>CM042011.1:128150559-128467128 GCA_023525715.1 Cichorium intybus | reverse complement strand
TATATAATATATATATATATAACATATATATATATATATATATAAATATATATATGTATTATATATATATAATATATATATATATATATATATATATATATATATATATATATATATATATATATATATATATATATATATATATATATATATATATATATATATATATATATATATATATAAAGAGATGAGAGAGAGAGAGAGAGATTGAGAGAGAGAGATTGAGGAAGCTGGAGACTGGCATTGTCCCGGCGAAGGGAGAATGATCGAAGGGGGAATTTCATCTGGGTAACGAGGAATGAAATCAGGCGACTTAATGATACACAAAAGGTGAGATGTTTTAATGAGGGAATTTCGTTTTTTATTTCTAATCTTCCAGTTGAATGGCATTGGACTGAAGTAAAGAACATCCTCAAAAGAGTAGGGTCAGTCGTCGACATCTACTTGAGTAGGCGTACAGACAAACATGGACTAAGATTCGGGTTTGTTAGATATGAAGGAGTCAAACAGGTTTTGTTGGTGGAACAGGAGTTAAACAAGATCATTATGGGAGGAAGGAGACTGTTTGCAAAGGTGGCAAAGTTTGCTAGAAATGAAAATGATAGAAAAAAGGAGGTTAAGCCCAGGAAATTCAAAGGATACGGAAAACAGAGGATTTGGATCCGTGAGAGGATTAAGAAAGGAGCATGTTTCGTTCGTAGACGTGGTCAAAGGAAAAACAACATCAGGGATAAGAACAACACAAAAAGGAACTGAAGAAAAAACGGAACGATACGACATAGTTGAAAAGAGGGATCCTAAAATAGTGATTACTCTGGAAGAAGACGAAGCACAGATTAATATGTTAAAATCAAAATTGGTTGGAGAAGTCAAAAACTTCAAAAGCCTTGATTGTGTTTCTAAACTATGTATTAGTGAAGGTCTTCGTCAAGGTATATCCAAATATCTGGGAGGTCTGTGGATGTTATTTGATACTAAAAATGAAGAGGAGGAGCAGCGTATAATCTTAAGTAAGGAGATTCGAGCACATTTTAATTCATTAAATAAATGGGATGATAACTTTGAAATAAAAGAGAGACGTGTCTGGATTAAGATTGAAGGTCTTCCGATAACTGTTAGAAATCAAAATTCGTTTACAATTATAGGCAACATATTTGGAGAATTAGTGACAACAGACCCATGCAAACAGGAGGAGAAAAGATTGGTCAAAGGGAGTTTTATGTATCAAAACAGAGAAGCAAAATTTTATTTCCGAAATAGTGGAAGTGAGAATCAATTCCAAAGTTTTTAATGTTAGAGTCATGGAAGTCGACACTCCCTTATTTGATCCTTGTGAAGAAGACAATATGAAAAACGAAAAGGAGATACAGTCGTCGGCGTCGGAGGACCCATCATCGTCTGATGAAGACGACACGCAGGGTGATTTTTCCGATGATGATTTCGAAGACGAGTATGAAGAATCTTTTGTGCGGTGAATCAAGTCCAGAAATCGATGGCAATAAAGATAGGCGTGATGCGTTGGTTAGGGAAACGAATGATAAATTATGGGGAACAGCAGATAAACAAACATTGATGATAGACAAGGAGGGACAGGATAAATTAAATAAAGAAGATGTAGTCGTGAGTAAGAAGCAGGAGACGCACAATCATCAATTTCGTGAGGCCCACTTAACCAGCCCAAAACCCTGTTGGACCAACACCAATAGTCCAGGTAAATTAAACAGAGTACAAAACGAAATTGAAGGAGAAATAAATCAAAGCCCAATAGAAGTTATAGTGGTGAACCCGAACTGCAAAACAAAAAATACGGAAGACGACAGAGTCAACAAAAATAAAAGAAAAGAGGAAATAAGCATCGGCTTGGATAGAACACCAATTTCAGAAATAGAAAATAGGTCGGAAAAATTAAAATTACTATTCTCAAAAGACAAAACCGTAGAACAAAAATTGAAGGAGATTGAAGATGTTCGAAAAGATAAAGAGATGGAAGATCTGGAGGTGGATAATTGTGAAAGGAAGAAAACGACCGAAACACAGAAGGAAAAGAGACAAGTGAAAGAGAAGAGAATAACGAGAAGCCAAACAAAACAGGTCTTCAACAAAGAGGTGAAAAGTCTTAATCAAGTAAGGAACTGGAACTTAGATGATAATTCATCTCTAAGTGAAGGTATATCCCAAAGGTTGGATGAGATTAGTGACTGTTGCGGTTTCAAGAAGACCAAAGACAAGAAGAAGAACGGGAAGATTAAAGAGAAAGGAGCTGAAAAAGGTACCTTATGAATATTTTATCTTTAAATGTCAATGGTTTGGGGAAAAAGGGGATTATAAGGCGAAATGGATAAAAATTTTAATCGACATTCATAAAATTGGATTTGCTGGATTCCAAGAAAACCAAGCGTAATAACATTACTGATATGTTGGCAAAGAATATATGGGGAAGCTTAGATTTCGATTATAAGTTCAGAGGGTCTGTTGGTAGGGGAGGGGGTCTAATGAGTATTTGGAAATAGAGACCTTTTCACAGAAGAGAAATACCATTGCTAAGAGATGACTGCTTAATTGTCCAAGGGGTTTGGTTGGAAGGAAATATCGAGATATCCTTTATTAACATTTATGGAAGCCAGGATCCAAAGCAAAGGGAGAATCTTTGGGATTTTGTTACTGCTTATTTGATGGGTAGAAGTAGTGTATTTGTGATTTTTGGTGATTTTAACGAAGTCAGAGAGGCAAAGGAGAGGAAAGGATCGGAATTCAATAGAAAGTCGTCTGAGATATTCAAACAGCTTTATTAGTAATAATAACCTGGTGGACGTCAAGACCAGTGGTATCGAGTATACGTGGATTAAAGGATGGGGTTCCAAATTGTCAAAACTTGACCGTTTCCTAGTAAGTCAGAGCTTTGGGGGACCGATGGAATAATTTTGAAGTCGTGGGCGATGTTAGACTGTACTCAGATCATTCTCCTTTAATTTTAAAACAGTTTAAGCGAAATTATGGACCTGTCCCCGTTTAAGTTATACAACTCGTGGCTGAATGAACCAGAAATAGAGAAAATCATGGTGGAAAAACTGGAATGAAAACCAGGGAGTCGGTAGTCATATCAAATTATTTGTCATTATGCAGAAACTAAAGAAGATAAAAGAAATAATCAAAGATTGGATTTCCAAAAAAAGAAAGAAGGAAAAGGGAGGACATGGAAGATTGGTCAATAAGAATTGGTGAAATTGATAAACAAATTGAGAATGGTATCTTAAACCAACAGTTGCTGGAAGAAAGAATGGAGTTAAAGAAAATGATTTTCCAGAAAGATAAAAAAGACCGGCTAGATGTGGCTCAAAAGAATAAGAACAGGTGGTGCCTTGAAGGTGATGAAAATTCGGCTCTGTTTCATCGAAACTTAAACAAAAAGAAACATATCAACCAGATCAAAGGAATTAAGATAGATGGTTTTTTGGGAAAGAGAGCCACAGAAAGTTAAAGATCAATTTAAAAGTTATTTTGAAGATATTTTCAAAGCCGATCCGGAAAGCAATTGGAGCCAAGAGCTGGGAAATACTGTCAAAATCTCGATTCTTGAGAGACAAAACTTGGAAAAGGGATTCGATGAAAAGGAGATTAAGGAAGCTTTATGGAGTTGTGGCAATAACAAGTCACCTGGACCGGATGGTTTTTACGGTGGAGTTTTTTAAAAAATTCTGGGATATTGTTAAGATGGATCTGGTAGAGGCCTTCAATGAATTTGCCAGGAAACCAAGAATTCCAAAAGGGGTAAACTCAGCTTTTATAACTTTGATTCCTAAAAACAAAAATCCAATGGACGTTAAAGACTATAGGCCGATTAGTCTTATTTCCTGCATTTATAAGATTCTATCGAAAATCTTGGCAAATAGACTGAAAAAAGTTCTGCCCAATATTATTGGGAAAACTCAATCAGCTTTCGTCAAAAAGAGACAGATCCTAGATGGTCCATTAATTGTAAATGAGGTCTTAGATTGGGCGAAAGCTAGAAAAAAGAAGATGTTCTTTTTTAAAACGGACATAGCAAAGGCGTATGATTCGGTTTCATGGGAGTACTTAGATAACATAATGGAACAAAAAGGTTTTGGTGAGCGATGGAGAAAATAGGTGGGTGAATGTTTAAAGTCGGGTCGGTCCTCTGTCTTAGTCAATGCCAGTCCTACAGCCGAATTTTCTCTCTCTCGAGGTCTTAGACAAGGGGATCCCTTGTCCCCATTCTTGTTCACTCTCGTTATGGAAGGTCTCAATCACGCAATCGTAAAAGCAGTGGATAATGGGAGCTACAATGGAGTTCAAGTCGGAACTAACAATGTTTTACTAACACACCTTTTTTTTGCAGATGATGCGATATTTTTTGGAGAATGGTCTGTGGAGAACACCTTAAATCTGATTCGTTTATTGTATTGTTTTCAAAGAGCCGCAGGATTAAAAGTCAGCTACCAAAAAAGTGCGATATTTGGCATTGGTATCAGCAAGTCGTCTATGGAAGCTATGGCAGCTATTCTTGGATGTAAGATGGGAGAAATGCCCACTACGTTCCTTGGTATGCCAATTGGAGTTAATATGGGGTCCATTAAACCGTGGGATCACCTAGTTGATAGATTCAAAAAGAAACTAAACCGGTGGAAAGTCAAAACCTTATCTATAGGTGGAAGGTTCACTATCACCAGAAATATCTTGGGGAACATGGGCATTTATCTCTTCTCGCTGTTTAAGGCGCCTAAAAGAGTTTTAAAAATTCTAGAAGCCTTACGTAGAAATTTCTTTTGGGGAGGGGAAAAAGAAGAAAAAAAGATACCGTGGGTGAAGTGGAGCTATGTGCAAACGGAAAAGGAAGATGGCGGGCTAGGTTTGGGTTCTTTAGAAGACATTAACAATGCATTACTGGCATTGTTAATGTGTTGTTTGGATCCTAGAAGTTTGATCAGGAAAGAAGTAGGTGATGGGAAAAATACGTTGTTTTGGAAGGAGGTCTGGAGAGGAGATATCCCGTTAAATGAAATGTTTCCTAGATTATACCAATTAGATCCTAACAAAAACTGTACAGTACATGAAAGAATTGCAGACAGAGTTAATGGCTGGATATGGACCAGAAATATAAGAGAAGGAAGAACAAAACAAGAAAAGGAGATGCTAAGCTCTCAAGTGGAGGAGGTAGCTCTAACCGACAGACAAGATGCTTGGAAATGCAGAGGAAACCATAAAGAGGAGTTCACGGTTAGCTGGTTCAGAAAAAAAATAGCCAAAAGAACTCAAACAAGAATTGGTATGAATTTTTGGAATAAGTGGGGTGCCAAATAAGATTAATATCTTTATATGGAGATGTATGAGATACCGGGGTTGCAGTCAAAGAGATTTTAGCTTCAATGGGAATTATTCAACCCTCCATCATGTGCGAACTGTGTAAAGGTGGTTCTGAATCCATTCAGCATGTCTTTATCGAATGCGCAATTGCTAAACAGGTATGGGATCTTATTCGAAACTGGTGGGGGATTAACAGGGGTAGTTTTGGAAATTTGGGAGACATTTTTTGCTTGGCTCAGGTCTGTTCCAGGTAACCGAGTTCAGTATAACATTCTAGAGGTGGTGGGTATCGCGACTCTTCATGTGATATGGAAGAATAGAAATGATCGGCTGTTTCAGGGTAACGAGAGAAAGGTGGAAGATCTGAAAACTCAAATTCAGAATGAATCTTTCTTGTGGATTTCAAATAGGGCTAGCAAAGTGGAATTAGATAGTGCTCGGTGGATTACATGTCCTACTTTAGCTTTTAACTGTTTGTAAAGGGTGTCTTTTGTTCTTTGTTCTGTACGTCCCTTAGCTACTTGCTAAGGTGACTTTGGTTGTGAGTTTATATAATATATTGCTTCTTCAAAAAATATATATATATATATATATATATATATATATATATAATATATATATTATATATATATATATAAAGACATATATATATATATATATATATATATATATATATATATATATATATATATATATATATATGTCTTTATATATATATATATATATATAATATATATATATATATATATATATATATATATATATATATATATATATATATATGCATATATATATATATATATGTATATATATATATATGTATATATATATATATATATATATATATATATATATATATATATATATATATATATATATATATATATATATATATATATATATATATATATATATATATATATATATATATATGTAGAATAAATTGAGAACACTCAAAAGGTTGAGAATGCGAGAACAGATCTGGACCCTCCATATATTAAGATCAAAGACTATTATTAGATGGACTATTTATGTAAATTCCAAAACTCATAAAACCAATTTATAATTTTTAAAATCTAGTTAAGGGTATATCGATACTTTTGTTTTTGTTTATTTCCTTAAAATAAGTATTAATCCCTGATTTTTTGCACAGATTTTAACTTCTCGTATCCTTCCTCTTTCATTCTCTATATGTAAGAACCCGAAAACAGTGGTAAAAGTTATAAAATAAACTTATGTGAAGTTTGGGTTTCAACGATGTCTTAATAGTATAATTTTGTATAAATAGGGCCAAATGGTCATTTGGCACACAAATGACTTCTATGTAAAGAAAATATAATTGTGGGGCACGAATGAAAGAAAATAAAACTTATAATGTTATAAAATGAATTTTTGTGCCATTGTGGAAACGATAGAACTTGAGGGACCAAAGTGTCAATTAGGCAAAGTAGCCAAGTATATATAGAGAGAAAAATCTGATTTCTCCTCATTATGAACGGGAGCATATTATAGAGAGCTCCCGAATGATCATTCTTGAAGATTCTTGAAGGTTGCAACGGGAATTGAAGAATTAAGCCTTCAATTAGTGATTCCAATCCTTACAAGGTTTAGTAAACATGTTTTTAGGGTTGTTTAACCCATTTCCCGTATATAGGTTACTGTAGCTTCGAAATTTCAGTGGCTAGAGGAGGATTATCCTATGATTCCTAGCCTTAATTTGTGTCTTAGTCATCATATAAACCTAGTGTAACCATTGAATGTGTTAAAAATCAAGAAATGGGAATTTGAGCTCAAGAACCCTAACTAACGGGTTTGTAAGAACAAGTTAGTCTTAATGGTTCTTGATAAGTCTAGTATGTCATAATATAAGTAATAAATCATTCCTAGTTGATAAATTTTAGTAATTTCAGATTTTGGGTAAAAATGTCAAAAATGGAAATTTTTGGAAGAAACTTGGAATCCATGATTCCATAGTTTAAAAACAAGTAAAAGTAGTTGGTTTATGTTTCTAATCACATCTTGATCATTATCCAACATATGGATAACTTAAAATCAAGTTTGGTGATTTCATATGCAATTGAACCCTAGAAATTTGAGTTTAAGATCAAAATGTTAATTTGACATAAAGAGTTGGTTAGAATGAGTCATAAATGATGTTTAAGTATGAAGAAACCATTAGAAGTGGTTTCCTAAAAGTTTCAATTAATAAAATGAAAGTTTGAACAGAAACTGAAATTTGTCGGGTGGAATGGAATTGGTGATTCCATGAATGAAACCCATGGAAATGGTTAATGGAAATCATGAATTGGTAATTAAAGAAAGTATGTTTTGGGTTATAAAAACCTTAAATTAAATCATCCATTTTTTATATAAGTATATGGATAGAAAATGGACAAAACTAGACTTTAAAATTTGAGTTGATGTGTATACGAGCTTCCTTAAAGCTCTTGTGACATCCTATGGTCTTAATCATTAAGTCAAGGACTAAATAAGACTTAATAGAAGTGAAAACATGTTCTTAACATAATAAATGGTCAATAGAACCCATGGTCAAAATTTGGTGAAGTTTGGAGTTAAAACGAGCCCGATACATGATTTTTAGTGAAAAATTCAAGTTTTTGAAGGATCTGGGAGTTACACGGCCGTGTAACTTTTATGAGCAGAATTACACGATCGTGTAACCCACTGGAAGGTGGTAAAGAGTCTATTTTTCCCCTAGACATGTAGCCTTGGTCTCCAATTGATCCCATAAGTGTTATAGAGCATGAAAACATGAAAAATGAGTCTAAATTGTGTATGTGACTTTCCAAGGGTATAAAGGTCAATAAAATGTCATTTAAATGATAATAAGAATAAGTAAAAAGGTGTGCTAAGGGATGAATATCACAAAAATATTGTGATACGAGTCTAGTGGAACATAACAAAGTAGTCCTTACATGTTAAAGTATAACGTGTTATTAATAAAATGTGAATAAACGTTCTAGGTGCTTAAGAAGTAAAAGATCAATAAACGGAAAGGACAAGGAAGGGTGTAGCCATAGTTAGACTTCTCTAACTAGTCAAGGTGAGTACATGCAGTATTTTTACCCATTCTGGGGTACATGGCAAGTAAGTATTTTCAAGATTTCTTATAAAATTTCTATAGGTGAAATTATATGCAAGAGTATTATTTCTAACTTGTTTGTGAAAGTGTAATGTTATATTTGAAGTTATGTTTTGGCCTATGAACCAATTACGTGAAAGAATATTTTGGTTACAAACCGTATATGTTTTCAAGTATGAATAGGCGTATAGCCACAAAATGTTTAAGAAGTATGTTTTGGTTATAAACCGTCTATGTTTTCAAGTATGAATGGGCATATAGCCATAAGATGTTTGGAAAGTATGATTTGGCATTAAGCCTGGAATGTTATAAAAACATGTTTTAAACGTATGATTATTATGTGATGAAAGTTATAAATTTGGCATTTAGCCATAAAGACAGAAAATGATGAAGTTTGGCACTTAGCCACTATTTATATGTATGTGAGTAATGTTCAAGTAAGCAGAAATTATTTTGTATGACTGGTAATTGTAGCAAGCCGCGTTAGTAAGGGAACCATGTCGTGTTCCACCTACCCGGGTTAGGTATGGAGTCTACTGGGGAAAAAGCCCCATCGCGAAGTAGATTTCCTAAGCAACTTCTATGGTGAGGATTGATCCGTTCTTTCTAGCCGTAGAGACTTGGGTTATCACTTATGGTGATTAAAGCCTTAAGTATAAAAATCCAACAAGCTTATAAAACCAGTCAAAGAAAGTAAGAAAGATGCTATTTTTGCAAAGTATATTATGAAATGATTTTGAAAAGTAAAGAGTTATAGTATGTTATTACTAAAAAGTTTTAACAGATGATTTATGTTATGAATTTTATAAAAAAGTTGGAAAAAGAAGTTAAAGATTTGAGTCTAAAACTCATGTAACTCACGAGACATTATTGTCTTACGTATTCTATGTTTTGCCATGTATTCCAGGTTAAAATGCTATGCTATAATGGGATGAAGTTTAGCTGGAGTGGAGCTCGAGTTAGCTCATATCTTGGACTCAAGGTTTAATCCTTTCTTGCTTACTATGATTAGTTTTGGTATGGATTTGTAACACCCACTGTTTTTAAGCATGGAAATTAACGGTTTTTGATAAACTGTATTTTTGTATTCATGTATTTATACGAAAAACCATAGTATTTTCAAACAGTAGAAATGGGGTGTCACACTATATATCGGCTACATCAAGCCCTAATATCCACCGGCCGTCACCACTAAACCACAATCACGTCGGCAACTTCAAACCGTCGTCGTACACTTTGCTCTCCACCGTATGAATCCCCAATTAAGCAGCATCAATGTATACCCGTCATGCCTGTCCGTCATTTCCACCTGTATAACCTGAAATGGTAATTTAAAAGGAAAAGGATAAGCACACGGCTTAGTGAGTTCCAACAACTACACAGCATATCAGCTACACATACTTTACCCCTAACAGGAAAAATACAACCACCCTTCACATATTCTGCTCTACCCAGTATATTGGATTATAACCTCCTATACGTATCTGCTCTGTAAATCTAATTCCCCTGCTCAGCACTTAGAGCCGCGCATACCCTGTACGTCAAGTCATGCGTATCTGCTCAGTGTCTTTTGCTCGTATCTCTATATTACTCAGTACGTCGAGCCCACACACACCATAACCCAACCCATACAATTATAACAGAAAGATATATATCAATAATATACACACAACTTGGTACTATTTACCAACATCTTATAAACATCTTATAAGCACACAAAAATACGGTAAAGGACATATAACGTCCACACAATGTAGTGAGAAACTCACCTGGTTGTTGACTAAAGCTTTTGTCTTTTTCTGCCTTGTACCCTCTTCCAACCTCGACTGTTATCACAGTACAAAATTTATCATTTATAAATCTTCCATTCACCCTTTTTAATAGTTCTAAAATAACACTTCATGATTTATCAAGTAAAGAACGGCCAGGTAGAAGATTAGATGGGGTGGCAGGATCCTTTCAGCATTTTAGCCTTTCGGAAAATCCAACAACCAGATCCCATGTAACCGGCCTAGGCACCGTTCTCGTAAGTAAATCAATTAGCATTATTTCGGAACAAAGTCTCCATAGCCTGGGTTATCTCCCGGCTCGAACTTGGTTATTTGATATAAGTCAAAATGACTAGCAATCGTTCCCTTTATATTATATGCAAAATACTATTATAATTGTACTAAAGGTTTGGAACTTACTTTCCGTATGTCGAGTTGACGATCGCTACCTTAACCTATTGATTTCCCTCTCTTATAGCACCTCTTCCTTACTAACACACTCCTCTGTAGTATATAAGTGTTTAGTATTTGTTTTGCCCAGAAATGAGGCTTGGAGCTCCTATTTATAGGCCTCTGGACCCTCTTCGCGTCGCGACGGACCCCCGGTCGCGTCGTGACCATTACGTAAGCACTTACCTCATCGCGCACCTCTCTAGAAGCCTCTGCCAGGCCTCGCGTCGCAAGCACTATTCACGTCGCGTCGCGAGCACTATTCACGCCGCCGGAGTTACTATTCATTTTTTTTTTTTGAAAAACGGTCGTTACATCGTGCATCGTCCTCGCTCTCTCAGTCGTCATACCACCACACCATAACTATGATTCGTCTCCGATTCGTCTTATGTGGGTTGTTTCAACCGAAGTTGGAGTGATTTCAACCGTCGTGCGCCACCGACCATAGCCACGTCCTCATGATAAGGCCAACATCGTCACATGTAAGTTCTGTATCCGATATATCGCTAATATATACCTAATTTATGTTCGATACAGTGAACGAATTGCTCGCTATATATCTCTAAGTTATACCTAAATTTTTTCGTTTCCGATTTTTCTTATTGACGTAGACTCAGATCATTTTCAGGAACCTTGTTTATTAGACTTCACATGTTCTTAAGCGGAATGTTTTGTTTTGAATGATATTCATATTGATATTGTGGATTATATCTTGCCGGTTATGTGTAGTGATGCGATTATAGGAATATGTGGGCCGAATTTAAGTGGGTAAATAAGGTATTAATAGTTTTTTAGTTTTGATTTGAAGTTGGAAGTATTTATATTGTATAGGTTTTCTCTGGTTGCTATGATCAATCGCATTGTTATTCAAAATGAGATGGAATTTTGGATCATATTATTAAATCAACCAACATGAAAAGGCCTTAGGTTTATAAATTCAATAAGTTAATGAATTTGTGAATATTCTTATTGTTATTTTGTAAATTAATTGACGAATTTCATTAGGTTTATGAATCGTATAAGATTATTAATTTACACTAATAAGTCAACGTGTGTTAATCATCAATGTGTGTTAATCACCAATGATTAACACTTAAAAATGCTATTATATTTGAAAATAATGAGTCAACGTGTGTAATCATCAATGATTAACACTGTAACAAACATATTTTGCTTAATTTTTTATTGTAATAATAATCATCGATGATGAGCAGTGTTAATCATTGAAAATTAATATTATATATGTATTGTTTGTTTGATTAAGTGTCTAAGTATAAATCATTGATGATGAACGGTGTTAATCATTGATGATTAACACTGTAACATCTACTTTCTATTATCATTTGTAATCATCAGTCATATGCATATACATAACTTTATGAGTTGCTTTTATTTTGAATGTGCCTGAACTTGATTTTGCAAGTGTGAATCCAATAATAAAATCATCAGTGCCTCTATTTCTTTTGTGTGTGATGGCAGCAACAAGAAAAATCAAAGCAAAAATAATCATCGGAGCTGCAACATTGTTTTAATGATTACTAATGAATCAAATTTTTTTATATTTTTTTTATTCGTTTTTTATTACAACTAAACTAGTTTTTTTCTTGTACATCGTCTTTTATTGTATTAATAGTATTTAAAATGGTTACAATATATATATATATATATATATATATATATATATATATATATATATATATATATATATATATATATATATATATATATATATATATATATATATATATATATATATATATATATAAACTATGTTATTGTATTAATAGTATTTAAAATGGTTACAATATGTATTGTAAGTAAAAGTTAGCAAGAATGTATGTGCTTAGACATGAATATGAAGAAATAGCATAGGTTCCTATATTTGAAAAAAATGGCAAATTAGATTTATATCCCATGCAAATGTTAGACAAAGAAGACATGACTATAGTAAATTTAGGAATAGATTATAGCATGAAAATCATCTTAAACATTGCTCATGTGTGATGGAATACATGGAAAAGCATGGGAAACATAGAGTCAAAGTTTTAAGGTTTGTATTCAATTTTAAAAGTATACCACATAGAGTTTATTCTAAAAGTTAGTATTTAATATGTGATGTCTATTGTTTCTTTATTTTAATGCGGAATTAAGATAAATAGTAATAATTATCAAAACGAATTAAGTCCATTGGAGTTGTAACGAAGAAGTTATGGACAAAACAAGTAGTAACACAATTTCCTCGGTCCATGCAATGACAGTGCAACCTTGAGCTCTGTAGTGCAACAATTTAGGGAGATTTTTAGTTCATACGCACCATCCATGCAAAAACATTCCATGTCCATGAAAGTATATTGACCAATATGTTAACTTTGAATTTAAGACCTATTTGAGATCATTTTCACGCCATTTTACCCAAAACAAGTTTGTGTAAGCTTAAGGAACGAATATGTGTGTTCTAACCTCATTTTGGGTTAAACAAAATGGATATAAATACTAACAATATTTAAAACATCACCAAGGGTAGAATCAATATATACATCTTTAATCTTTTATTTACTTGACAACGATAACAATAATGAAATTTAGAGATGTGCATCACCCCTAGGGTGGGTGATGGCCTTCCGATATGAGGGAAGGCGACCCTCCTCACGGTCTCTCCCCCCCCCCCCCCCTCTCTTTTTCTCTTCTTTCTTCTTTCTTCTTCTGTAACACCCGGCTTTTAAAATAAAAACACCCCTGAAAATTTTTTATTTTTAACAAAGGTTTCAGTAATTAAAACCATAAACAAAGGGGTATATTTTAATAAAAACGGGTACAAGCGTATCAAGGAGAGTATAAAATACCGTAGTCTCCTTTGAAGCCGGGCTGCTACTGACAGCATCTAAGAGTCCTACTTCTCGAGTCACGGACTCTATTCCCTTATCAGGATCATGCTAACCTGCAGGGACATTTAACAAACGGTATGAGCTACAAAGCTCAACGAGTAATCGTATCTGCAAATAACACGTATAATAATACATTCATATATAATTTCCTATATATGATAAATCTATTAACCGTATATCTCTGTCTGGATATCGGTTCCAAACTCCTAGCCTTACTGGCTGACCAAATCTCTTAGGATTTCACATCCTAATTTACAGCCTTACAGGCTAAAACATGATAACCTGCAATTATCAAGCCACGTCAGTTATTTGCACATATAATCATATATAACCATTTTTGTCCCATATTTCTTAGTCACATCGGACCGCACCGTATATCTTGGCTATTTAAGCCGCACCCTGTGTCATAGCTATATCAGCTGCACCAAAACATTATCAATATATAAATCATAGCCCGCAGGCCGCACCAGCTGGGTTTAATAACTGATATCATAGCCAAAAGGCCGCACCATGTACCTGTAACAATATCATAGCCGTATAGGCCGCACCAAATATCATAGCCTTATAGGCCGCACCAGTTAATTTCATTTCATTTTATAATCATTTATGGCTCACAGGTTGTCCCGCTTTTGCCTAGACTCACGGCTCCGTTCTTGTCAGCGCAATGACTCACGGCTTATCCGGTATTGCCTTATTTAAGTGGACTCACAGCTCCGTTCTTGTCATCGCAATGACTCACGGCTTATCTGGTATTGTCGCATTACTGACTCACAGCTCCGTTCTTGTCTATAATAGACTCACGGCTTATCTGGTATTGTCATATCATAGATTATATATATATATATATATATATATATATATATATATATATATATATATATATATATATATATATATATATATATGTATTGACTCACAGCTCCGTTCTTGTCTATTTCAGACTCACGGCTTATCTAGTATTGTCTTTTACATATATCTTCATACTTGTCATTTTCGTCCCTCGAAGCCGTTTCAACCTGTAACAGTTCAATCATCATATATCATATATGATATCAGTGAGATTACTCACCTGGATGCTAGCTGCATTTACATTCCGGTTGTTTCTTGCCTTTGCGTGCACCATAACCATTTTGTCCCATACCTATATATTCATTTATATACCAAATGATAATAGGTTAATAATCATTCCAATTAACTCTAATACAATAGAGTTCAATACATTATCATTATAAACAATGCCTAGTTAATAAACTTTCCGGTTACTAACTTTTTATGAATTTTACTATTCACCGAGGCATTCGAATCGATCTATAGTGCCCCTGAGGGGTCGGAAACTCAATATAAAAATTTCCCAAACTTTTCAGACCATTACGAGCCTATGGTTCAAGTTTGAGCTAAATCGGACAAGCCAAACAAAAGTTAGCGTTTTAAAGTCCCTGTCTGGTGGGCGCACCGCGCCAGGGGCTGGGCGCACTGCGCCTGGGCGCACCCCGCCCTGGTCCTGGGCGCACTGCGCCTGGCGCCTGGGCAGTCTCCTGATCAGTCGCGATTTGTGCACTGTAGCACGCAGTTTTGGCCCATTAAGTCCTTAATCCAGTTCTTAATCGTATGGGGTTTGTTCCTAGGCTAAAAGCTTCTATTAAGACAAGGTTTTCAACCATTAAAACCCACTCAATCAATCAAGGAAGAATTAGGCTTCTTAGTTCCAAAAACCCCAAAACTTCAAATTCATCAATAATAGCAATCTACTTCCATTTTCTTAAATTAAGCCCTTATTAGCATGACTTATTGGAAGCATTAAGCTATTACAACACATAATTCTTGACTGAAATTTCAGTCATCAAGTTCATTTCATCAAGAACACTCAAGAACTTAGGTTAGAATTCAATACTAACCTTATTTAACTTAGGAATCACCAATTCCAAGCTATGATTCCAATTCCATGCTTCAATCTCCATGATCTCTGCAGAAATCGCACCTTCAAGCCTCTCCCGATGCTGCTAAATTTTTCAGCCAACATTAATGGAGGTATTTCTTATTTTATATTTTCCAATTTTACAAATTTGGTCCCTAAGTTCCATTTCTTGAACTTTTGGCACCAATATCAAGTTTTATCACAATAAAACTTTCATTTCTTATACTTTTGCCACAAGGAGCAATATTTTTACACAATTGGTCCTTCACATGGTCAAATGACCAAAATACCCTTTTGTGGTAAAACGACCAAATTTCAGTTTTTATAACATTTTAAGTCCAAAACTCAAAATATTATTTCAAACCAATTTACCCTTTTTATTAAATTTACATAAAAAGAGTGTCTTGGCGTTACAAATTCTCCCCTCCTTCAAAAGATTTCGTCCCCGAAATCATACAAACAAGTGAAGGTAATTCTTTCTCATTACAATTCCGGTTTCCCATTTCATATGGAAACCTTTATGGTATTGCCTAAGCACTTAACCATACTAGTCTTCTTATCTCGTGATTATATCACTGTTTATCTAACATTCCTCCAGTTGTCCCGGGTACCTTAACTACTTTTCTACCTTCATTTCAGCATGAGGTATTTGTTGAAATTTATCATTCCATGTTCTTAGAAATGTGACTCATGGAAAACATTATGAATGTATCGGAATTCATCAAGAAACTTTAATCAATACATCATAATTCTTATTCTTTGGGATACCTGGAAAGGTCCAATAAACAAGGACTCAACTTTCCTTTTTGTCCCACATCAATTTTTAGTATTTCCAAGGGATATTTTGAGCATCACCACCTTCCCTCGCTTGGGGTTTCAATGGTTTTACTCGACAATCCGCATACTACTTTTGTCGATTTTGGTCTATTTCCAAGCTTTCTCGAATTTGCCTAATCTTTTACTTCTTTTTGAAGTAAAATCTCGGGTCCAGTCAACGGCTTCTCCCCCACTTCTGTCTAGCAAATCGGCGTGCAACACGATACTCCATACTATGCATTATACGAGTCATCTAAATGCTGGTACTAAAACTATTATTATCTACGGGTTCTACCAAAGATAGGCGATCTTCTTATCTTCCACTAGGGTCTGCTGTGCAATTTTCAAGCACATCTTCTAGAGTCTGCATCATTTTCTCGCCTCGTCTATCATTTCTGCAATTCCTATACAATACTTACTAGTACTTTGAACTATCAATTTTAAGAATTAATGCTAAATTCAGCAAATAATTCTCGTATTTCGATCCGATACACTCGGCACCTGTAGTGCACGTCAACAATTTTCTTTTCTATGTAGTTTTTCACTACTTTCCGCTCTTAATTTCTTCTTTAGTTAGTATGAATCTACACTGATTTCATCAATCAACCTGCAATTACCCATATGGTGTCATACCCATGCGGTACTTGCAAAGACTTTATTACAAAGTCTATAATATTTTCATCCCATTTCTTCCTTGGGATCGACAACGGCTAAATTTTCCGTTTGCTTCTAATGATTTGACTATAGTTACACGCTAGTTAAACACTTTTCACATATCTTTCAATGTCTTTCTTTAGCCCCGGCCACCAATACATAGGTTATACCATCCTACACAGTTTGGTACTGCCCCGAGCATTTTGCATATCTACCCCAATATACATCTTTTAAGGGTAAATTTCATATCTCACTTTACTTTGGAACCCACATACACAACCACCAAGGGTTTTCAATCGCCGTGAGTTTCTAACTAGCTTCTTTCAATAGCTAATCATTCATTTTTCACGTTTTCAGATCTGCACATTTCTTCTTGTGCTACCTGAATCAACTCAGGAAATCAATTCGCCACACTCACGCATGTGGTTGTATCTTTCAAAAGATACTCTTTCTAATTCAAGGCATCTATAATCACATCCGCCTTTCCGAGATGGTACAAGATTTCATAACTGAAATCTTTAAGTAACCATCTATCTTTGCTATCTCATATTTAGCTTCTTTTTGATCAATTAAGTATTTCACACTTTTATGATCCGTATAAACATTAAGCTTTACACCATACAAGTAGTGTCTCCAAAGCTTAGATGCCAAATTCATAATTGCTACTGCAATATCATGTATCCAAAATCGACTTTGGATGCATTTCTATAAAACAATTTATCTTCTCCGCTTAGCGATAATGCTAACACCGGAGCTTCACACAAGGTCTATTTCAACCTTTAAAATAATACTTGTGGTCTTTCTACCACTCAGACTTTTCACTTTTTCTAGTCAACTCTGGTCAACTAGACAGAAATCAAGGAGCAGCTTTCTACAACTCTCCTATAATAACCCGCCAATCCAAGGAACTACAAATTTCAGTCAAATTCCTCAGGCGGTTCCAGTTTTATCACATCATCAATTCCACTGGATTTATTTTATCATCTTTGGCACTATTAGCATGCCCAAAGAATTGAAACTTCTTTTAGCCAAATTTTCATACTTGGAAAATTTTACATATCACTTAACTCAGTGAAGTAATTCCAATATCTGGTACAAATGTACCTCATTTTCGATCTGGTTTCGAGAATATCAGATTCTCAGTAGTCAATGTACATATACATTAACTTGTCTTTCTTCTTTTCAAACAAGATAGGGCTCCACACGTTGACACATTCGGCCATATGAGACCCCAATTCAAAAACAATTTCTTTCAATTGTTTTACCATTCTGCCATCTCTGCAGAGGCTAATCAATATAGAGCCTACATAACAGGAACGGCTCCCAAGACCAGCTTAATCATAAGCTCTTCTCGTCAATCTAGCAGAAATCCTGGAAGTTCTTTTCAAAAGAAACATCCGAGAATTTATCTAAAGTAGTACACTACTATCACTGCTTTATTTATCTTGGCTAATACTACGTATGCCAATTACAACATCATTCTTTTACTAACTCTTTTATGAGTTTAAGCAAAGGAAAATAACCAGTATTCTCAACAACGGTTATTTACCATGGATTTTCATCCGCTTCATTTCTGTTTTAAGAACCATAATGTTCTTGTTTCTTCAATTCATGTTAGCATAATTCGTTGCTAACCAATATATAAGCATAATTGCTTCAGTTTTAAAGGTAGTCATAGGCTTCAGATTCATAGGGAAAATGGTCCCGTAAATCCTAGGCAATCTACCTTCCAGGTGTTCAATATCTAGAACATATTTGCTATCTACTATAGCTACTTCCAAAATTTCATCCATAATTATTGATGAAATATTTCAACAAAACATCAAGTCATCGATCCCAAGCATAGCTTCCTGGATCAAATATAACATACACGAGTTATATTCAGAACAATTATATTGGAGATCATATCAGTCTCTTTACGAGCTTCTTCCACAATCTGCTGGAATGCTCATAATACCATTGGTCCTTTTCGACCGTTCATTTCTTCTTTCTTTCCTGAATTCATCACCCGTTACTCCACATTTAGCATGTGAGTATTTCATAAGGAAGTGATCTATAGTTCCACGCTGGAACCACTTCCGTCACATACAACAAACTCGAGCGATATGCTCCCATTTTCTGTAATTTCATCTTGTCAACGGTAGAGTCTCAACTCTAAAATGTTCTAAGTGCTTTTCCTGCACTTCTTACATCACATCATCTTTTCGTTTTGGTCTCTTCCCTTCAAGGCTAGACCTGAATCGTGTTAACTTCTTCTGAGAAGTCCACCAATTTTATTTCTGCTTTTCTTGTAGTCTTAACTACTGTTCTTTCACCTTGAATATCAATCAGGGTGAGCAACCGATTTCTTTTTCTGACCACATCAGCCAATATTGCTCATCATGTGGATTTTCTGCTATTCGTCCCCTTTTTGGCTCTCATACCACGGAGCCTTGCGAAAGGGCTGGTCTATTTCCTAGAGCTTCGCGCCCTAAATGTCTTCCAAGAAGATTCATAATTCATACTTCTTATACGTCAAAAGTTAACAACAGTCAGGTTATATATGTATAATAACAACTATATACACCTAACTATGCATCATGTCTACTATTTCAGGGTTTAAGTCCAGGAATCTACTCTATAGACACCTAGTTCACTTAAACCTCGGCTCTGATACCAACTTGTAACACCCGGCTTTTAAAACAAAAACACCCCTGAAAATTTTTTATTTTTAACAAAGGTTTCAGTAATTAAAACCATAAACAAAGGGGTATATTTTAATAAAAACGGGTACAAGCGTATCAAGGAGAGTATAAAATACCGTAGTCTCCTTTGAAGCCGGGCTGCTACTGACAGCATCTAAGAGTCCTACTTCTCGAGTCACAGACTCTATTCCCTTATCAGGATCATGCTAACCTGCAGGGACATTTAACAAACGGTATGAGCTACAAAGCTCAGTGAGTAATCGTATCTACAAATAACACGTATAATAATACATTCATATATAATTTCCTATATATGATAAATCTATTAACCGTATATCTCTGTCTGGATATCGGTTCCAAACTCCTAGCCTTACTGGCTGACCAAATCTCTTAGGATTTCACATCCTAATTTACAACCTTACAGGCTAAAACATGATAACCTGCAATTATCAAGCCACGTCAGTTATTTGCACATATAATCATATATAACCATTTCTGTCCCATATTTCTTAGTCACATCGGACCGCACCGTATATCTTGGCTATTTAAGCCGCACCCTGTGTCATAGCTATATCAGCTGCACCAAAACATTATCAATATATAAATCATAGCCCGCAGGCCGCACCAGCTGGGTTTAATAACCCGATATCATAGCCAAAAGGCCGCACCATGTACCTGTAACAATATCATAGCCGTATAGGCCGCACCATTTAATTTCATTTCATTTTATAATCATTTATGGCTCACAGGTTGTCCCGCTTTTGCCTAGACTCACGGCTCCGTTCTTGTCATCGCAATGACTCACGGCTTATCCGGTATTGCCTTATTTAAGTGGACTCACAGCTCCGTTCTTGTCATCGCAATGACTCACGGCTTATCTGGTATTGTCGCATTACTGACTCACAGCTCCGTTCTTGTCTATAATAGACTCACGGCTTATCTGGTATTGTCATATCATAGATTATATATATATATATATATATATATATATATATATATATATATATATATATATATATATATATATATATATATATATATATATATATATATATATATATATATATATATATATATATATATATATATATATATATATATATATATATATGTATTGACTCACAGCTCCGTTCTTGTCTATTTCAGACTCACGGCTTATCTGGTATTGTCTTTTACATATATCTTCATACTTGTCATTTTCGTCCCTCGAAGCCGTTTCAACCTGTAACAGTTCAATCATCATATATCATATATGATATCAGTGAGATTACTCACCTGGATGCTAGCTGCATTTACATTCCGGTTGTTTCTTGCCTTTGCGTGCACCATAACCATTTTGTCCCATACCTATATATTCATTTATATACCAAATGATAATAGGTTAATAATCATTCCAATTAACTCTAATACAATAGAGTTCAATACATTATCATTATAAACAATGCCTAGTTAATAAACTTTCCGTTTACTAACTTTTTATGAATTTTACTATTCACCGAGGCATTCGAATCGATCTACAGTGCCCCCGAGGGCTCGGAAACTCAATATAAAAATTTTCCCAAACTTTTCAGACCATTACGAGCCTATGGTTCAAGTTTGAGCTAAATCGGACAAGCCAAACAAAAGTTAGCGTTTTAAAGTCCCTGTCTGGTGGGCGCACCGCGCCAGGGGCTGGGCGCACTGCGCCTGGGCGCACCCCGCCTTGGTCCTGGGCGCACTGCGCCTGGCGCCTGGGCAGTCTCCTGATCAGTCGCGATTTGTACATTGTAGCACGCAGTTTTGGCCCATTAAGTCCTTAATCCAGTTCTTAATCGTATGGGGTTTGTTCCTAGGCTAAAACCTTCTATTAAGACAAGGTTTTCAACCATTAAAACCCACTCAATCAATCAAGGAAGAATTAGGGTTCTTAGTTCCAAAAACCCCAAAACTTCAAATTCATCAATAATAGCAATTTACTTCCATTTTTCTTAAATTAAGCCCTTATTAGCATGACTTATTGGAAGCATTAAGCTATTACAACACATAATTCTTGACTGAAATTTCAGTCATCAAGTTCATTTCATCAAGAACACTCAAGAACTTAGGTTAGAATTCAATACTAACCTTATTTAACTTAGGAATCACCAATTCCAAGCTATGATTCCAATTCCATGCTTCAATCTCCATGATCTCTGCAGAAATCGCACCTTCAAGCCTCTCCCGATGCTGCTAAATTTTTCAGCCAACATTAATGGAGGTATTTCTCTTTTTATATTTTCCAATTTTACAAATTTGGTCCCTAAGTTCCATTTCTTGAACTTTTGGCACTAATATCAAGTTTTATCACAATAAAACTTTCATTTCTTATACTTTTGCCACAAGGAGCAATATTTTTACACAATTGGTCCTTCACATGGTCAAATGACCAAAATACCCTTTTGTGGTAAAACGACCAAATTTCAGTTTTTATAACATTTTAAATCCAAAACTCAAAATATTATTTCAAACCAAATTCTTTTCTGTCCAAAAGACCAAATTACCCTTCTAAGGTAAAATGACCAATTTACCCTTTTTATTAAATTTACATAAAAAGAGTGTCTTGGCGTTACATCTTCGATGACCACACCCATCAAGGTAGGCCTGTCAATGGAGCGGGTTTTGACCCTGATTCGCTCCAAACCCGTCACAATTTTTCGGATTTGGATGTTAAATTTCGATTCATTTACCCGTTTATGACCCGTACCCGTTAACCCTTTTATTAAACGGGTTGGGTATGGATCAATGTTGATTCGCTCCATTTATGACCCGCTCCGTTTATATATATATATATATATATATATATATATATATATATATATATATATATATATATATATATATATATATATATATATATATATATATATATATATATATATATATATATATATATATATATATATATATATATATATAGACACACACACACACACACGTGTTTTTTACTTCCCAATGCCAAAAGTAATTACTTATTAGTAATTAAAGACTTAAAAGAAAGATAATCAAATACGGCAAACGACATTACTGTATTTAGTGTTAGAGGAAGAATAATCGATGAATGTCGTTCCTCCATGTTACCTGAAACGGTAGAGGCATTGGTGACTACACAAGATTGGCTACCATCGAGGAAACAAAAAAGTACTCGACTTGATGTTTAATTAGAATGTAATTCTTATTGTATTGACTTTTGAGTATTAAGCAATGTAATCTTATTATAATAGACGTTTATTTTTTTGAGAAATTTTACTTTGTGATGCTGAAGTCGAGCTCATGATGCGGGACTAATTCGCCTTATAATCTTACAATCGGGAATTCAATCAAAATTCTTTTAGTGCCACGCCATTTTCATATTAACAAATCAAAAAGTTTAACCAACATCTTCAATAACTACGTTATTTTAAAATGTTATTTATAGGTCCTATCAATATCAAATGATAAAATAGTATTCAAAATATAAAAAACTCTACTAGTTAAGCTTGTAAATTTATAAAGAAAAAGTTGCACGATAGTTTTTCTTAAATTTTACTTCTCAAAGTTATTTAACTCGATAAACTCCGGGAAATACTTGTAACTAAAAATATCCATTAGATTTTTTGGAACCAGCGAATAGATATATGGTTTCACTTGAGGGTAATCAGTTCCGCAACCTAGGGCGGTTGACGATTACCTAAGGCGCAAAGGCCTTTTCCCTCCACCTAATTCGCCTTTCCAGGAAAATCCCCCACATGAGATTAGTCGGAGTCGAACTCCAGACCTCCCACCAAATGGGTATATAACACGGGTGCATCCACCCAGCTAGACTGGGCTTCACTTGCTCTAAAAAGTCGCTTACCAAATCGAGGAGTTATATTTTCAATTCAATTTGAGCATAGCGAAATCAAAAGGTGATATAACTATTTTATAGTAGTACCGAAAACAATAATTTAGAAATAAATTACAAAAAATAACCAGCAAAAACAAAACCAAACCAAACAAAACAAAAAGCACACGAACAACTTAAATAAAATAACAATATTATTAAATAGTATCTTCGAATTTAACTTTTTCCATAAATATAATTTTATCAAGGATAAACATAACCGTGACAGTCCTTATATCACCGACCTGTGACCCAGTAAACAACCTGCTTATTATACTCTTTTACCAGCGCAATACCTTGCAAGAAAAGCCGTAGCTTACGAAAACCCTTTCAGAACCGCTCTCTTTGTCATTCCAACGAGATCTTCTTGACCGCGATGGACCCGCCACATCCGCCACCAACAACCACCGCCACCGTCGCCGTCGAACCACCCCATTCCCATTCACACTCCCTTCCACCGTTACCTACTCCCAAAATCCGCCTTATGTGCAGCTACGGTGGCCATATAGTCCCTCGTCCACAAACCAAATCTCTCTGCTACGCCGGTGGAGAAACCCGCATCGTCGCCGTTGACCGTCGTAGTACAGCTTCTACTATCTCGTCACTTACCCATCATCTTTCCCGGACTCTTTACGGCAACCGCCCTTTTACACTCAAGTACCAGCTTCCCAACGAAGACCTTGATTCTCTGATTTCCATCACCACCGATGAAGATCTCCAGAACATGCTCGAAGAACATGACCGCGTCGCTAGCTCGCCGACACCCTCCCGCATCAGATTGTTCCTCTTCCCTACCAGACCCGAATCCGTCGGGTCATTGTTGCTTGACCCGAAATCGGAGACCTGGTTTTCCGATGCTTTGAAAAGCACGATGATTATTAACAGAGGGTTGTCTGATGGGTCGGGTATGCCTAATGGTTTAATGGGGATGGATTGTTTGGAAGGGAACGGTGAGAGTCTGATGAACAGTGGGGATTCGGGTAAATGCGGTGGTACCGGTGGTGATTCGGGTTCGGTGCCAGAATCGATGGTTTTGGAAACTTGTTCGTCTTTTGGGTCGATTAATTCGTCGATTTCGGCCTCAAATGTGACCCAAATTGGGGCTAACAATGAAGATGCTGGTGGGAATTTGGTGGATAAGAGGATTAAAGTGCCTGCATCTGGTTCAGCTGAAAGGTAATGAAGAACGAATCTCAAGTTATATTTATATTCATATTCTCCATGATTTCTCAAATAGTGCTGAATTTGCAATTATGTGTGTTTTGCTTGAATTCTATGAGTACTAATTAGATGATTATGTTGTCCATTGACAGTGATAATTCCGCCGCAACTGGTTTTCCCGGTCAAAAATCTCGAATTCATCAACACAATATGATTCCCGAATCCGAGAGTATCATCTACAATCCTTCATCCACGATTCAAATGCAAAGGACCGTTCAAGTTTCCGGTTATCAGATGCCACACATCCCCGACCAAAGACCACCGCCTGTTCAATATATTTCCGCCGGACCACCACCGCATTACATCCAATACCCGACCGGACCACTACCCATGTCCTCTTACTACCCCATGTACGTGCCCTACCAACAGCCGCCACATCAGCCCTACCCTATCTACGTGATGCCCGTGGGCCCCACCGATCAATCTTACAATATACCCGCTCCAGCTGATACAACCGGAACCCTAACTCGTCCTCCTCTGCACAAGGACACAATGGCGGCGGCACCACCGCCTGAACGAGCGGCAACACCACCACCACCGGTTTCCGGACAACCTGTGGGCCCGTCTTATGAAAACGAGTATGATAATGACCTTGTGTATGCTCAAATTTACAAAAGCCAGCCCTCAGCGCCTGTATTTCCGCCTCAAAAGTTTGAAATCGTGAAGAAAATGGAAGCAGTTGTTTTGTCTGATTCCTCTACACAAATCGCAACGTCGCAACAATAACGGGGTGGCCAAGTTTCTTTAAAAGTGTGTGGTATGTTTTTTTTTTTTATGTTATATTATTTTAGTTATATATGTCATATCGTAGCAATAATAGTATAAGCTAATATGTTTCAAGTTTACCATTCGTTTATGTAAAAGCTATGTAGACAGTATTAGAGCTTGTTCGTGTTATTAATTCGTCTTTCCCTCTATTAATTTTGTATAATATGAATCGAAATTTAAATGATTGTAGTTGAAAGTTGAAACCCTATTGTATGGTTTATGCGAAAAGGGTTAAAAGTACCATGTGAGATGTAAATTAGGTGATACAACAGTTGCGGTTTAAGAGCATAGTGCCTTAAAAGCCGATCGCAAACAATAAGCTCAATCCACATTGGAACCGAAACTTTTACAACTTTTAGTATTGAGACTTCAATTCTTGACCATTTATGCGAGTTTACCACCGTGTTGCACCACAACAGCTGTTAGGTGGCTGACATAAGAGCTGTCTACAAGGAGCCCAATCCACATTGGAAACTAAATTCTCAAATTGTGGTTGCTGTGACTCGAAACCATGACCATTTCAGCAAAGTTGTGGAATTGGAACTTTCAACATTTTGAAATTGTGAAATTGGAACTTTCACTGGCTATACTCACTCGAATTTTTGATGATTTCAAGAAGTATACCACCCAAGGATTCAACTATGGCATAAGAACCCAGTCCTTCTAAAAAGAGTCTAATCCACGTTGGAATTGAAACTCTCATACTGTAACTGCTGAGACGTGAACAATTATTTATATACGTTGTATTATATGATTAGAAAACAAAGTTTAATGACTTTATTCAACATATAAACAACGTCGATTTACATTCAAAAACTTCACTCACCAGCTTCATCATTCTCATCGGCCAAAAACTTTGCTAAATTACTCGCCCCCTTCTCCCGTTTCTTACTAAAACTCGCTGATTTAATCGCTTGACGAGCCGCAGGCGATAATAACTTCAATGATCTCCGTTTCCCGGGCGTCATATTCCCAATTTTATACATCGATCTTCGAGGCGATGCCACAACTTTCACCCCGCCATCAACCGATCTCCTTCTAACCGATAAATCTTCTTCCACATCAATCTCACCGATTTCCCTTTTAACCATCTCAACTTTCATCAATATCTCTCTCTCATTCGCCTTCAACGCCTCTACCCAAGACCGAGCCGCCGCCACTTTTTTATCCGCAATCACCTCCGCCCCGCCCGCTTTTCCGGTCAAGTACCCGTGTTCAAAATTTGTGATTGTTATTGTTGTACTATTTAAACTCGACGGGTCCCGCGCCCGTACCGTGGAATCAATCAAATTCTTCAAATTCTCAAGAGCTTTAAATTCCGATAGCTTCACGGCTTTTAGTTCCTCCATTACCGCTTCCAATTGTTCACTGGATAATTCGATTTCGGATTCGGTTTTCGGGATTTCCAGTTTGATTCTTTCGAGTTCTTCGTTTATAATCTCTTTTTCTTTCTTTGTGGTTTCGGATTCGGCTCGTAATTGGTCAACCGTGATCGCTAAATTCGACGCGATCGAGTTTGCCTTTTCGGTTGTGGCGGTAACCGATTCCAATTTCGCTTTCGCCTTCAAAATCTTAGAATTTAGGGTTTCAATAATCAAGTCCCGTTTCTCTTCTTCTTTCGTTAACTGACCCGTTTCTTCTCGCACGTGAATCAGCTCATTTCTGATAACATCCATGGAGATCATGAAATTAAAACCTTCCCTTTTAATTTCATCAAGTTCACTTTTTGCAGCTTCTAATTCTACATTCATCATATGTAACAAATCAGGAACGGTATTCATTTCATTCAGTTCAATGATTTTTTGGGTTTTCTTTTTGATTTCTCCCAATTGGGTTTCATAACGAGTGGCTTCTTCTTTCTTCTGAGCTTCAATGGCTTCCAGTTCTTTAACCGCTTCGATTCTTGCTATTTCAACAAGAACCTGTTCTTCATCGAGTTCTTTAATTTCTTTCTTGATTCTTTCTACTGCACTTGAAAGTGTAGAACTTTTAGAACTCGAGGCTTTGAATTCGTTTTCTGCGCGTTTTTTCTCCTTCAAAACGTGTTTCATTTCGAGTTTCAGTTTCCCCAATTCGTGTTTGATGTGTTCGATTTCTTTCATCACTTGTGTGTACCGAGAATCTTCCTCTTTTACTTCTTGTTTGTGATGTTTTTGAGTTCTCGAGTGTGATTTTTCGATCTTGATTGCGAGATCCCGTACGGTTTTTCGAGCATCAGAAAGTTCGGTTTTTTCGGTTGGAAATGGCTTTTCATGGATTTGAAATTTAAATTAGGAGCTAAAAGATTAAATTTTCTCAAAAATGAAATAATTAATACTTTAAAAGTAAATACCTGCGAGGATTCCATTTGGGGTATCTTCAATGACGAAATTGGGTGTCTTTCCTTTGAATTGGCTTCAAGAATTTGAACCATAATTAGTCGAAAACAGTGTAGAAAAATAGAAAAATGGATTAGTTTTTTATAGCATCCACAAAGAAAGGAAGGATACCTGGATAATTTGGATAAAATGAGTTTGAAGTGGTGGGAATGAAGAAGATGCTTTACTTGAGGGTGGGAGGGGTATAATTGTAAATTTGGCATCGACGGGACAAAATTTAAGTCTTGATGACTGGTGGGTATTGTTACCATCGACAACCTTTAATTTCTTATACTCTTGGTATGGACCGTTACCTGATTGGTCACGTGCTAGTATGCTCGTAAGTAAAGTCAACAATCAATTTTAAATTTTTTTAAATGTAAAATGAATTTGAGCTTTTAATAATCTAGGGTTATAGTAATAGGACTTTAAGTAACATGTGAATGTTATTAGAGAAATTTGATTATATAGACGGATGTGAAATTATCTAACTTTATCATTACTATAGTAAATTTCATATTTGGTTTCGAATATAATTGATTATTGTGGTTTTGGTTTTAAAGAATTTTATTTTGTAGTTTTGGTCCTTGAATACTTATTTAAAGTTCTTGTGACGTTATTAATATATTTTTCAAGTAGAATACTAGCTTTGGTCTATGAATAGAGTTGATGTTGGCAAATTTGGTCCATAAAAGAATAGGTTTACTTGGAACATGAATCAAAACATTAACAAATTTCAAGTTGTGATTAAAATTGCAAGAAAAATGCTTCTTGGCATCATAGTTGAATACCTCAAGGACCAAAAAAGTTATTAAAAAAAAAAAATTATCTATCGAAGACTCTAGAACCACACATTTCATCTTTTGATAAAAGTTAACTATATTTTTTTAGAGTTAATGACTTTAAAAGGTGACATTTTTTTTATTCATATTTAGCTAATAATGTTTTTTCTGTAGATATTTGACCATTAAACTTGTTTCATCTGTTTAAATATCACCATTATTAACATACTACACCGGTAATAATTGCATTATTAAATAGACGAAACAAGTTTGATAGTCAAATGTGTACAAAGAAAACATTGGTGGATGAACACAGAAGAAAGTTCGTTACCTTTTTAAGTCATGTTAGAAGTTGATTTGGCAATATCTTATGCACGTCTATGCTACTTTCAAGAAAAGATTTGACAGCGAGCATTATAGAAAATTGTTCTTGACTGACGTATACAATACGACAGTACAAAAAATTTGACGGTATAATAATACACACAATAGAGTTATAACTAGAAAAAACATGTACCGATTGCACAGAAGACACTAAATTTCACAGATGTTCGATTTTGACACTATTTTTATTTTCATTTAAGTAACAACACTTTATTTTCATTTTTTTAGTTTTAACACCTAGAAAGTGACACACATACAACTATCTAAACCCAAACGGTAACTATCCTAACATAGCTGCTAATTGCTACTAACTTATGTAATAAATAACATAACAGAGATATCTAACGATTACTAACGGTTGGCTTAACTTTAACAATGTCAACGTCACATCATCATGTCATGTTAGCCGAGAATTAGGTTAACCGATCAAATTGTCAACATTGAAACAAACTGAAAATATAGTGTCAAGTTCGATGATCAACATTGAAACAAGTTGGAAAATAGTTAATATTGAAACAATTGGGTTTAACATACTACACCCGGTAATAATGGTCATTTTTTAACAGATGAAACAAGTTCGATTGTCAAATGTGTATAAAAACATTGCTGGGTAATGGTAATAATGGTCATGTTCAAACAGATGAAACAAATTCGATGGTCAAATGTGTACAAAAAATATTGTTGGCTAAATATAAACACAGAAAAAAGTTCGTTACCTTTTTAAGTAATTAACATATTTTATCACATCATTGTGATCGATATTTGTTAAATTTAGAACATCTGTTAATATAAGAAGTAAAGAAAAGGTATGTTTTATGTTATCCATGGTAGATTGATTTGTACCTTATGAGTTGAAACTTGGATTATTTCCTAATCGGCTAATCATACCATTTACCTATGTGGATCATATTTCCATTTTTTAGTATAACATAGTGCGTTTATAGACTTATAGTGTATTCAGATCGTTTTTGCGTATTGTATTTTATTTTATGTAATAAACAAATTTGACCGTTTTTTCTAATGATTAAACTATATATAGAGTAAATTACAGTTTTGGCCCTGTGGTTGACACGTTTTTTCAGTTTTGGTCCAAGTTTTTTTCACAGTTTTGGTCTATATGGTTACTAGAAGCTTACACTATTGTTTCCTGGTCCATGTAAAAAGACCAGATTATTCTTTCTAATTTCTTTTTCTTTTTTTCTTTTAACTTATTATTTCTTTAGGTACTTAAAAAAGAAGAATACACCCTACCCCTACCCCCAACTGTCCCGTCTCTTTCTCCATCCCCTACCCCCTCTTCTTTGGCGACACATGCCCTCTGTCGACAAATCTCTCTCCCATATTTAGTTTTAGAACGAATTTTTGGCTCATGAACTCCTCCACTACATCAAATAGTTCTGTCACTAGAAAACAATGGATATGCTATAGAATACGAGACATCAATTAACTGCTTCCATGGGTCGCTAATTTTCCCGCTCATGCTGAAATCAGGATACAGTTGGCTTTGTAATAGAGACTGGAACAATTTCGATCTAGAACTTGTACCATGATGGAATCGAACCGATTGTCGGCTTGATTTGGCATCCCTGGTTATTCGATCAAAGTCAAGATCCTTGAGCGACGGGAACGTTTGTATACCTCAATTAGGATCAGATCGTTTAATTGAAATCCAAATGAGGATTTTGGTCTCCCCCTAATCTCTTGGGTGTATCTGCAAGTTGTGAGTAGTTTCCTCTGTATCTGAATTTAATGGTGAAAATTTGGAACCTAAGTGTTTCCATATTCGAAATTGCTTTTGACTAACAGTTTAGTGCATTAGCCGACTTTTGCTAAGTTTCTTGTATCTGATGCACGATAGAGTTAAGGCAACGAGGTTTTATTTTCCAGTTAAAAGATCAAAGGTCGAGAGTGAAAGGTCAATGCTTGATCTCCTCCATCTACAGATTCCTCTGCCACCTCTCGATGTTCAATGCAGTTAGGGAGAATACATGATGAAACGGTGAGTTTGGGTGGATTTAGTGGGCGGTGATTGGTGGCTGGTGGCGGGTTTGGATGGTGATCGGTGGAGTTGGTGATCCGATCAAGAAAAAGAAGAAGAATTTCAGAGGGGTGAAGTATTGGGGTAGGGGTGTATTTTTCCTTTATTTTTAATTACTTAGATAATAATAAATTAAAAGGAAAAGTAAAAACAATTTAAAAGGATAATTTGGTCTTTTTACGTAAACCAGAGACCTATAGTGCAAGCTTTTAATAACCATATTGATCAAAACTATAAAAAAAACTTGGACCAAAACTACAAAACATGTCAACCATAGGGACCAAAACTGTAATTTACTCTTTTATATTATTTCAAATTGAAGGATTCATGGGTTGCCAAGTCTCTAGTGTTCCCACCATTTATATTTCATATTTGGCACGGAGAAATTATTTTTGTTCCTACTTTTTATTCTTACTCATCTTCTTATCCAAGTTAAATTATGATATGTGTATTAAAATATTATTAGTTTAATTAAATATGACACTTGTCATAATTTCATATAAAAGTAGGAATAAAAGTTAAGAATCAATACAATTACTCTTTGGCATGTTTATATTTTCGTTACCGGCTCACAAAGTTCCTTGCTTTTCCATGGAATGGCCCTTAATTACGTCACCATGACACTTAAGTACCCTCGAATATTAAGTAAATGCTCTCAGCCCCTCACCTTCCTTAACCTCATTTCATCATATGTTCAAACAATATTCGTAAAATAGGAAAAGCGGCCGCTATACTATCATGGTTTTTAGCTTTACATATTCTAATAAAAAGGAATATATTTTTTACTTATGATTTTATTGTGTATACTTTTAGTGTAGCTCAGGTTTGTAATTTTAAAGATGCGGAAATGATAAAATTTTATATTTTATGGATGATACTTACAAAATTGTATACAAAGGTTTTAGTCTTAAAATAATGTAAAATTTTGATTGATTATTTTCTATTAATTGTTTGTACATCTTGTATTTTTATTTGTGCAATGTAATTTCCTATCTTGGACTAATTCCGAGCTTTGGATATTAAAAGTGGTGGTTGATCAAGCAGCGGTTGATTTTTTTGCACACTGCTATTTAGGGGTGAATAGCAGAAGCAGATACTCATATTCGAGGTACTCGTATTTGAAACCGAAAATGATTAGGGACTGTCTGTTTTGAAATTAGAACTGAATTAGGAGCCGTGGTGGTTCCTAAAAATATGAACCGATTAAAAGCAGTTCCGATTCCGATTACAATTTCTTTTTAAATTCTTGCCGGTCATACCATCTTTCAATTAAAGTATATTATTTATTTTTAGTATACTAAATAAAATAACTTAAATAGTTAAAATACTTGTTTCGTCTTAGGATTTAAACTTTCTTTCGTTCTTTTCTTGTTTCACATATACAAGTCAAAAATATAGATCGTGAAAAAGAGATGTAAAACCTATATATTTATTATATATTTTTGTTGCATTATCTAATTATCTAATAATAATATTTATATCGTATAAACAATTGTTTTAATAAGTTTACTTACTTTTTATAATATTTGTATGCCGATTTTGTTCACAAATATAACTTGGTCAAGTGGCTTCAGTGCCTTCGGTTAACTGTTTACCATCCAATTTTACTAATTTATAATTTTGGCCTAATTCTAAGTATTTCTGTTACAAACTTGCCCCACCTGACTTTACTAATTTGCTGTCCAACTTTAGAATTTTGTTACAAACTAGGGTTTGAACCGTCCGCGCGATGCTGCGGAAGCCCTGTATATTGGAAAACGCAGCTCGACAAAAAAAATTATGTAAGGGACGAAAAATGTAACTTTAAAATATAATAAGGGACCGGAATCGCAACTTAAAAATACCAATAATATAAGTTTATAATAAATAGGGGTGAAAACAATTAATTCGAAATTAGTTGAAGGGAAAAAACGTAAATATAAAAGTTTACTATAAGCAGAAGCAAAATTGCTATTTCCAAATAAAACCTTATTTATATTTTATATAACATGTTTTAACAATTATAATATGATCTGAATTTGATAGTTTTGGCTCTGGAATAGTAAAATCAAATGAACATAATTCTCCCTTACCCTCACATACGGAAGTTTCAAATTAATATATATATATAATTTGGTCTTTTGCCAAGTTTCCCTTTTTTGATCTTCTTTTGTGTTTTTTAAGTATGTTTATCTTTACGATCTTTTTAAAGTTTTCTTTTTATGAAATCGTTGTTTACTAATATAAAAATTTTATAAGTTTGTTTTTATGCATGCTTAATAAGACTCCTCTTTTTATAATTTTTTAACAATTTGTTTTTATGCACGGTGTTTATGATTTCCCCTTTATACAAATTACTCCTTTTTGAAGTTTGTTTTCCAATCTTTTTACATAAAAATACAAAAAAAAATTACATATTCGTTTTCACATGTCAAAATGTGTTCTTATATATATATATTTAAATCTAATACTACTATACATACACAATTTTCTATAGTATGACATGCTCCCCCTAGTTTGTATAGAATGTATCTTTTATTAAGCGTGACTCTTTTTTTATTAGTTTCAATACTCATAAAATAGTAATTAATTAGCCTACTTAATTTCAAGCTGGTTGCTAAAATTGTATATAATCATACAAGTCCTAGAATGTTTAGATAGGCATTTCAATTTAATGAAAAGCATGTTATAATAGACAGAAGCTAGTCTTGGGCAAGAGATTTGAAAGGAGCAAAAAAATTCTGTCTCAAATTGTAAGCTTGTGATTATCGAGAGGAATACATCATACATGATTTTTTTAGTGTAAATGTGCTATTAATTAAACTATTACTAATACGTCAAATTCATAATTTAACATCTCTTTAGAGATAGACAGCTTGTCGTGACTACAAATCTAATTTTATAAACCGGGTAACACGGTATCGGAACCGATTTCAAGACTGGTCCCAAAAACTAAATAACCGATATAAACGGTTTCAGTTCTAGTTCAATAATTAGTGAACTAACGGTTCGATCGCAGATATGTAAGGTGGGTACCTGTCTATTCTTATATCTACATGCTCATCCCTATAGTGCTATTCTAAAAAAATCTAGATTCATTAGAGATAAATTATTCTCTCAAAATCAAGCTTTACAACAATCTAAGCATGACGCGATGAGATCCAGCCAAGTTGGTGTATGTTTAGTTATTTCCCATTTAAAATATAAAGGGTAATCTTGAATAAACCCCTCTTTATGTGTGTAGGTAAGTGTGTGTAGACACTTACATACATATGTCTCATCATGAAGGTTGTTGTAGCACATCCCAATATAAGTTGTAGGGACGGAAAAGTCGGAAATTAAGTAATGATGATGAAATCCATAATTTTTTGTAAACTAAGGGATGTTTGAGTACATTCTATTTTTATATTTTAGTAAAAAGGATTAAAATAATCAACAAATCATTTCCTTTGTCTTTCTAAAACCATCCAAGGAATAATCCGTACTGTCACCATCACGAATTATCGTTAACAAAAGACAATCACTTATTGACGAAAATGAAGAATGAAAGTGGAGTTTATATGATGACTAATTCTTCTGCCTCTTTTTTATTCTTTTATAGTTATACAAAGTTAAACCGATGATTGTTTAAACTCTGTTGTCGGGTCTTTTATTGATAAGTCAAGCAAAATTTAAGCTGTGCGATTACAATTCCGTTAAAGAGTAATAAGATTGTTGTGAATGCAATTTCTTTAAAATTCGTTAGGTTTCAATATATTAATTGTTATGTGGAGGAGATTAGTGACAAAAGAGGTGGCAATGGTTGTCTTAGAAGATCTCCTATGGGTCTTTGGGAGAGGGGTGAGGAAAATATATGGAATGAGTTGGTAATTTTAATGTCTTCAATCCATTTAGTATAGTCATAATTAATTCGAGACAAGTTGATACGAAATTGGAGGTCCAAATTGCACCTTTGGATAAGTCAAAGTGAACTCGGGGACATGGATTTCGGGGACAGCGCCCTTGATGGGGTTCCAAGGGCATTGCTCCTGGCGGGGTCTAAGGGGCAGTACCCCTAGTTGCAGTCCCACCAGCCAATCAGCAGACAGGGTCAAGGGACTGCCCTTGCGTGGTGCTGGGCAGCACCCCGGGTCGAAAAGAGATCATGTCGTTATTTTTCCACCGAAACCAACTGTCACAGCTATTGGGAACAATTGTGATTTTTCTCTCCCAAAATAATCAAAATAAACTTCTTTCTTCTTCTTCTCTATATAGAGATGTTTGGTTTTGTAGAGATAGATGTATGAAAACTGCACTATTACAAAGCTGAAATATTTTCTCAAAGAACATGAAATAAACTGTTTCTAGATCTCGACCTGTAGAGGTGCAAAGGCTTCTTGGACATGGCGCGAAACATGTGCTGTTGAGTTTGACCGTTGGCCGTTGACCTTGACTAGTTTGGCGTTTTGGTCAAGCTTTGATGTCTTTAGGATTTGGACTAAGGGTTCGACATTTAAGTGGGTTGGGTCACTAAGTTACACCTAATGGTGATTTATGTGGTTCGAGTTGCGAATGTTGAGGAATCGATATAGTATGTACCACGATTTTACGATTCAAGTGAGTTTTCTCACTGTACCATGTGTAATGTTGCACGAGTAGGTTACTTAAGACCCGTTAGGGTAAGACTGTGTGCTTAGACTTGTATAGTCTTGCTTGCTGACTGTTTAGTTGCCTGATTCATTTTACGACTAGAGTGTCTGATACACATAAGGGTTAGAGGATGCTCATAAGGGTTAGACTATGCACAGGGTTGGACGGTGCTTGATACCCATATAGGTTGGACTGTATGGTATGTTGTCATCATTTTATTATCTTGGATTTTTATACTTTGGTTTTTGAGATGTGGTTGTTTGACAAACGAACAAATGGTTTTATAATGTTTAAGTTTGTTTTTGATGTCTAAACTTTATTTGCAAAATGAAACTTTTGGTTGTGAAATTTGAGATGTTACAAAAAGATTACATCCGAACATAATATTTTGTCATTACAAACCAAAATTGATGACCGACATCCTTCCATGGTCATCTTAAGAAGCCTTAAACATTTTACATTTTAAGTCACTTGTACAAATTCAAGCAGATTACAGAAATATCCAACAGAAAAATAGGTATTGCGTCAGCATACAAACTTAATCTTTCGGCTTTTGGGTAGATTCTCAAAGCACATCCATGGATCACAACAAACCACCCAAGTATTATAGCCTTCACCCTTTCGCACATAGGGGGTCCACCCAACCAACAAACGAACATGTTGAACCTTGCACTCGACATCCAAAGAACCGGGATTGAGGAGGTCCAAGAGGTTTTGATTATAGCCACCCTTCCACAAAAATAGTTTGTCATTGCTAGGCTTTTTTCCCCACATAAGATTTTGGAGAGAGGACAAACTAGAAAGAGAGGAGAAAGAGAAATATGTTAGTCTAAGATTTCTTTTCATATTTAAAAGAAGGCAAATACTGTTAAAAGACCATTTGCTTGTCATGTGATTTAATTTAACAGGACTAAGATACAACGTGTATACACAGGACCATATTCATGACAATAAAAAACTTTAAGGATGTGTTGTAGTCAAATTTAAAGGTCAAAGACCTGATTCAGAAAAGTACATAACCACAAGGACTATTTTGTAATTTACTCCTAAAAATGTTAAAATATGTATTTATACTTCAAAGAATATAAAAAAATTGTATTTATATTTTTGAAAAATGTATTTATACTTCTAAAGAAGTAAAATAAATACTTCTAAAAGACGTATTTATATTTCTAAAGATGTAAAATACATTTTTATACATCTAAAAAATATATTTGCACTTTTAAAAATATATTTATACTTTTAAAATATAAAAAAAATACATAAATCGTATTTATTCTAATAATGTATAAAAATGTTCGCAAGAATATTAGTTTTCACCATTTTATAAAAAACATAAATACATATTTTTCATGTTAAAACTTAGAAACTGGAAAAATATATAGGGCTAATAATATAAAAACCTCTATAGTTTGGTCAAAATACGGTTTAAGCACTATATTATTTTTTGTTCTATAAAAATCACACATACTTTCAAAAAAATTTGTGAAAACCACTCATATTTTGAAAAAGATCAATTAAGACCACTATAACAAATAAAAGTAATGATTGTATGCTGTCAACTCGGAAGACTTTTTACCCTCGTCGCATTCAAATTTTAGTGAATTCACTTGGACACCCTATGCATTCACAAAGTGGCCGAAGAGCTACACTTACGAAGACAAAAATCATACGTAGACAACTTTATTTATCATTTTCAATGCAATAAATTTTTAATATTTGCTTCAAATGTCGATATAGAACTTTTCACATAATATTTCAATGAAAATAATCCTTAAAGTTATAAAATAAAACGAATAGTGGTCACTATAAAATTTTTTGAAAGTATGAGTGATTTTCATGGAACAAAAAGAAATATAGTGGTTAAACTAGAAATTTGACCAAACTATAGTGACTTTTATATTATTAACCCATATATATATATATATATATATATATATATATATATATATATATATATATATATATATATATATATATATATATATATATATATATATATATATATATATATATATACACACACACACATACATAGGGTCCCGATCCGATGAGGACTTCAATTTTGGTGAAGACGGTGTGGACAATTCTCGTCCAATCATTTCGACAAGGACAATAAGGTCAAACGTAATTATTGTATTTAACAGAATTCCATGCGGTGCTCATTCACGGAACGTAATACGGACTCAAAGATATAATCACATGTTATGCACATTCGTACAACATAGTTTAGCTGGGTTTTTTATTATTTATTATTTTTTATTTTTTATTTGTTTTTAATTATTTTATTTATTTATTTTTTTAAATACGTTTGTAGCTTTTAATAAACTCGATTTTTTAGATTTTATTTTTTTGTTTTTTTCTATTTTTTCAGTTTTTTTTTTATTTTTTCAGGTTTTTATTATTTTTTTCAGTTTTTTTTCTTTTTTTAGTTTTTTTCCTTTTTCGTTTGTTTTTTTTACTATTTTTTATATTTTTATCTTAAAACTCGTTTTTATCTTTTTTTTACTCGTTTTGAATTATTAAACATAAGATTCATAACATCTATTTGATTTTAGATCATAATAAATTTTGGATCTTGGATCATAACAAGTTTTGAATATTGGATCATAATGTTTGGATCATTATACTTAAGAATGATAGTATATAGAACATAATAAGTTTTGATTCATAACATTTTTGTATCATTATAAGTTTGAATATTAAAAGTTTCTTATATAATATTTTGATTCATAACACATTTTTGGATCATCTTAAAATTTGAATCATAATAAGTTTGATTCATAATATTTTTGGATTCTAATAAGTTTTAATTCATAAAAAATATAGTTCACAACCGTTTGAATCATAAAGATATTTTGATTCTTAAATTTTTGGATCATAGACATTTTTTTTGCTAATTTGATGAGTTTTTTGCTTAAAAATAAAAAAATGTACAGTAAAAAACTCGTTTTTAAAATTTTCTTTTTACAAACTTACAAATATAATGTTTAGAACGATCCCTTAAAGTTTCATAATTTTTGGACAATTTTTTACTTTTTGATTTATTGTAAAAATATAAAATAAAAAAATAACTTTTTTCAAAATTTCATAATGGTGCTTGTTTTGTAGAGAATTAAATTTTAAGAAGTTTGGTTTTTTCAGAAATTTTTTTTTACAAAGAAAAAAAAAGTTATGATTCCAAAACAAAGTTGGAGAAATAAGAAAAACTCACTTAATGAGATTGCGACGAGTGTCGCAAATAGGGGTGAGGGTCTCGTTAAGATTACCATAATACCCTTATTTATTTGTGTTAATGACTCACAAGTTTCGATTTTTAGTCATATAACCCCCTAACTTTTAATATATATCAATTTTTTCACACTGAATCTCAACCACTTATTTTTCATGATTAGAGGTCCATATTCGTACTCGCGGTCCTCACCGAAATTGGAGTCCTCATCCGATTGACTTTATATATATGTGTGTGTATGTATATATATATATATATATATATATATATATATATATATATATATATATATATATATATATATATATATATAATATATATATATATATATATATATATATATATATATATATATATATATATATATATATATATATATATATATATATATATACATATACATACATACATACATACATACATATCTATATCTATATCTATATATCTTATAAAAGAAGCATTTTACTCAAACAACATTCATTTGAAATCTCCAACTTTTCAACTTCCTTTTCAATTAATACATTAAATCTTTTATTATTCTAATTTCAATAATGTTATTTATTTGAATCTCTCCCTTTATGTTTATTATTTTAATATACTTACTTTAATTAATGACTTTTATTATCAATTATAAGCACGCTATTTTTATTAAATAAATTCACATATATGTTTATATTGTTGGTAAATTTAACAATATCGTATTAAATAGAGGCTATGTTTTTTACTTATTTATTCAAAGGTATGTTAAATTATGTTATTTTTTTATCACAAGTTAAAAGAGTAAAAGAAAACATTATAACTGACATAGTTAAATACACAAATGGATTGAGAAAATTTTAAATTGCATTCAAATATTTATAACCTCTAAATCATTATAATTATCATGTAGTTATTTTATTTGAAAAATACACAAATGGATTGAGAAAATTTAAAATTGTATTCAAATATTTATAACCTCTAAATCATTATAATTATCACATAGTAGTTTTATTTGAATATCCTACAATTTTTCAAATGATTTAGTATCAATAAGTTTTTATTAATAAGTAGTAGTTTTTAAATATTTTTTTTACTTTTTCTAATTATAATAAGTGGTTATAAACAAACAATAACAATTGTTAATATCTTAAATAATCATCATGATCAAAATTAAAATATTGTCTAATAAGTAACTTTTAAATTAATTTATCATAACAATATTTCAAAGTAACATCAAATCAATAATTATGCTTAATTTAATTAATACACAAGTCGGGAATAAAGCTCATTGAGTAATATTAATCAAAATAGTTACAATTTTATATATCAAATCAGTGTTAAGCTTATTATGACATAGTTAATGTCAATGACATAATCATTTTCAACAACGTGTTTGTTAACACTTTAACTACACGACTTTCACTTGCGCAACGCGCGAGCATTCGCCTAGTGTGTGTGTATATATATATATATATATATATATATATATATATATATATATATATATATATATATATATATATATATATATATATCGAAATATTTCTTTTAATGAGAAAACCCCTCAAATTCCATTTGAAAGTTAATTAAGTATTAAAACTCAATAGACTTTGTTAATTTATGTTACTTAATTGGCACTTATAATAGTTGTTATTGCTATTCTTTAACATTATTTCTTAATAGATGAGAAAAACGTTAATTTGATTTGTAAAACAATATGAGTTTTTATGAAAGAATATACATTAATATTAAAGATTAAGAAGTGGACTTAGATTAATGTTTCTATTTAATAATTCATTAATTAAAAAACGAAAAAAAAGATTGTTATTAGATTAATAAACTACCTTAAATGAGTAAAAAAATTAATTTAAATGAATTATTATTTAATACTTCTACATGAAAAATCTACGCGAGTAACAAAACGAAAAAAGTATTTAACCAATTATTTTTATTAATATTCATACTTTCAAATCAATGGCCATGAATCTCATTTAGTTTATGATTTTATGGATCGTTTTAAGCTATGCAAACATCGTTTCAATCCAAAATAAACCACGATATTCCTTTTTTATTCAAAATTACTTCCATAAAATTAATCTAATGCGGTTGTTTTAGTTAAAACATCTAAAATTTATTCGGGCCTTTTGTTTTCCAATAATTAATTTAATTAAAACATTACATTTCCTTTATTTATTGATTGTCGAATGATTACATAAATCTTATATATATATATATATATATATATATATATATATATATATATATATATATATATATATATATATATATATATATATATATATATATATATACATATATATATATACATATATATATACATATATATATATATATATATATATATATATATATATATATATATATATATATATATATATATATATAGGGTTAGGATCCGGAAGGAACCCAAAATCCGGTAGGACCGCGAGTACTCTTCTCGTCAAATCATTCTCAAAAGGGCAAGAACGTCAAAACGTCTTCCTTCGACGTGACGCAATCACGTGCGACGCACGTCCACGGAACAAAATATGAACTCGAGGATTTAAGTGGGTTTCTTTTTCAACGTGATTTAAGTGGGATTTTTTTTCATGATTGTGCTTGTTTTGTATAGAATTAAATTTTAAGAACTTTGGTTTTTTTAGAATTTTTTTTACAATGAAAAAAAAAAGTTATGGCCCAAAAACTAAGCGGCGGGAATAGAAAAAAAAAACCCAGCAAACCATATAGCGACAAGTGTCGCAATCTGGTGGGGGGTCTCGTTGCAATTACCATATTACCCTTATTAATTTGTATTATCCACCCAATAGTTTTGATTTTTTATACAAGTAGCCCCCAAGCTTTTAAGATGTGACATTTTATTCACAATCAATCTTATCCACCCATTTTTCATGATTAAAGGTTTAGATTTGTCCTTACGGTTTTTACCGGATTTTGGGTTCCTACACGATCCTCCTTATATATATATATATATATATATATATATATATATATATATATATATATATATATATATATATATATATATATATATATATATATATATATATATATATATATATATATATATATATATATATATATATATATATATATATATATATATATATATATATATATAAGGAGGATCGTGTAGGAACCCAAAATCCGGTAAGAACCGCGAGGACAAATCTGAACCATTTAATTGTGAAATTTGATGGTTATGATTTAATGTGAAAATAGTGATTACGTCTAAAAATCCAAGGGCTTTTATTGTAAATATTTGAAACTAAAAGGGAGGAAAAAATAAATTAATAAGGCTATTATAGTCAATTTGGAAAGAATCTACGTACACCATCAGCCAAACCCACGCGCCCTCACTCTCTCCCACTCTTAGGCGCCATGTGGCGCATTCTCATTGGATGATGTATATATTTTTTCCACCCAGTTTGTATTTTGGCCATAACCTTTTTTTTTTGAAAAAAAATCTGAAAAAACCAAAATTCTTAAAATTTAATTCTTTACAAAACAAGCACAATCATGAAAATTTGAAAAAAAAATTATTTTTTATTTTTCTAAAAAATCAAAAATTCAAAAAAAAATCCAAAAGTTATGAAAATTTAAGGGATTATTGTAGATATTATATTAATAAGTTTGCAAAAATAATTTTTTGAAAAAAAGATTTTTTTTCGTGTTCATTTGTATATTTTTAAGTTAAAAACTCATCAAAATAGCAAAAAAAATACATATGATCCAAAAATATTAAAACAAAAATATGTTTCATGATTCAAAACTTATGATCCAAGATCGAAAATTCGTTATGATTCAAGATCCAATAGTCGTTATGATCCAAAATGAGTTAAAAAAACATACAACGATAAAATGATTCAAAACTTATGATCCAAGATGTAAAAAAACTATGATTCAAAATTTTATGATCCAAAAATACATGATCCAAAACGTTATGATTAAAAATATCATGATCCAAAATGATTAGATTAGAGATACGAAAAAAAAAGTTAAAATTAAGAGTAAAAAATATTAAAAATTAAAAAAAAATTACATAAAGAATGAAAAAAAAATCGAGTACTGTAGCATTCAAAAATAAATAAAAAATTAAGAAAAAAATAAAAAAATAAAAAAAATAAAAATCTAAAAACCGAGTATAATTGAAAATAAAAAAAATTGAAAAAGAAATATTTTTTTTGAAAAAACATATAAATAAAAATTAATAAATTAAAAAATTAAATAAAAACGAAAAAGGAAAAAAAAAAATGAGAAAAAAAACCCGCTTAAATCATGTTGAAAAAAACTCACTTAAAAAACCCACTTAAATCCTCGAGTTCGTATTTCGTTCCGTGGACGTGCGTCGCACGTGATTGCGTCACGTCGAAGGAAGATGTTTGACGTTATTGCCCTTTGGAGAATGATTGGACGAGAAGAGTTCTCGCGGTTCCTACCGGATTTTGGGTTCCTACCGGATCCTAACCCTATATATATATATATATATATATATATATATATATATATATATATATATATATATATATATATATATATATATATATATATATATATATATATATATATATATATATATATATATATATATATATATATATATATATATATATATATATATATATATATATATATATATATATATATATATATATATATATATGATTTTAAATATCATAATCTAACAAATAACAAATACTATAAAAATTAACACTACAATTTGTAGAAAGAATTTGATGATTTTATACATCAAAATCTAACAAATAACAAAAGGTATGAAATAAATAATAACATAAAAGCATCCAAAACATCTATAATAACATTTATATTCATAAATCACATCAAACCATCCAACATCATAAAAAATAAGCAATTTCATTATTTTATATATCACAATCTTATGAATAACAAATACTATGGAAAAATTAAATAATACAATTTTTGATGACAAAAAGTACCAAAATAACTATTATAATATTTGTATTAAAAATGCATCAAAACACTCATAAAGTATACAAATAATGTAAAAACAATTTCAAGAAAAAAAAATTAAAAACAATTCAAGAATACATAAAATCAACATACGTTTGATGTACTTTCTCATCTCTTCGACTCTTCATACTTCAATCAAAAACACTTGAAAGACATGAATGTTTTTATGAGAAAAAAATATACTTATACAGCAACAACATGTATAAATGAGAGGAATGCAAAAAGGTTTTAGTTAATGCTATTAGTTTAAGAAATATGAAGAGTTATTAAGTTTCAAATATAACTCTGAATTTAGTATTATCTTAATAAATAGATGTAACGTTGTGTAATTTATAATTTTATTTTACTATTAGTTATTATTATTAATTAATTTTAAGATTACTTATTATTATTAAAAATTTATAAATGACTATCCGTGTGGAAAGATTTAATACCACTTAATATGAATATTCATTAAGTTTCAAATATAATTCTGAATTTAATATTATCTTAATAAATAGATGTAACGTTGTGTAATTTATAATTTTATTTTACTATTATTTAGTATTATTAATTAGTTTTAAGATTACTTATTATTATTAAAATTTTATAAAAGACTATCCGTGTAGAAAGTTTTAATACCACTTAATATGTTTATTATAAAATCACTTATTATATTAATTATTATTGTTAACTAATTTTGAAATTTATAATACTATTTAAATGTTAGAATTTATTTTCTTGTACATATTTAACACTAATTAACTAATTTATAATCATGATTAGAAAGAAAATGAAAAGTCATGGGACTTTCAAATTAATTTGGTGGAAGTATTAAAAGAAATTTAGAAAATAAATGAAAATATGAAAAGACATGGGAGTTTCAAATGAATGTGATGCTTTGAAATATGTATATATTATAAGATACTAGACGTATTCCCGTGCATTGCGCATGAGTAAATTAATATAGTAAATATATATTGGCCAATCAAATATAAACATAAACATTTTAGATTTAATCAAAATATGAAAAATTAAAAATAAATCAAGCATATGATATACGTATCAATAGTAAATTTTCATCCAAGCATCAAACAAAAATGCATAACACATTTTTTGGAGTCAATTATTATAGATGGTCCAACATTAAAAATATATTTACATAAATTATCTCCAAATTTAAAATAAATATAAAATAAAGCATGCCAATAATAACATAAAGATAGTCTATGAAAAACGTATTGTTGTAGATCCTTTTCCATTTAACTCATATGTAAAAATATTACTTCATAATAATAAAAATAATATTTTGTTTTTTAAATAAAAATATTTAACTAATAAATATTAAATAAAAATATATGATTATGTTTCTATTAAACTTATTATTCAATTACTAATTTCCAGTAAGTTTGATATCCTTATTCATTTTTATTTATAAAAACGTTACTTCTATTAGAAAGTTGTCTTTCTATATATTTCTATAGTAAAGTTTGCCTATAAAAACTTTAAAACCCTATATGTTTAGACATAACCCCCTTGAACTGAAAAATAATAATAATATTATAATTATCATATTTATTTTTCTTGTTTAATAATTTTAAATTCAAAATATATCTTATTAACTAATATAATCATAAAAATATAAAAAAAAATTATATGAGATAAAGAAAAATGGTTTTATCTACTTTTCTCAATATAGATTTGGAATTTGGAATACAATGCGATGCGAATTTATTAAAAAATTAAATATTATCATAACTTTTAGTTTATTGTGATTAAAAAAGTAAACATTGTTTGCTTCAGGTATATTTATCATCCTTTTATACTATTTTTACAGATTATAGTATTAAATAACAATCAAGTTTCGTTTTTGTTAATCTTATTATCTAAATTTCTTAAAACTGTTTAACCCAAAGTTTCATTTTTGCTGTATTTATGTGAAAAAATATAAAATTTGAAATCTTTAACAACTAACTTGACAACCACCTCACAACTTTATATCATTTTTCTTGTTAGATAATTTTAATCCTAAAAGTACGGATGTGTTTGTAAGAACCCGAAAATAATGGTAAAACCTATAAAATAAACATATGTAAAATTTGGGTTTGAACGATGTCGTAATAGTAAAAATTGGTAAAAAAGGGCAAAATGGTCATTTGGCATACAAATGACTTCTATGTAAAGAAAATATAATTGTGGGGCAAGAATGAGAGAAAATAAAACTTATAATGTTATAAAATGAATTTTTGTGCCATTGTGGAAAAGATAGAACTTGAGGGACCAAAGTGTCAATTAGGCAAAGTAGCCAAGTATATATAGAGAGAAAAATCTGATTTCTCCTCATTATGAACGGGAGCAGATTCTAGAGAGATCCCGAATGATCATTCTTGAAGATTCTTGAAGGTTGCAACGGGAATTGAAGAATTAAGCCTTCAATTAGTGATTCCAAGCCTTATAAGGTTAGTAAACATGTTTTTAGGGTTGTTTAACCCATTTCCCATGGATGGGTTACTGTAGCTTCGAGATTTCAGTGGCTAGAGGAGGATTATCCTATGATTCCTAGCCTTAATTTGTGCCTTAATCATCATATAAACCTAGTTTAACCATTCAATGTGTTAAAAATCAAGAAATGGGAATTTGAGCTCAAGAACCCTAATTAATGGGTTTGTAAGAACAAGTTGGTTTTAATGGTTCTTGATAAGTCTAATATGTCATAATAGAAGTAATAAATCATTCCTAGTTGATAAATTTGAGTAATTTCAGTTTTTATGTAATGTTAAAAATGGAGATTTTTGGGAAAAACTTGGAATCAAATGATTCCATGGATTTAAAATCATGTTTAAGACGATGGTTTCAGTCATGTAATGAGTCATAAATGATGTTTATGTATGAATAAACCATTGAAAGTGGTTTCCTAAGAATTCCAATTAATAAAATGGAAGTTTGAATAAAAACTGGAATTTTGAGGAGTGGAATGGAATTGGTGATTCCATAGATGAAACCCATAGGAGTTAGTGAGTGAAGTTATGAGCTTGGTAATAATTTGAGATATGTTTTGGGTTGTAAAACCCTAAATTAAGTCACCCATTACTTATATAAATGTATGGATATAAAATGGACAAAACGGGACTTTAAAATTCGAGTCGATGCGCATATGAGCTTCCTTAGAGCTCTTACGACATCCTATGGTCTTAACCATTAAGTCATGGGCTAAATAAGACTTAATGGGATTAAAAATATGTTCTTAACATGTTAGAAGGTTGATAGAACCTATTGATAAAGTTTCGTTAAGTTTGGAAACAAACTGAACCAAGAAATGGACTAAAACTGCAAAAAACGAACAAAAACCTGGAGCTGAAAAATGGGGTCTGTTGTCTGAACACGACCCGTGTTCCCCTGACACGACCCGTGTTGATCTGGGCAGGCAAGCAGAAGTGATTTTGAAGGTTTTACACTACCCGTGTTCCCCTGACACGACCCGTGTGACCTGGATTCATGCAATTCACTCTCATTATGACCCGATTTGAGTAGTTTGACCCCTTAACCTTTGGTATATGTTTAATATAGTTTGAAAACATAAAAAATAAGTATATTAGGAGGGATTAAGTGGTCTTTACATGTTTTAAGACTTAAATGTTTTAATAAAATCTTAATGAACTCCTTAGGTAATTAAGGAGTAAATTTGTGGAATGGAAGGAGCAATCGAGTTGAGTAATCCTAGTTAGACTTCTCTAACTATCTAAGGTGAGTAATGTGTGGATTTTCTGGAGTACATAGCAAAACAAGTTTTATACAAAATGTTTTGGGAGTCAAAATGGTTTTATGGAATTTGAAATGGTTTAATAGAAATGGAAATGGTTCTATGGAATTTGAAATGGTTTAATAGAAATAGAAATGGCTTTATGGAATTGGAAATGGTTTTGTGAAATTTGAAATGATGCTATGAAATAGTAAGTATAATGTATACCAAAGATAAATGAGAAATACAAGGATTTAATAAGGTGATTGAGCCATGTTGATGAGTTGAGAAGTATCTGGATAAAGATCACGGCCTGCTGCGGTAGGGGTGGTCAAAATACACTACTGGGATGGTACCTCCCGTCGCGAAGTAGTTGTCTAATTGGAACCTTGATGGATGAATTCGTTTCATGCTGTCGAGGGAGGAGTTATACGGGTGCGTCTCGTATAAAGCCTACGGGTGCACTCGTAGGAATGTGCTCACAAATGAAAAGGAATACCTATGGGTGCGCTCATAGGAAATTAAATAATATGAAAATTTGGAATGTTTGGAATATGAAAAATTATTTTGGGTCTAAAACCCATATTACTCATGAGGCTTTATGCCTTACGTATTCTTTTTTAAATGCTATGTACTCAGGTAGCGGTGAAAAGTGCTAGAAGTTGCGTTAGAAAGGCAAGAGCCCTAGATTGATCAGAGTATGTACCTACTTCCTTAAATTATGGTGATGTATTGAGCTTGTGACACCCCATATTGAAATTAAAAAAAAATTATGGGAAATTTAGCACGTAAATTGTTTTATTAAAATGTTGTATATGGGACGAGGTGTTACAAATTTGGTATCAGAGCCATAGTTTAAGCGAACTAGGTGTCCATACTTGAACCTAGACTTAAACTGTGTAAGAGTTAAGTAGGATACATATTTTAATTTAAGGTCGCAAGTAAGAAGAAGTGAGGGTTAACCTGAACCAGTGGAACATGTGACCTTGTAGTGATGTCAAAAGCGAATATGTATATGTGATTATAATAATATAGGCCCGTACTATCATAATCATAGGATATATATTTGAGTTTGGTGGAACCATAAGGGAATCATGTGAATCTGTAAGGGAGGAGTGTAGGAGGTGCGAGGGGCATATGTTCGGTGTACCTATGTAATAAAATCCAGTATGACTGAAAATGTTAAAGTATGATTGCAAAATGTATTAAAGAAAGATGAGATGACAAGTATGAGAGATGTAATAGGGAAAACCACATACCCTATATGAATCATAATAAAATATATGTAATAGAACATGAGAAGGTATGAAAGAAAACAATAAAAGAGATATGACAAGAATGTATAAATCTATTGAGAATTTTGAAACGGAAGAAATGGGGCTATATAATACAAATATAAAAGAAATGTATAATTGAAAATTCCGTTATCTAACGGAAACGAATTATGATTATGGAATAAATATAAAAATATTGTCACTACAGTGACCAAAGAAAGAGAGATTGGAAAAGAGTATGAATACATATATGTCAATAAAACCCAGATAAGAAGTATCATATATTTATAAGGAAGACAAACGATGATAAGACGGTTGGTTATTTGGAATCAAATCCCGCAATCAAATGAAAGAAGTATAAGAAGAAATATAAATGATAAAAGGTTATCTCATGGTATGTTAACCAAGGATGACCGAAAGAATGTAAAAATGATTACTAAAGATTATAATCCGTATGAAGTAAGAAATAAGAGTGCGTGCCTAATTAGATACTAGGCAAAGAATCAAACATAAGATAAAGGAAGAGGATAAGTATCATGATAAAACATATAAGAAGCTATTACTACCAAATGTGAATGAATTTAATGGGTGAGGGTTCCCAATGATTGTGAAAAACGGTCAGTACCTGGCCAGTATCTATGAAAGGTAAGAAAAAAATAAATAAATATATAGAATGTGAAAGAATGAGTAAGTATGAGACTTATATAATATAAAAGTATAAAGGTGATTATGAAATACGTATTCTAATTAGAATACTATAAAGTAAGAAGTGAATGAATGGGATAATGTATTTGGCATATAATCTCAAAATACAAGAGAACATATGATATACGGAAAAGATATGGTATTTGTATTTTATCTTAAAATACATAAGAAGAAAGTATGACATGGAATACGAAATACATAATACTGTAAAGGAATGAATAAGCTTACAACTTTAATATATGTAGAAATAAAGCGTATAAAGGAATGAGGTATAAATGAAAGAATAATGTAATGTGTTGGGCATATAGCCTCATAACACATAGAAAAAGATGGTAAAAGATATGATGAAATAAATTTGGGCTTAAAGCCTAGAACATGTATAAGAAAAAGGAGTGGGATACAAGGATTTAATACCTATGAAATAATGGTCATACTATATGAATACGAAAATAGTGTATGTTAAAGGAGTACAATGAGGAAAGGAAGTAAATGCTTGAATTGGTAATGTAAGTTTTTTTTTCTAATCAGGTGATAAAAAGGTAAACCCTAAGTTACATGTGAAAGTAATAAAAGAATTAAGTACGAGAAATAAGTATTAATAAAGATGTGTTGGTTAAATTCCTTTCTGGTACATGAGAAATAATGGGGGAAATGGTAATTTTAGAGAAACTAAAAGTGGATATGAGACGTTAGTAAGTAAAAGAGAATTAAAGAACAACAATATCCATATTCATTTAAAACGATGATGAGTCACGGTAGGTGTCTAAATTAGTATTATGGAATGGTAAAGTAGAATGTTATTCTGAGTAAATAATCAGAACGATATTTGGGAAGAGCATAATAAGTACAAAAAGTTGAATCTTATATATATTTGCAATAAAAAGAATACGTGACATAATAAAAAAAATTTCTTCATGGTAAGTGATAGAAAGGCCGTTGGTGAAAGATAAACGAAAGAATGAGAAGTGCAAGAAAGAATTAAAACGAGGGACGAAAGTATATGAATGGTACTTGGGGTACCCGAAGAGATGAGAAGTGTACTTATAAGAGTACTGTACGAAAGTTGAAGAAAGAAAAAAAAAGACACGATTACATTAATAAGTATAATGAGTAAGTGAAACTGAGATCTCATAAATAATAAAAGAGGATGAAAGAAGCATTTAAGTTGCTAATATGTCAAATTGTGAAAGTATTATAAGTAAAGAGTAATACAAGACATGTATTAATGAAAGTAATACATATAAATTACGGGAAATAAGTGAAAGCACTATAGAGTATGGAAGTGAGTAAGAAGTATGTAAAATTGAGATTTCATAAATTAAGAATTTAGAATCAAAGTAACAATTGAGTCATTAATAAATGTTAAGATGTGAAAGTAGTATATGTACAAAATGATACGAGACATGTATTTATAGAAAGTAATACATGTAGGTTACAAAGTAGAAAAGATAGTAATCTATTGCGAACGTATGGAAGCTAGTAGGGAGTAAAAAGAAGTATATAATTTCGTAATATAAGTGTCAAGAGTAGAAAATAAGGAAGTTGACAGAAATAGTAGGTCAACTTCAACAGTAAAACTGTACCAATCTACAAGGCCAAAAATTATGTATCATACATAAAAAGAAACCTATTGATGTCTAGTTTCTAAAACAAAAAGCGGTACATCGTTTTGATTCTTCTAGAGTGAGATATGCAGATTTTCGTGTAAGGTATACTGTTTCGACAGATTCTGTCCCAAATGGGAATATGAGAATGTAAAGTATAAAGAAAGGAAGAGAATTTATTCCTTATAAATCAAAATGAACTGGAAGTCATTAAGAGTGATAAAGAATAAATTTGTAGTTCAAAAGAATTAAAGAATGAAATATATAAAAGATAAGAAGTTGTAAAACTTCTATAAGGAAGGAATACCAGTAAATTATCTACGTAACAATGTATGGGTAAAGGAATGAGAAAAAGAGAAGATTGAAAATAAATGAATAAAATTATAAGGGAAGAATGAAAAGAATGTGGAAATAAAAGAAATCTAGTTTAAGTAAAATGTCCATTAGGGGACAGAATTTTGCAAAGAAAGATTTAGTGTATTTTCTGAATTTTGTACAAATCCAAATTATGTTTAATTGTATTTGCAAAATTTTTATAAGTAAAGAATATAATGAGTATAGTCTCACAGGTTTTTAATAAAGATATGAGAATGATTACAAAGTATGTTGCTATTTTTGATAAATGCATGGAAGTATGAAACCATTTTGTAAAATAAGAGTACGAAGAATGAAAGTTAAAGGAAATAAGTTTTACGAAATTAAATAAAGAGATTTGTATATGAATGAAATGAAGTAAAAAGGAATGTAATTAAAACATGGAATATGAAGTATGAGTGAGCGATGATAAAAGTTGAGGAATGGATAAAATCACTGAAATGGCATCTTGGTCACTTAATAAAAGTATTATATATGTTATTATAAGTATTTTGGATATTATAAGGAAAAGAGAGTAAAATGACCGAAAAGATATTTTGGTTATCTGGATAGATGTAAAGTTTAAAAGAGATATTCGTATGCAAGAAATATATTTATTATAAGAAGAAAATCTAGAAGAGGATAACCTCTAAAACCACAAATTTCTGAAAAAAATTATTTAGAAAGTCTCGTGTATTAAATAATAGACTAAAAATTGAGGGAATAAAAGGTTATTTCCTCAAAGATAAAAAGTATAAGTAAAGAAAATATATTCATATTATGTAAACTACGAAAAGATTCCGGGGACGGAATCCTCTTAAGGAGGGGTGATTGTAAGAACCCGAAAATAATGGTAAAACCTATAAAATAAACATATGTAAAATTTGGGTTTGAACGATGCTGTAATAGTAAAAATTGGTAAAAAAGGGCAAAATGGTCATTTGGCATACAAATGACTTCTATGTAAAGAAAATATAATTGTGGGGCAAGAATGAGAGAAAATAAAACTTATAATGTTATAAAATGAATTTTTGTGCCATTGTGGAAAAGATAGAACTTGAGGGACCAAAGTGTCAATTAGGCAAAGTAGCCAAGTATATATAGAGAGAAAAATCTGATTTCTCCTCATTATGAACGGGAGCAGATTCTAGAGAGCTCACGAATGATCATTCTTGAAGATTCTTGAAGGTTGCAACGGGAATTGAAGAATTAAGCCTTCAATTAGTGATTCCAAGCCTTATAAGGTTAGTAAACATGTTTTTAGGGTTGTTTAACCCATTTTCCGTGGATGGGTTACTGTAGCTTCGAGATTTCAGTGGCTAGAGGAGGATTATCCTATGATTCCTAGCCTTAATTTTTGCCTTAATCATCATATAAACCTAGTTTAACCATTCAATGTGTTAAAAATCAAGAAATGGGAATTTGAGCTCAAGAACCCTAATTAATGGGTTTGTAAGAACAAGTTGGTTTTAATGGTTCTTGATAAGTCTAATATGTCATAATAGAAGTAATAAATCATTCCTAGTTGATAAATTTGAGTAATTTCAGTTTTTATGTAATGTTAAAAATGGAGATTTTTAGGAAAAACTTGGAATCAAATGATTCCATGGATTTAAAATCATGTTTAAGACGATGGTTTCAGTCATGTAATGAGTCATAAATGATGTTTATGTATGAATAAACCATTGAAAGTGGTTTCCTAAGAATTCCAATTAATAAAATGGAAGTTTGAATAAAAACTGGAATTTTGCCGAGTGGAATGGAATTGGTGATTCCATAGATGAAACCCATAGGAGTTAGTGAGTGAAGTTATGAGCTTGGTAATAATTTGAGATATGTTTTGGGTTGTAAAACCCTAAATTAAGTCACCCATTAGTTATATAAATGTATGGATATAAAATGGACAAAATGGGACTTTAAAATTCGAGTCGATGCGCATATGAGCTTCCTTAGAGCTCTTATGACATCCTATGGTCTTAAACATTAAGTCATGGGCTAAATAAGACTTAATGGGATTAAAAATATGTTCTTAACATGTTAGAAGGTTGATAGAACCTATTGATAAAGTTTCGTTAAGTTTGGAAACAAACTGAACCAAGAAATGGACTAAAACTGCAAAAAACGAACAAAAACCTGGAGCTGAAAAATGGGGTCTGTTGTCTGAACACGACCCGTGTTCCCCTGACACGACCCGTGTTGATCTGGGCAGGCAAGCAGAAGTGATTTTGAAGGTTTTACACGACCCGTGTTCCCCTGACACGACCCGTGTGACCTGGATTCATGCAATTCACTCTCATTATGACCCGATTTGAGTAGTTTGACCCATTAACCTTTGGTATATGTTTAATATAGTTTGAAAACATAAAAAAATAAGTATATTAGGAGGGATTAAGTGGTCTTTACATGTTTTTAAGACTTAAATGTTTTAATAAAATCTTAATGAACTCCTTAGGTAATTAAGGAGTAAATTTGTGGAATGGAAGGAGCAATCGAGTGGAGTAATCCTAGTTAGACTTCTCTAACTAGCTAAGGTGAGTAATGTGTGGATTTTCTGGAGTACATAGCAAAACAAGTTTTATACAAAATGTTTTGGGAGTCAAAATGGTTTTATGGAATTTGAAATGGTTTAATAGAAATGGAAATGGTTTTATGGAATTTGAAATGGTTTAATAGAAATGGAAATGGCTTTATGGAATTGGAAATGGTTTTGTGAAATTTGAAATGATACTATGAAATAGTAAGTATAATGTATACCAAAGATAAATGAGAAATACAAGGAATTAATAAGGTGATTGAGCCATGTTGATGAGTTGAGAAGTATCCAGATAAAGATCACGGCCTGCTGCGGTAGTTGTAACGACCAAAAAATCTCGAATTTATATTTGAGAAAATGCGTAAGGAAAATCCGAGAAAAAAATGGTGAAAAAAAGGGTAATATGGTCATTTTACCATAAAAAGGGTAAAATGGTCTTTCGACCCATTATAAGACCATTATGTAAGATAATATGTATTTGTGAAATAAAAATATAAGAAATAAAAGTTTATGTGAAATTTGAAGTTTTACCGCATGAATAGTGAAATTTGACCAAAAAGGGTAAAATGGTCATTTGCATGAAAATGACAAAAAATGTTAAGAAAATGTCAAGTTGAAAGTTAATGGAACATTATTGCAAGATCTTGGGTCTTAGGACCATTTTTGTAAAGAAAGAGGAAGGGTAGGGACTAAAATGTAAATAAAAAAAATTTTAATATAAATGAGAGATATCCAACTCTCATTTTCCAGAAAACTTGAGAAGCATCGGGAGAGAACGAGAGAAGAGGAAGAAATCTGGAAATTTTGCAAGGAATTGGGCTAGGATTGAAGATTTCCAAGCAATTGAGGTAAGAAATCAAGCTTGAATACTTACTATTCATCGTCTTCTTGGGATGAAATCTGAAAATCTGATTCATGAAGTTCATGAAATGTTTCCAGAGGTTTATCTTCATCTAAGTATGCTAAAACCATCAAGCAAGCATGTTCTAGTCCTTGAAACAATCAAAGTATGTTGCTATTGTTGGAATATAGGAATTTTGCCAAGAACCCTAAATCATGAATTGGTGTGATTAAGGTGTTTCTAATGGCTTAAAACTTGTTATTAGTCAAGGGTTTTGGTCCTAGAACAAACCCCATATGATTAAGAACTAGATTAAGGACTTAAAATGTCAAAACTGCGTGCTACAGTGCCAAATCGCGACTGATCAGGAGCCTGCCCAGGCGCTAGGCGCAGTGCGCCCAGGACCTAGGCGGGGTGCGCCCAGGCGCAGTGCGCCCTGTACCTGGCGCAGTGCGCCTCCAGATAGGGACCAAAAATGTTAAAAACCATAAAGGTCAGAAACCATAGCTAGGCATGTCCGTTTGGTCTGAAATTTTTACCATAGCCTTAGAATGGTATGAAAACATATCGGGAATGATCAAATCCGTAATCCGACCTTGCGGAAAAGTCACTGTAGCGGCAGTGGCTAAACTTCAAGTTTATGTCAAAACTTGATTTTTGGAATTTGAGCTAGACTTGTCCAATTAACTCCAAATTTGAAATACAAGGCTAATACATCATAAGACTTCATGGAAAAGTGTCGGAACTGAAATACGACCCCTCGGGGGTACTGTAGCAAAATACGTATAATATACGATTTAATTAAAGTTGGTTATTCAAGGTTTATACACTTGTTTTGACCATTAATGGTATAATAAGGACTCTAACATGTTATAGAGTCAATTAGAATGTAAATAATGTATCATATATTATATATAGGTACAAGTTAAGTAATTGGACACCGAAAGGGTAAAGAACCGAGGGACGTCTAAACGACCTTTCAAGAGTTATAAGGTGAGTACATGCAGTATTTTTACCCATTCTGGGGTACATGGCAAGTAAGTATATTTAAGATTTCTTATAAAATCTTTTTATGCGACATTATATGCAAGAGTATTATTATCAACTCGTTTATGAAAGTATAATGCTATGTTTGAAGTTATGTTTTGAACTACAAGTCAAATTAAATGATAGTATGTTGGTCATTGAACCAATTATGTGAATGTATATTTTGATTACAAATGATACATGTTTTCAAATATGAATGGCATATAGCCACAAAATGTTTAAGAAGTATGTTTTGGTTACAAACTGTATATATTTTTGAGTATGAATGGCATATAGCCATAAGATGTGGAAAGTATGTTTTGGCATAAAGTTTAGCATGTTAGAAAGATATGTTTTAAACATATGATTACTATAAGATGAAAGCTATACTTGGCATATAGCCATAAAGACATAATATGATGAAGTTTGGCACCTAGCTACAAGTTATGTATATGAGAAATGTTTAAGCAAGCAGCAAGTATTTTGTATGACTGGTAATTGTAGCAAGCAGCGTTAGTAAGGGAACTATGTTCCAACCTACCCGGGTTAGGTAAGGGATCTACTGGGGGCAAGCCCCATCGCGAAGTAGATTGCCTCAGCACTTCTATGGTGAGGATTGATCCATTCTTTCTAGCCGTAGAGACTTGGGGTATCACTTATAGTGATTAAAGCCCTAAGTATAAAAATCCAGCAAGCTTATAAAACCAGTCAAAGAAAGTAAGAAAGAAGTTATTTTTGTAAAGTATGCTATGAAATGATTTAGGAAGTAAAAGAGTTATAGTATATTACTACTATAAGTTTTGAAAGGTATTATTTTGTAAGCATGTTATGAAATGATTTCGAGAAATAAAAAGTTATAGTATGTTATTACTATAAAGTTTTGACAGAAGTTTTATGTTACAAATTTTATAAAAAGTTGGAAGAAATAAGTTAATAGTTTGAGTCTAAAACTCATGTAACTCACGAGACATTTTTGTCTTACGTATTCTATGTTTTGCCATGTATTCCAGGTTTAAATAAATTGCTATAAATGGAATGAAGTTTAGCTGGAGTGGAGCTTGAGTTAGCTCCTATCTTGGACGCCAGGTTTAATCATTTTCTTGCTTACTATGGTTAAATTTGGTATGAATTTGTAACACCCACTATTTTGGAAAATGGAAATAATCGGTTTTTGATAAACCATATTTTTGTATTTCTATATTTATACAGTATTTGAAAACAGTAGAAATGGGGTGTTTCAGTAGGGGTGGTCAAAAGACACTACTGGGATGGTACCTCCCGTCGCGAAGTAGTTGTCTAATTGGTACCTTGATGGATGAATTCGTTTCATGCTGTCGAGGTAGGAGTTATACGGGTGCGTCTCGTATAAAGCCTACGGGTGCGCTCGTAGGAATGTGCTCACAAATGAAAAGGAATACCTATGAGTGCGCTCATAGGAAATTAAATAATATGAAAATTTGGAATGTTTGGAATATGAAAAATTATTTTGGGTCTAAAACCCATATTACTCACGAGGCTTTATGCCTTACGTATTCTTTTTTAAATGCTATGTACTCAGGTAGCAGTGAAAAGTGCTAGAAGTTGCGTTAGAAAGGCAAGAGCCCTAGATTGATCAGAGTATATACCTACTTCCTTAAATTATGGTGATGTATTGAGCTTGTGACACCCCATATTGAAATTAAAAAAAAATTTATGGGAAATTTAGCACGTAAATTGTTTTATTAAAATGTTGTATATGGGACGGGGTGTTACAGTGTTGGTGTAGAACTAAGCATGCATCATGTCTTTTTCCTTGTGACCGGTAATTTGTTTTAGCTTATTTATCTTCCTTCTTTCTAGTTTAGTATAAATAAATAGGAGTCTCTAAAGCAATTATTGTATGTTGTCAAGTCATTTTTTCCTCCATCTTATTTTCCAAACTCTAGCAAGATAAACTACATATGTGAACTATATATATTTCTATATTAACTAATGTGTCATAAGTAGCAATTAAGTACCATAAGTTCAAAAACTTTTGGGTTGTAGTGGTTAATTAGTTGAAACGTGAAGAGATTGTGTATTAAAATAAATTGGTGTTGGTAATAGTAGGAAGTTGAAGAGTTGAAAGTTTCAAATATATATATGTTTCAATATAGATATTATATCTTGAAACATATTGATTTTGAAGAAATCTCTTATAATATTTATAAAAAATATATCTTCATATAAATATATAGATTGCTAATTTATTTAAAACTAACTTGAAAATTTTTAATTATTATAAAAAAATAAATTTTATATTTTTTAATTAGGTTTAGATTTCTATTTCAGTTTATATTTTACATATTGAAACCTTTTAACTATTTTGAAAAAAGAAAGTATTTAATCATTCTTTAAGTTTAGTTTATATTTTGATTTTGATTTTGCATTTAGACCATCTTTCAATCAACAAATTCAATGTATTATATTGACAATTAAAAAGTTGAACTTAGGTTTTGTATTTAACATCATACATTAACTAACAACTTAAGTATAGTATAATAATAATTCAAAAAGTCGATCATCAAGATGATAATATTTTATATTTAATAAATAATTTAATGTTGGAAGTTGAATAGTTAAGAGTTTCAAGTCGATATGATGAAAGTAAAATGCTCTAATATTTAATAAATAACTTAATGTTGGAAGTTGAATAGTTAAGAGGTTCAAGTCGATATGATGAAAGTAAAATGATATGATGAAAGTAAAATGCTATAATATTTAATAAATAACTTAATGTTGGAAGTTGAATAGTAAGAGTTTCAAGTCGATATGATGAAAGTAAAATGCTCTAATAAATGTAAAACTTATCATAAATCATTCATCATAATCAATATTTAGTATCAATAATAAAGTTTTTAACTAAGAGCCGAACAAAATAACATAATCATCTATTTTAAGTCAATTGTATATAGACAATCCAATATTTAAAATATAACACATTAACATGAACTACATTAGAATATAATACAAAATATAAAACGTACTAAAATAATACAAATATTATCTTTGAGGAATGTATTATTATAGACCGTTTCTTCGTAAAACTTGTAGGTAAAATAAATATAATTTAGCAATTTTTTGATATAAAATTCTAATATTCCTTTTCAAATAACACTAATCTCAAAAAAGATTATATGAACCAAATGACCACTAAATACATTATCAAACAACATAAGCCTACTTATTCAAACAATATAAAACCATTTTGGTGAATGTGGATTAGAAAACATTTTATATATATATATATATATATATATATATATATATATATATATATATATATATATATATATATATATATATATATATATATATATATATATATATATATATATATATATATATATATATATATATATATATATATATAAAATACATACTTGTTGATCAACTACAAACTTTCGAATATTTGAAAATCACTAATTACAGTGAATAATCAATCTATTACAAATCTTCCTACCGTTATGTTGGGGGTAGAACCAATATGCATTTTGTTGATTGTCTTGCAACTTGTAATTTTTTTTAGCTTATTCACATGTCTCCTTCCTAATACAATATAACCATATGTACCTTCAAAATATGTGTTCTCAACCATGTCGTTTTTCTCTTGCCTTGCGACTTGTAATTTGTTATAGTTTCTTCATGTTTCTCCTTCCTAATACAATATAAATATATGCAACCTTCAAGTGTGTGTTTTCTCAAATCATCTTTTCTTCCATCTTATTCTTCATGCTAGAATCTAATTTATATGTGAATTATGTATAACTTTTATAATAATTAGGTGTGATAACTAACAATAAAGTATCATAGGTTAAAAAAATCTTGAGTTGGATGTGCTTATTTACTTGAAAGATGTAAAGCCTTGTAAGTTTCAAATGAATATAATTCAAGATATTGACCTATCTTGAATCACATTTATTTGGATGGCCTCTATTATAAGATTTATATAGATATATAGAAATAGATATAGATATAGATATAAATATAGATATAGATATAGATATAAATTTTCCTATATGAATACGTTGAATACGAAAAAACATACTTAGATTTAAAACGTAAAATAATTGAAAAATCTAGAATTTTCTTATGACTACTTAAAAGAAGTTGTAAAAATTTAAGCATCTACTTACAAAAAGAAAATATTAAAAATAAAAATGTTACGAACTTAAGAATTTTATGTAGTTTTTCTTGAAAAAATATATTAATCACCTATATATTTATAAAAAAAAATAGTTGTTTTGTTTTGACCCTCTTAACTAGTAACCCGACCCGAGTAGGCATCGACATTACCGTTTTGCCCCCGTAGAATTTCTTCCAGAGACTAACGAGTTTTTACTCTTCCTCAAGCTCGGACTCGGGACTCCATGACAGATCTTAACAAAACCTTATGATTTCATGAAATGGAGATGCTTACAATTTTCCCCATCGAATCGGAAACAGGGCGAGACATTTCTAATATTTCAATGTTCTCGCGATAGATTGACCAGAGCAAAATGGACGTGGAGAAATCATCGCTTTGTAATTGCGTGGTAAACTTCTTATTGGAAGAGAATTACGTGTTATCGGCGTTTGAGCTGCTTCACGAGCTCCTCGATGATGGCCGTGACGATCAAGCTATTCGGCTCAAGGAATTCTTTGCCGATCCCGTTCAGTTTCCACCGGATCAGATCTCTCGATTTAATTCTCTACGAGGTTAATATTATTTGCTAAATTGTTAATTTGTTGTTATATCCATCCCTAAAAACGTTGTAGTTGGCTGAATCCTTTCCTTATATTCATTAGTTATTGCTGAAATGTGAAATGAGAGTACGATGTAATGTGAACTCACAGACAACTAGGTTTGAAAATCCATACATACTTCATTTGTTTAAATCACCGGTCATGTTGTATGACAGTTGAAACTGGTTGTCCTTTTAAATTTTGATTGTTATTATTTGACATTGGAAATGACTAAATGAGAGCTGAATTTGATCTCAACTATCACCGACTTGTTTTTTCTGTAGTTAGTTAGTTTATGTGGTCGTTAAATCTTCTTTAGTGTAGGAGTTCATGGCGTAAAGGCTGAAACCCTAGAAATAAGGAAATTACAAGAACAGGATAACCTTAGACTCTTGGTGGCTGATGAAGTTAACAGGATCAATGTATGTGTTATTGTGTTATTAATTAGACAATTTTTGTTCCAAATTAGATTGCATGTGAGTTCATTACGAGTTTTCCTGTTGACATACACAAATTAGATGTGAATTTGGTCAGATATTGGAGTTTGTGGCATATATCCCTACATATGACCAGATTACAAGAAAAACGAGGTTGTAAGAGACTTGTAGCTTCATCTAGGATCAGTGAAGTGTATTTGATTACCTTTTTAAACAAAATACTAGCAAATTCATAAGATAGGTCATAGGTTCTGTTCTCACAACCTGTGATAAATCTTTTTTGTCATTTTTGGTGCAGCAGTTGATTCCACGATTGAATATTTTTCCTCTTATAACTTATATGCTCACAATCAAAGACACTTTAGGAGCATGCATATATTCCTTGTGTTTGCCGGTCCAAATCAATCTGAAAATTCATTATCCTAATAGCCCACATTTATGTTAACCCTTGTTAAATTTGATTAAGCTGGATCAAATTATAGTTCTTTCTTTACCAATTCGGTTGACTTGTTTTACCCCATTTAGAGGCAGAGCCTTTGTTCTGCTTGAATGAATCCTCCTTTCCTATTCATAAGCTAGTGTAAAACTGCAAATATGTCGCTTTAAATACATAACTTTTTCCCATTTTTTGGTTTCCACTCAAATCTTGGTATTCATCTCCTTTCGTTTATCTCTTTACATTATTGTTTTAATTTCTTAGTGTTGTCTGGTGATCGCTATGAGATATGATGTTTGTTCTGCATTAGTATCAAGTCTGAATCATTTGAATGATCATTGGAACACTTGACTTGACTATCAACTTAGTTTTACTGAATATTGATGTTTGGGATTGACTGTCAATTTGTAGTTCATTAATTGATTCACAGGTGGTATCAGAGCTTAGGGTTTTAATGTGATAGATAATTGCTCCGTATTAGCTTATTTTTATCATTAATATGGCAACTATGAGATATGAAATACCTTTTGTGACTTATTTTCTTTCTTTTTTTATTTACATGAATTAGTTGCGGACCCACAGAGTCTGCTGGAGGAAAAAGAAGCACTAGAGGAGAAACTAGCAATCAGGGACTATGAGAACCGTTTGGCTCAAGAAGACATTCTGAAGCTCAAGACTGAGTTGCAAAAGAAATCTGAAGCCAAACAGGATGAACCAACTGGTGAGTAAATGCTCAATTCATCTTTCTATTTACATCTAATTTCTTGGATTTTCTTGTTTGTGTGTAGAATACCTTTATCCGTAGTAATAACAATGCTGTTTTAATAAAACTAGCCATGATCATTCTGTTCTATAGCCGTTAGTTAATTCTCTAACCAATAAAAAAAAAGGAAAAAGTTGAAAAACCACAAACAACTATTCCCATTGTTTGTTTGTCCACAAGGGGTCCTTGAACTTATTCTTTTTTGTTTCGTTTTGGTTCTTTATGTTATTTCTTAAAGGGAAAAAGTTGGAAAAAGGGTTAATGTCTTATATTGGTAATAAAGTCTATCCCATGTACACATTTAGTCACTTGTGTTTTTTTGTTGTACACATATGACCATTAAATTTTTTGTACACATTTAGCCACGTATGTTTTTTTTTTTTTTTTTGTACACATATGACCATTAAGTTTTAGCTGAATGCCCTTATATCATTTTTAACCAACCTTATTTCTTATTTTCTGAAATTACTTTAAAAAAAAAAATGCAATTTATGATTGTCTGCAGACGCTAAAGCAAAAAAGGGGTCAAGTATTGAAGAAAGTGGGAAGACAAAATTGTCGGATTTGGGTCCTTTAAAGGCAGAAGAGCGTCAAGACCTGAATTGTGCTGTAAAGGAATATCTGCTTTTAGCAGGGTATCGTTTGACTGCCATGACCTTTTATGAAGAGGTATTAGTCTAAATTCACTACTTTATTTCAAGTTTGTTTCATTACAAAATATACATGCTACTTATCAAAAGAGTCAATGTTGACTTTTTTGCAGGTTACGGATCAGGATTTAGATGATTGGGAGAATTCATCTGCATCAGTGCCAGATGCCTTGCGCCATTACTATTATCAGTACCTTTCTTCCACTACCGAAGCAGCTGAGGTAATTCTTGAAGCTCTTTTTCTTTGTTTTTCACACAATTTGTCTCTCATGTATTCTTGAACTATCTTTGAATTACCTAACAGCAACAATACCTACAATAATGATAGGGGTTCTTTTTGGGGGGGTGGGGTGGGGGTGGGGGGATTTAAAGCAAACAGAGGTATGTAGATAAAAAAGCATAAATAAGGGACTAACAATAACGCCTAAAGAGCAAAGGGGAAAAAAGGGAGGAACAAATAGAAAAAGGTAAAAAAGCAAAGAGTATGGAACATTTTGTAGACTGAAAAAATGTCTTATAATAAGGGTTAAATGCAAGAAATAGCAGCATACTTTTATGGATTATTTTATCATAGCATCCTACTTAAACTTCTATTATAGCTTTTTACGTTGAAAAATCTCCCAATTATAGCGATGTTATCCTAATACAAAGCAACGTTCACTGCTATAATCGGGTAGGATTTCAAAGTCTAATGTACAAATTAGGAAAAAATTGAAACTATAAAGCTATAATCGGTTAGATTTTTCAAAGCACAATGCCTTTATAAAAAGAATTTGAAAGTACAATGCTATATTTGAAACAAATGAAAGTAGAATGCTATAATACACAAATTAACGAAAGTATGTTGCTATTTCTTGCATCTTGCCACTGCTATAATTGGATAGATTTTATAAAGCATAGTATTGTAATAAGAAAAAATTTGAAAGTACAATGCTATGATCAAGTAGATCTTCCAAAATACAATGCCTTAATATGAAAAAATGAAAGTAGGAAAAAAATGGGAAGAGAATGCTCTATACACGTATTAATGAAATCACCGTATAGCAATCTCATCCAAACACAATTTAATTTCACTGCCCGCTATGAGTAGATAGATTATTTAAACTATAATGTCCTAATATGCAAAAGAATTTGAAAGTACAATGCTATTATCCTCTAGATTTTTCAATGCATTAAGGTACAATGCTTTGATAAAAAGGAACGTAAGTAGAATGCTAGAATAGACAAATTAATGAAAGTATGTTGCTACTTCTTATTGCATCTTGTTATATACTTACATAGTGCATATCTTAAGAAAGTGCCTTGATTCTTGTTCAGGAGAAGCTTTCCATGCAACAACAGAACGAATCGTTGGTCAAAGAAATCGATAAATTCAAACATGAAAAACAAACCTTGTTGAGAAGCAGAGATTTGGTTGATTCCCAGTCATCATCTCTAAAAAAGTCATTAGACAGTTTACAGAGAGAGATGAAGGAGAAAGAGAATCTTATTCAAGATCTAAAGCACTCTTTAGAACAACGAAGAAAAGAAATAACCGTCTACAAATCTGAAATAGCTTCACTTAAAACACAAAAGGAAGTAGATGCGCCACCTGGCGATTTACAAGATGCACAGTCACCATCCGTAGAAAGCTTCAAAGAACAAATAGGTTCCCTACAAAAGGAGATTGAAAGGCTGAATGCTACAAAATCTGGTGATGATGGTCAACCCGTAAATAATGTTGAAGAAATATCCGATAGAAAAGATGAAGTCATAAAATTATGTGAAAATGATATGACACCACCATCAACTGGAAACTTAGAGAGTGAGAATGTGAATAATCAGAATACTGATGATAAACATGAGGAAGTTTCTAAATCAGATGATAATGATGTTAAGCCAGTCAAGACTGATAATGGGTTGACTACAGAGCCAAATACTCCCTCTGTTCAAAATGATTCTAAAAAGGTTACCTTTTGGCATCAAAATTTCATGATTTAACTTTTAGTAAGATTTTATATCAATCTTATGTATGCAAATTTTGACTTTTCAGGGTCCTGGAACAATCCAGATTCTTTCTGATGCATTGCCAAAAATTGTTCCTTACGTGCTCATCAATCATCGAGAGGTTACTTACTTTTACTTATATTTTTTCTTCATAATAAAATACTAAAAGTTTCAAGAGTAAAAATCCTCTAGTATTGTTTATTTTTTTTATAGGAGCTTCTTCCACTGATGATGTGTGCAATTGAACGACACCCGGATAGCAACACAAGGGATTCCTTGACACACACATTGTTTAACTTGATTAAACGCCCAGATGAACAACAAAGGCGGATTATTATGGATGTATGTTTCTTTTTCTAAATAAATGCAACGTGCTTTAGCCTTTTTACCAATACAGGCAATGCACTTTTTTTTAACCCAAAATAACAATATACTTGCATCTATTCACCCATAATAGCAATATGCAACTCCTAGTAGCAACAAACTTACATTTTCTTACACAAAATAGCAACGTACTTGCAATTCTTCACTTGTAATAGCAACATAATTATACTTGTTACCGATAAAGACTAAAGAATTATAATTACATTGCTATTATGGGCAAAAAGTAAACCACATTGCTTTTTTTTTTTTTACGCATATTCTCTTAGTAAAGTCTTAATTCTTTTGAATTTTTCAGGCTTGTGTCTCACTAGCCAGGAATGTGGGAGAGATGCGAACAGAAACAGAGTTACTTCCCCAGTGTTGGGAGCAAGTGAGGCTTTTTTGTCTTCTTTTTTTTTCAAAAAAATAAAAAAAAATTACATTTAATGATTTTATTGCTTATTTGTTTTTGAAAATTAATGCAGATTAGTCACATGTACGAGGAACGAAGGCTGCTGGTAGCACAATCATGTGGTGAGCTGGCGGGATTTGTGCGGCCAGAGATCCGAGACTCCCTCATCCTATCAATCGTGCAACAGCTGATAGAGGATTCTGCCACTGTTGTACGCGAGGCTGCTGCACGTAATCTGGCATTGCTGCTTCCACTCTTCCCAAATATGGATAAATATATCAAGGTCATTCTCACTAATCCTGGCTATCATGGAGAAAGCTTTCTGACTTCTACAATGTAAGCTTCATGGTCTAGGGAATCTCACCGTTTTCCCATGATCATAACATGCTGACTTACAACAACCAAAAAAAAAAATACAAAAACCCAATTCATAAAAAGTTGTCATTTTCCGTTTTCCCAATTCCTTTTTTTTTTGTTGTTATGTATTTAGGTGGAGGAAATGATGTTCCATTTGGTTTGTGATCCGTCTGGAGCGGTTGTGGATACAACTATCAAAGAATTAGTTCCTGCTGTGCTCAAATGGGGAAACAAATTGGATCATATTCTACGCGTCTTGCTTTCTCACATGTTGAGCTCTGTTGAGGTACATGGATTTTAAATTAAGGGTTAAATGCAAGAAATAGCAATGTACTTTTGTTGGTTTGTTTATTATGACTTCAGAATACTTTTGTTTCTTCCGAAAAATCTACTTGATTATAGCAAATTATATCCAAATACAAAGCAATTTTCGTTGGGTAGGTTTTTTTAAAAGTATGTCTAAACAAGAAGAAAAGGTGCAAATACAATGCTATAATTTGGTAGAAGTTCTAAAGTACAATGCATTAATAAGAAAATAACTGGAAGTACAATGTTGTAATAGTAAGCAATGAAAGTAGGTTGCTTAATTCACAAAAGAATGAAAGTAGGTTGCTTAATTTACAAAAAAATGAAAGTAGGTTGCTATAATTGACAAAAGAATGAAAGTGTTGCTAATGCTTACATTGAGCTATGTAGAGGTACATGGATTTTAAATTAAGGGTGGTTTTTCAAAGTATAATGTCTTTGAAAAGAAAAAAATGGAAGTACGATGCTATAATTAGGTAGATTTCAAAAGCACTGTCACTAAGAAAAATTTACAAGGTTATAATATAAAGAAATGTAAGTGCATTGCTATTTCATAAATCATAGCAATGTTGTGCAAATACAAAGGCAATTTGTATTTCTATAATCAAATAGGTTTTTTGAAGTATAATGTCTAATAAGAAAAAAAATTGAAAGTACAATGCTATAATGAGGTAGATTTTCCAAAGTACTATGCATTAATAAGAAAAGTTGGAAGTTCAATGTTGTAATTGAAAGAAATGAAAGTAGGTTGCTATTAAACACGCACAAATGAAAGTACGTTGCTATTTCTGAAATCATAACAATGCCGTCCAAATAGGAATTAACTGCACTGAGTAGGTTTTCCAAAGTATAATGTCTTAATAAGAAAAAAATTGAAAATACAATGCTATAATTTGGCCAGATTTTCCAAAGTTAATGTGATATTAAGAAAATATCTGAAAGTACAAGGTTGTAGTAGAGCAAAATGAAAGTAGGTTGCTATAAAACACAAACAAAAGAAAGTGCGTTGCTATTTCTTAGATCATAGCAACGTTTTCCAAAGACAAAAGCGAAGTACTGCGATAATTGGGTAGGTTTTTCAAATTATGTCTTAATAAGAAAAAAAAAAAGCCATAATTTGGTAGATTTTACAAAGTACAGTGCGTTAATAAGAATGAAAATTAGAAATACAATGTTGTAATGGAAAGAATTGAAAGTAGGTTGATGTAATACACTTCAATGAAAGTATGTTGCTTTTCTTACACTTAATATGCTATCTTTTGACGGTAACATAGTCCCTTATGTGGTATTTTTCCAGTGTTGTCCACCTGTTTCAGGGGTTGAAGATTCTGTAGAGTCACACTTCCATGTTTTAGGTGAAAGAGAACGTTGGACAGTTGATGTGTTACTTCGGTTACTGTTGCAATTGCTTCCAGTTGTACACGAATTATCTATCGACACCTGTCCATATCCCTCCATTTCAGAGTCTACAGAAACCTTTTTTTCATTGCCATTGCTTCAAAAATATGCAGAGTGAGTTCCACCAAAACACTCCTGTTTGCTTGAAATCATTTGGTTCATGCATTCCGGCAGAACTTGACGGAATCGGAATTCTAGATTCCATTCCATGGCATGTTTGGTTGCCAAATATTCTGCAAGCCAAATGCCCCTTAAAAGTTTTCAATTTTGTTTTTAAGATATTTCATTTTCTTTTTGATAGGGGACGTGTGGATTGGCCTACATTTGAGTGGCTTCATGATGATTGCTTTCCCAGTCTGATTCAGATCGTCTCTTTATTACCACAAAAGGAAGACAGTTTGAGAAAACGCATCTCAAGTGTACATAAATCTCCATACTCTTCTATTGTTACACTTGCCCACAATTTAAAAAAAAAAAAAAACAAAACCCTTATTTATTCATTATTTTGTCATCTCAGTTTCTGCTAGCAGTTTCCAAAAGATTTGGGGATGAGTATCTGACACATATAATACTGCCTCTCTTTCTGGTGGCGGTTGGTGATAATGCTGACCTGTCATGCTTCCCCTCAACATCCCAACCAAAAATCAAAGGTACAAACTTTCATCCCGCTGTTATTTAAATTTCTCACAAATATTCTTAAATAATCCATTCTAAGTCACATTTTTCTTTCTCATTTCTTCAGCTCTAAGACCAATAATCGCTGTAGACTCAAGAATTGCCACCTTGTGTGTCCTCCCAGTTCTATTGGCAGGTGTCCTCGGATTCCCAAATAAGCATGAATTATTGACCGAATACTTAAGGAATCTCTTGATCCAAAGTGCTGACAAGACGACCCGGTCAGCAATCCACAGTGCTGACGTGTACAACTCTGTCCGTTTCCTTTGGTGGGTATCTCTTCAGTTTTCTTTATCGAAATTATTTTTTGGATCAGATTATAATTTTGTGTCTTGCAGCTTGTTTGATGAACAACATAATTTGGTTTTCAATATCTTATGGGAAATGGTTGTGAGCTCCAACATGGATTTAAAAATTAACGCTGCCAAACTTCTGAAAGTGATTGTAAGTCTTGTTTTTTTGTTGACTTTCTTTTGTTGACTTTTTTTAATCTGTTTGATTTTAATAGGTACCGTATATTGATGCTAAAGTTGCTTCATCACATGTTTTGCCTGCTCTTGTGACTTTGGGCTCTGAACCAAATTTACATGTGTTGTATGCAAGCATTGATGCCTTTGGAACTGTGGCTCAGAACTTTAAAAATGATGTGGTAAGTCAATTAGTAAACAGGCGTTGTTCTCTAGGGTTGTGTGCTAGAAATAGCAACCTACTTTCATTTATTTGTTTATTATAACATCCTATCCTACTTTTGTTTCTTCCTGTTACTGAATTCTACTTTGAAAAATGTACCCAGTTATAAAAATGTCATCCTAAAACAAAGCAATTTTTCATTGCTATAAATGTGTAGATTTTTCAAAAAAGAAAAATTTTAAAGTATAATGCTAAGTGGGTATATTTATAGATTACAATGCCTTAATAAGGAAAAAAACGGAAGTACAATGCCTTAATAGAAAGAAATGAAAGTAGGATGCTATACTATACAAATAAATGAAAGTAGGTTGCTATTTCTTGCATTTAGGCGTTCTGGCTGACTCGAAACTTATATTTATGGTAGATTGTTGACAAAATACGGGTTCAAATGGATGCGTTTCTTGAAGATGGATCTCATGAAGCTACACTTGCTGTTATTCGTGCATTAGTCGTGGCTGTACCACACACAACAGAGAGCCTAAAAGATTATATCCTTTTATCATCTATAATTATATCGATCCAACTTTTTTTTTTTTTTTTTACCAAATGGCATTTTGGAAATAAATTTTAATAATTGTTTCTTTGACAAAGCTTACATTTATTATCAAAGATATTTCATCTTTCTGCAGCCCAACTACCCACAAGCAACATGGTACGTCGCCGTGATAGAGCCAATGCATTTTGTGAAGCAATTCGTGCTCTTGATGCTACAGGTTTCCTTCTTTCAACATTTCCAAATACCAATCTACTTTTAATCCTTTCTTTATTATAGCATCTTACTTCCATTTCTTTCTATTACAACATTATACTTTTAAATATTTTCTTGTTTTGAAAACTCTACCGGGTAAAACTGGCTTGTATTTGAATGACATGAAAGTAGGATGCTATAATAAACAAATAAATGAAAGTAGGATGACAAAAACTCACAAAAACGCGTTCCATGCAGATCTTTCAACGGCGAGTGTGCGCGATCTCCTTCTACCAACAATACAAAACCTATTAAAAGACACAGAAGCCCTTGACCCAGCACACAAAGAGGCTCTAGAAATCATAGTAAAAGAGAGATCCGGTGGAACTTTTGACACTTTCAGCAAAGTCATGGGCTCTCAATTTGGACTTCCATCTTCCATGACAAGTTTCTTCAGTGAAGCTGGACTACTTGGAAAGAAGGATTCAGGGGAAATACCACCACCACCGCCGCCAGATCCCAAACTTATCCTTAACCCTTCTTCACCCGCTGAAGACACAAGATTCCGACGAATCATGCGAGCTGGTTTTACCGATATGCTCAGAGGTAAAGGCAAAAATAACGAAGAACTTTCACCGCCACATTGAATACTATTGTGTAATTCTAATGAATTTTGTTGTTTTTTTTACTTCTATTCTTTTTAATGTTAGATCGATTAATTTCCGTTACGGAAGATAAAAGAGCGACATTTATGATAATATGATCAACATAATAAATGAATTTAAAAACATATCATAGATCGAGATCTCGTTTCCGATGTCTAGAATGTGACCGCGTAAATCTAGGCCTGAAAGATACATACCGGAGACGAATATACTGTCTCTGTCTCTCTCTGTCCTTGATACTTAATGTATTAGGGGCTGATTTTCAGTCTTACATACATAAAAAACAGAGTATATAGGACTAGGTATCTAGGATTAGCTAGAGACATGCTAAATTAGTCTTCAATGCTATTTAGAGATTGATTATTAACCATTAAGGATTAATTTTTCACTCTTTGATATCTAAAGAACAAATATTTTATTTTGTTTTAAACATCAACAATTCATTTAAAATAAACTGCTACCTTAGCAAGGAGCTAACGTAGAGCTACAAAACTGAGAGAATTACACAAGTTTACATCAATCAGAAAGTGTTTAATCCAATCGGTTCAAGATACATTTAATCTACTATTTCTATGAACTATCACAAGGAAAGAATTGAGCACCATCAAATTGGCAGCTATTCTACCATGCATCAATGTGGCGTGGAGTGAGGGGTGGTGATGGGAAATTGGAATTGATGGAACAACCCAAGACCAAGAGTGTAGAAAGTGTATTCTAGAAGGCCCAAAAGGGTAAGTATGGAAAGTGGCTAGATTGTTTGTTAGAAGAGAGAATAATAAAGAGGGAGGGGAGATACGTTTTGTGCATGTTTTTGATTCTCACCATTAGGTTTTGGCTCAGAGTATATTCTTCACAAGAGAGGGGATTTGCCTGGTTGGTTGTAGTTATTTTATTACAATTTTCAATATTATTCCTCCTTCCTTAAAATTCTTACACTATTTTATTACAATTTTCAATATTATTCCTCCTTCCTTAAAATTCTAGAAGGCCCTTCGGGTCATCCTTCGCAAGGGGGAGAATCCACCAGGGTCCCATACCTTAAACGCAACGATGACAACAACACCACCACCGATAACCACACAAGTAACCACCTTTGCGACCCTAACCACAATTCCTCCAAGACCTCCTCCAATTCCAAATCCTAATGTCTGAAGGGGAATTGTTATCAGATCCGCATCTTCGGGTCTAGCTTATTCAACCATTACATCCACCGTGGGCCAAACAACTAGACGTTCGGGGTCAGGTTCTTCGGGTCCTTCTAGCTCAATATCTTTGGACAGGGGAAAAGGTGTTCTCATTGAACTGAGCAAGGAAGAAAGACATAAGCAAAGGGAAGAGGAGTACACCAAGATGTTGGTGATTAACTCTATTGCTCATGGTCGAAAAGATACAAAACAAGATCTCGGTCCCATCAACAAAACATGGAATGCAGAACAAATCGAAGCCCATGGTTTTGGGGATTATGAGGTCTTTAATCGCCTTACCTTAGTCAGCTATTCAATAGCCAACACAATAGATGACCAACTTGACATTTCCTATAATCTGAAGACCTTCTCATTCTTCCAATTTGTTAAAACCGTAAGACAGAACAACATGGAAGCTTTCAGAAAAAGGAAAATACGATTTCATGCTCATCTTACACAAGAACCGAAGGATGTTTGGAGCTCTAAGAGGATTGTGAAGATAATTTCCATGAATGAGTGAGTCTTGTTCGAAGGGGCCTTTCAAAATATTGAATACTTTGTCCTTCGTGGATCAGATAATGTTGAATCAAGATTCACATTAGCAGACTTCCCAATTATGAACCCTCATGATTTCATCCGGATGATGGAGCTGCTAAAGTTTCATGGACCAGGACTTTCCCCAACCATACCCATATTCACCAATCCCAAGGAGTATATAGTAAGTTTCTTCGACTATTATCTTAAACACCTTGCTGAGTATGACATCGACATTGCCAAGCTCTTCGGAAATGAATTGACTGCCCCCATTTGTGTTGTTAAAAATTTAGGTGATTACGAAGATGGAGGAATCCTTGATAAACCTTGGGGTGTAGTCTACAGAGGCAAAGATCGTGATGGGCGTACAGTAAGAAAATTCTTTGATATAGACTACAAGGGTCTATATCCCACATAATTAATCAGATTGGTTACTGGAAAAACCTTTGCTTGCAGCAAGAACACTTCGGTGGCGAGAAAGAAAGTGAAAGAACACCTTGACCGGTGGCTGGCTATCTGAAAGTGCATGATCGAAGCCCCACAAGCGGCATTACTAAGGTTTCAGATGTCACACTTCACACAAAGGGGGAGATTGTTGAAGATATTTTGTGATGAAGTTTTTGTGTCCATCCGAAGACCCCAACTATCTGAAGAGTCAAGCTTTTGCGTCTGAAGATCTAAAGGTCTCACACTGGAGGATCCGAATACTTATGTAACAAACCTTATCCTGGGAGCACATTGTGGTGTCAGATATGTTGTGATATTGCAGCTCTCCCATTGGCTAATAGTGAATAAGTTAGAATATTCCTTGTACTATTAGTCAGATATTTTGTACTATAATATCCTTGATCATGTGTAAATATCAAGGATACCATCCGGGTCGAGTGTGCTTGTTATCACCTTTATTGTAAAACCTCTCAATTAAAGCATTCGACACATTGTTCACTAAAATAAATCTGTTCATCTTATTCTGTTTTGTTGCTTGAATCATATCATTGATATTATACAATATCCTCATTGTTCAGATTCTTTTTCTAGCACACATAAACACATGCAGCGGAAGACAGATAAGATCAAATCACATAAATGAAAGGTTTTAAGCAATCTATGAACTAATAAACCTAAGTTCACATGCAACCTAATAAAAGATCTATGTTTTTCTATCAATGAACATATAGTAAAATTCCTAAGGCCAACAATTAATCTCTAAAGAATTTAGATAACAAAAACCAACCTTTGATTCTTGATCCAGAAGCTAGCAGCACAATTGTCCTGCCTCAAATGGAGTCACACCCAAGAAATGGAGAAGACAACAGAGTTCTAGAGAGATTCTCAAAAGTGGCACAGGTTTTGGGTGGCCAAGAGGTTCCTTTTATAGCCTCCAAGGGTTACAGTCAAAACCCTAGAGGAGCCTCCTTAATGGATAAGCATGTTGACCATTTGGACCAAGGCCTCTAAACCCTAATTAGAGTTTCGCCAACTATGGAGGTGGCCTCAATATTGGCGCCAACTTTGGCCCCTGCCACTGGCCAGCCAGTTATTCAACTATTGAATAAATACAAATCAGTCCCTGCACTTTTAATTAATTAAATTAATCACCAAATTAAATCCAATTAATTCTAGATTAATTTCTAATTAATTATTTTAGTTTCCATTTAATATATTAACACTTAAATATATTAATAAACTATTTATTTTATTTCCATTGATTTATTAAACAATTAATAAATCAACATTTCTCTCTACTTAACTCTACACCAATCCTCTAACTATGAGGGCAACCTAAATGGACTTTGCTTCAATTAATAAGATAAATACAATTTATAAGTCATGGCTTAGACACCTAATCCAACAGTCTCCCACTTGGATAAGTCTACGACTTTAATTGTTCTTTTATGTTTAGATTAATTAACAACCTGCAGCTTCCTAGAAACTGCTGCCGAACTCTGACCCAGTCAGTTCTGTCCATAAATAAGTGATCATATAATCCTTCGTCCAACAAGATATTTTCAGACACGAGACATGGATTGAGATCAATCTCTGTCCGATACACTGTTTCCCGATTTCCGATTCTGCTTATGACTTTGGGACTTCTAATTGAACACATCAATTTAGTCCAGGCTGGCCAGCACTTTACTCAACTTCAAAATCATCGAGAGCCTACAGATATCTGTTTCCCATCAGGGTCAAGGAACAGATAAGCTTCGACTCATATGTTTGTGTCTTTTACTTATCAATATTGCACACAATAGTGCGTTTTATAACATCGAGTTATCGATGCGTTTACGCATTATCAATGCACAACCGACTCGCAAATTTCAACTCATATGTCTCCGCTTCAAGATCATAAGATATTATCGTCCCAACATTGCTCGTGATGTAATCCATGAAGCAATCTATTGAGCGCGGGTTTATCCAATACTCAAATCTCTATTTCTAAGTACTCACGAACGTTGTAGCAGTCTTACTGCAATGTCTAACTCCTTAGACAATCTATTACCAATTCATGACAGTCTTTGTTCATACTTACTTCCTAAAAGTATGAGTGACTGTGGACCTTTGAACAATCAAATTACTCAAGAAGTAAAACATGCGAAAATGTGAAACATAAAATCTGATTGGTAGCTACTCCTGCTAATTTCCAAGTCTCCACGAGGTAATCACCAAGTCGGATCCTTCATAAAACTATTATCCGTTTCTAGATTTCTTTTAAACTTACAATTCATGTTTTATATCTATGTCTATATGACCTTTCACTCTTTCTATGTATCCAAATGTCTTAAATTGATACACTTTATCCAATCGGACATTCTTCCGATGATATCTCAATTTAGTCATATTGTCATTCTCACTTACAACTCCATTCTGGTGATGTGTACTATGACTTCCCATGGTTCTTGGGATCTTTAGTCCACATGACTGCACCCTAAGACTATTTCGAGGTGTTATGATGTGCCGGTGACCCACACGCGCTCCATCGGAATACCAACAAAACTCTTTAACCATTAAGTCCTTTTACTTATTTGAAACTCTTTACAAATTATTATTAACATTCACCCCAATCATTTTCCAATGATTTTTCACGTCTGTTCAATATCCTTTCAGTATTCCCAGCCAAGTAATATCCTGAATATGACTTACTATGCTTTAAGCATTAAGTCATCAGGACATGTTCATGACACTTCTGATCGATTCAAGAAGCTCGTGGATTCTGATCTAATCTTATTCCAAACCCTTTTGGAATCTTAAGATTACTTATAATTCCCGTGTCACGACTTTTAATAACTATTTCCTTCCGGGACACTTTCTCATGCATCTTGAATCTTACCAAGATCATGCTTGCTATGGCTAGGTTAATACTGATGATAACATGTATCCGATAGACTCTGTAAATTACGTGAGTATGTTGCACCTTCTTTGTATCTCTCATGCCACATTATCACACTTTTCAATGGTAGGGAACTCCTTTCCTGGGGCTATGCATCTTGAATCTCATCAATATCATATTGGCAGAGTTTTGATCTATCTTATAGATGTTCACAACCATCTGAGTGTGCCGTATCTCTATTAAGTCTTTTACAGTGGTCCGTCTCTTAAGACCAAGGCATTACACTTTGTAATGATAAGAGACGTTCCCTAGAAACAGTATGTAACTCACATATAATGATAGTAGATAACAGCGACACTCCCACTTGCTTTAACACGGTTATGGACTATTAACAAAATCCAGAACTTTTGACACATTTTGAGAATCTGAAATCCAAACCTTTCTGACATCTTAATGGGAATCTTTCAGGTTATTCACAAAATCCAATCTTTTGGCATATTTGAGAATCCGAATATCCTTTCTTGCGAGATGCCCGCGGGGTTAATCCCTAACCCATGTACCTTTGTATTGGCACACTCTTTGTGAGTCCGTATTAGTGTGCCGGTGATCCATATGCGCTCCACTAACGACTCACAATGTGCCATGCAGTATCCTTTCAGATTTCTTCTTCTATTGAGAGTGCTTCTCCTGGAATCAATTACTTGACTCTGAGTATCGTGTCACTCAACCAGATGTTCTGAAAGTACGTTTCTATCCATGTTGCTTTCTTTTGATGATTCAATTACTCCCACTGGTTTATAGACCAGGTGTAAGAATCAATCAAATTTTAATATAGACTGTGTCTCGCCCTAAGGTTCTCTTATTTGGCAGCAACTGGGCTCACCAATGCTTCCAAGTAGTCGGATTGTAAATCCGTACCAACTATAGTGTTTTACCACCAATCGGTATGTCACCCCGATCATAACTACTTATGATGGTGATCAATACTACTGATCAAGAGAAGATAATGTCAGTTTTTAAAATAAAAATCTGATTTCCACTCTAAGCCTAGTGATGACTAAAGGTTCTTTCACTTGGCTAATCATGAACTCATTTAGGACTGTCCCAACTCCCACTGTTTCCTTAGAACATGAGTTCTTTCTAAAAAAGCTCTTCTTTTACAGGTACATCGGGATAGCCAATGAAACGACATTGCTGATCAGGTTCAGGCTAGTCATGAGGTTTGAACGCTACACGACCCTGGACTTTCTATGTGTAAGTGGGACAATCCCAGCTTTACATTTCAGACAGTGTCTGAAAAAACCTACTTAGTCTAGGATGTGGTCGGAATATGGTTTATATGGTCTGACTGGTTTAGTATTCAATTCATCGGAAACTAATTGACGATGTATCTCATACATCGAGGATCGAACTATTTCGACTAATGCTCCATTATCTTCCCTAAGACACATTATAACCATTAATGTTCTTGGAAGAGAATAAAACTGTGAAACATTTTCTCAGTTTGTGATGTCACTCAGGTTTTGTGGATCTTATACTTCCTTTGAAGTCCTTGAACTGTTCAAGGTTTCAATTCAATCGCTTATTCTGATAAGCGAGGCCATATTCGTCATACTAATTGACAAATATCGTAAAGTATAAACAATTGTGTTCTATTAATGGATGTGTCTGTTGCTCATGATCTTGACGTCTTTTACATCTCTATGTAAATTTATGACTTTGTTAATTCTGTTCAAGACTTGCAATCATCACTTGACTCTAAGTCAACTGATTCCAAAATCCTATCCTCTGGATCTTTGGGTGATTCATTTCTTGCCACATGTGCTTTATAAAGAACTTAATCATCATGTGACTCTAAGTCAAATGATTCCAAAGTCCTGTCCAACTGGATCTTTGGGTGATTCATTTCTTGCCACATTAAGAACTCAATTCATCATGTGACTCTAAGTCAAATGATTCCAAAGTCCTGTCCAACTGGACCTTTGGTTGAAATGATTATTATTTATTTTAACAATCATAGAGGACACAATTCCTGAGTCCAAACACTTTGGATGCATCAACATTCACACTGATACGACATTTCAAGGATAATTCAAACAACCATGTATTAAAATAAAATCAACAATTTTATTAAAACTAAAATCCTTGAACAATGTATTATATGATAGACAATGTTGCACGCATCTAATAAGCTAATAACAAGATTTTAATATCTAACTAAACTTCAAAACTGCATGAGCTGGAAATCCAATCCAAATGTGCTCCTATGCGCCAAAGTCCCGTACCCTACTGATTCCCTGCATACAAACCAAAATGTGACTATCACATCATGTATCAAGGAATTATGGATCAGGAGTTTTGAGGTTTTTAGATGTACCTGAGCTTTCAAAAGATTTGACCTTGGAGCATCTTCCAATCTTTCCGTGACTGTATCCGATCCTATGGATTCCCTGTTTGAGACATGTCCAGACGATCTGGATCGTTTCTTGCTGCATCTCCCCACTGGACTCAATCCGGAAGTAGCCGAACTAGTGGAACTATGCCTGTCCATGAGTGACTCGTATAAAGTCAACATTGAATGCATTTCCATGAGAGTTTTTTCTGGTCTTCCTTTCTATACGTCTGAATGAACAGATCGTACCTACTAGTCAGCGAAGCGAGTAGGATGTTAACACTCATCTCCTGACTAATTTGATGACCAAGTTTGTACAATTCGCCTATGTATGCTTCAATCTTGAGAACATGCGAATCGATGCTACTTCCTTCTTTTAGCTTGCACCCTGCAAGTCTTTTGAAGATCCTAGCTTGTTCCTCTTCAAATGGTTCTTGGAACGTTTCCTCAACCAATTGTATCAACTCATATGGCCCCAAGGATTTAAGATCCCTGCAGAACTCGGGGTCAATGGTTAATAGCATGAGGTCACGAATTTCTTCGGATTCATCAATTAAGAGGTCATGCTCATCACAAAGACCTTTTGTGATGAGCATGACCTCTTAATTGATGAATCCGAAGATATTCGACATGTTTCGGTGTAACCGGGATCGGATACTCAATGAGATGTAGCTTGCCAGCAATAACAAGAACCAGTCTCCAATTGCGAAGCAATTCCTTACAGTTCAGGCCTGTCAGCCTTTCCATGTTTAGCAGGTGCTTTCTGAGGCTCTCAGAAATGGGTGAAGGAGGAGAGGAAGAAGAATAGACACTTGATTTAGACATCTACAATAAACAGAATTTATTAGGTTAATCAATCCTTTTAAATAATTATCCAATTTATTTTTTATTAAGGCTAGGATCCAAAATACCCCAACTATGATGTGAAGAGGGATGCCGTAATCACAACATAATGGTCATTAAGGTAGATAATACACTTATCAATATCATCTTATGAAATTCCTAGATCTGTTGAGATTCATTGAACTGTTCAATGGCATGTTTAATCTCGGATGTGCTCCACTGTTTGTGACTGGGATGCAGAGGATCACAAACTGGATGTGAATAACCATGCAAATTAGCTCGGTACTCTCGAAATCAATTACCATCTCTAATTGACGTGTCAGTTAACCACACACGCTCCATCAATAATGGTAAGATCGAGAAACCCATTGCAACTCTTTATGAACCCCTATTGGTGTGCCGATTAACCACACGCGCTCCACCAATGTTTCATAAAGTGCAATGTGCAATTTCATGGATTAGCAACTCATTCACATTTTTCCTAGAGTAACTAGATTGGGATTTTAATGAATTGTTCTAGTACTTTCAATAATAACATTATACTTTTAAGAGGCTTAAGTGGTTCTATCAAACCCATTCGGCTAACGACACTCGACTGACCAGGAGAGCGGTGGGTGAGAGTAGACACCCATTAGACTACCATTTTATAGGCATTCGCCTTATACCCTCTTTATAGGACAATTTTGTGAATGAGGCCAACTAACGGTTAGACTAACCAATTTATCTTATACAAATAATATTAACTTTTAATTATACTATGTATAAGATGTATTTTAAACTCTTTAAAATATTTTAGATTTAATTTATTACATTTTTCACAAATTAACTCATTAATTTCGAAAATTAAATTTAAATCTTTAAGAGATTTAATTTATCTTTTAATTAACAATTAATTAAATTAATTAAATTAAAGATAGGCATCAGAAAATTAATCAAATTAATTTACCTATCCTTATCCCCTAATTTTCGAAAAACATGTAATGGGATAAAGGGTTCAAGTTATTTAATAGATTACAATTACCAAAAATAACAACCTATTTTCCATAAGCATGCAAATCGCCAAAATAAGGGGTGGAGGCTAGGGTTTTCAAAACCCTAGCCACCAAAATCGTAAATGGCGTCCACAAAGGGTTTATTGTCGAAAACCCTTTGATCATTTAAATCAATTATAGCAATTCACATAGAAAAATAGCCAAGGCTCTGATACCACTGAAAGGTTTTAAGCACTCTATGAACTAATAAACCTAAGTTCACATGCAACCTAATAAAAGATCTATGTTTTTCTATCAATGAAGATATAATAAAATTCCTAAGGCCAACAATTAATCTCTAAAGAATTTGGATAACAAAAACCAACATTTGATTCTTGATCTAGAAGCTAGCATCAGAATTGTCCTGCCTCAAATGGAGTCACACCCAAGCAATGGAGAAGACAGCAGAGTTCTAGAAAGATTCTCAAAAGTGGCACAGGTTTTGGGTGGCCAGGAGGTTCCTTTTATAGCCTCCAAGGGTTACAGTCAAAACCCTAGAGGAGCCTCCTTAATGGACAAGCCTGTTGACCATTTGGACCAAGGCCTCTAAACCCTAATTAGGGTTTCGCCAACTATGGAGGTGGCCTCCATATTGGCGCCAACTTTGGCCCCTGCCACTGGCCATCCAGTTATTCAACTATTGAATAAATACAAACTAGTCCCTGCACTTTTAATTAATTAAATTAATCACCAAATTAAATCCAATTAATTCTAGATTAATTTCTAATTAATTATTATAGTTTCCAATTAATATATTGACACTTAAATATATTAATAAACTATTTATTTTATTTCCATTGATTTATTAAACAATTAATAAATCAACCTTTCTCTCTACTTAACTCTACACCAATCCTCCAGCTATGAGGGCAACCTAAATGGACTTTGCTTCAATTAATAAGATAAATACAATTTATAAGTCATGGCTTAGACACCCAATCAAACAAGAAATTCCATGAACATTGTTCAAGATCATGCAGTTTATAACTGATTATTGCAACTTAAACTTAAATAGGATATACCTCAATAAGTCTTCTCTTTTGTGCTCTAGTCAGGGTCACGATTGCAGGGATGATCAGGATGCAATGTGTGAAGCCCTCTAGTGGCTTGTACCCGGTGACAACCAGAAAAACCAGGTAGATCAGAAGCATAGAACTCTAACCCTAGAGAAGAAAGAGATTTCACAGAGGGGAGTTGGCGGCTCAAGAGGCTTAGGATGCCTTAGGGTTTTACCCCAAGGCCTTTATTTATAGTGCATGGGCACCTAGGGTTTCAAACATAGGAGCCTTTTGGTGGCCGCATCCCTAGACTTGTTTCCTTTATTGTATCTTTAATCAATTACAATCCAGTCCCTTTAATTTATTCCAAATTAATTCTAGATTAATTTATCATTTAAATTATTCTTTTAGTTTCTAATTTATTTATTTTTCCAGTAAATTAATAAACTAAATAACCTTTCATTTATTTTAACTCTGAATGTTTTTCTAGGATTTTTAAAGAAGTGGTTAGAAGGAACATGTCAGCTATTAAATACAAGAATTAAGATAAAGGAAAATCTATATACGATTACAAATTGGGATGACTCCATGATCTCTGTACAATTAGAAAATTCAAATGGCTGCTTATTTTGGGATGACCCCTCGATCAAATGTCATTGCATAAACATTGGAATGACTCCTCGATCTCTGTATAGTTAGAAAATTCAAATGACTCCTCGATCTCTGTACAATTTAAGAGAAGTAAACATTTTACAGATGGGATTTTGGGATGACTTCACGTCCTTGAGGCATGACTACCAAAAATACAAGAAGTTAATCATCATTGATAAGACAACAACTTAAATTTTAATAGAGGTGGAAAGTCAACTCATCATCTTAAATTCAAGAATAATAAACCTAATCATACACAAATAACGTAATTTTGGGTCCTATATGGTTTTTACATAAATGTAAAACATAAATTAAAAATATGATTTGTTTTACAATATAATCATAACATTAGATTTCCAAGACTGTTTTGTTTTCGGTTTAGTTTTGGTTTTATATCAAACCCTATAAAAGGGGTTTAACATGCAAGAAATAACAACATGACTTCTATATAATTGTTTTCTAAAAGATCCTAATTTCGTTATCATCAATTAAGCTGTGAACTAAATCCAAAAAAAATAATTTTAATCTTAACCCAATATTGGAAGCCCTCTTTCCAAATACACACTCAGTCATGGAGCCAAAAACCTTTAACGCTTAGTTCCGAGTTTTAGCATGGAGAAAAAAGAAAAAAAAGAAAAAAAAGGAGAGAAAAGAATGGAAAATAAAGGAAAAGAAAGTTATATTTTGGTGTTCCCGAGTCGAAAGAAAATCAAAAAATGACGTTTTATGTGTTCCCGAGTGGAAATGAAATGAAAGAAAATTTATAATTAAGTGTTATTATTACCAGTAATTTCATTTCCTTCCAAATCTTTCCAAATCGGAAGGAAAGTTAGGAGGGAATATTATCTCTCTCATTCCTTTCTTTTCTTTCCACTTTCTTCCTTAAAAAAAACTCAGGAACATAAAAACATTTCTTTTGCCTCTCATTTCCACCCAGTTCTCTCACTTTCTCTCGTTAAATGAGACTCGGGAACACAGCGTAACCGCCACCAATGCGGCTCTCTTCACCATCACTCGTCTCGTCCTTTACTCCCGATCTCTTTATGTTTCTATCAACGAGTCGCCTAGAGCCCAATTCACCGCCTCCGCTGGCACCATAATTTTCCGCTCAACGACCACCGATCTCATAAGTTTCTACCTTCTCTCTATTCTCAACTTCCCATCGACTGATTTCAGGTAAAGACTCTATGTTTCTGATTTCTCTTTGTGTTTTCTTCTTGTTTTGGAGGGAGCAGCTCGCCAAACACTCGCCAAACTCTCGCTGACTACTCCTCCCCTCCTCGCCAAGCATCTCGCCATCTCTCCCTCGCTGAGTTTCCAGCGAGCTCGCCATCAGCTATTTGACTTGTACATACACCATTGAGACTTGTATCTTTTAGCATGTTAGCACATGCTGACTCACCCACCAAATTTGGTCAGCATGTGCTAACATGTTAAATGTTGACGTGACAATGTTTAGCATGTTTAGCATGCACTGACTGCTCCCTCCAGCCTAATAATTTCATTCTCTCTGCGTCAATAATTTCATTATTGGGTTAGACAAAATTTTAATTCTCAAGGCCATCTGAAAAGCCAATTCATTTTCCAAGATCATCGGTTTATTAAGACTAAAAAAAAAAAAACTAAAAATATCAAACTCTACGAACAATGATAGTTTTTGGTTGGCTCGAGGAGAATAATTATCATATAAGTTTTATTTTTCAAATCCAAGAAATGATAAACACTAAAAAAGAATAATAAATTAAATAAAAGCCAATAAGATAAATTTTATAACTTGTGTTTAAGGGGTTTTCCTTATCGGCTGGATTAATTCTATGTTGCATTAAAATGAATAAAGCTATCATTGTATTGCATACATTAATAATACCGTACAAGCATAATAAATTATTGAATTATATATTTAAATTCTCATGATCATATCAATTACTTCAATTTTGGTTACCCTAAAAGAAGCTGATTAACGAATACATATACACAACAACTATTAGTTATGCCATGTAAATTTTGATTAAAAACGGAAAAAAGAATTTATACAATAAACATTATTATATAAGTATAAATATGTTGCTGATAATTTTGTTCTATTTGTATGTCTGATAATACCTTCTACGTTAAAGCTGCAATCTAAACCATGAGTGATTTTTCTTCACTTATTTTTCTCTGCCGCTTTCTTCTCTAAGACTTCTCTTCCCATCTATTATAAAGAACAAAATTTCATGTTAACATTCCATAGCAAAAATTTTGATTTGATTTGATTTTGGAAAAATCACTTCTCAAATCAAAGAACGTGGAAAATACGTTCCAATCTTAGAGAAAATGGTTCTTGAATAGAGGTTTTGGGTGATTAATTGTTCCATGCTTAATTCATTGAAGAACTCTAGAATTACCAATACATGTGTTGTGTTATTTTTAGCATTGTTAAGTTAAAAGGCAACTAAATTAAGTTAGCTAAATTCAGTGAAACCATAACTTACTACATAAACGTAATTCAATAACACAAATAAATAACACTTGTCACCTTCAATCATATAGGAAAAACAAAACAACATACTGTAAATCGTCTAACGTAGAAAAAAAATTAAATTCTCAAAATAGAATTCGGAAACAAAGCGACTTATTGAAAGATGGAGAGAGATATTGACTTCAAATTTGGCAGAACCGAGAACAAGTAGTCGAATGAGAGGAGAGTGGTATGATATGAGTTATATATTTGTTATTATAATTTTTTATTTCATTTATCTATATATTTAGACGATTTTTTTTGATAAAGAATGATGTCTTTTCTATTAATACTTGAGAAGGTGTATTTTTTCCCTATTCTCATTATCTGTTGTAAAATTTACAAGATATCACGATTTAAAGCAAAGATGTGTCGAGCGGACCAACCAGGATACCAAAGGTTTAACACTTAAAATAAGACGTATTATTTTTTAGAATATAAATTTTATTTATGCAATGACGTTTGAATGGACTTCACATGTTGCCACAAAGGATCAAGAAACCAGTCGTCTATGTACACATTTTTTTTTTTCTAATTTATTCGAGAGAAAACAGGTGTTTGGATGAAATTTAACCATATTTCATTTTATGACAAAAATATGCAATAATTTGTGGATACATAGTGAACATTACTTTGTATGTAGATGACATCGACCATATTTGCAAAAATACAACTTTTACCAAATCACTTTTCAACCAAGCTAACATGTTGCATATGATGTGTTACATTTTATGGTCCTAATATAAAATCGCAACAAGGTAACAAATACGTGACTATTCATAGCTTTAATTACACAAATAAGAAGAAATAATCAAAATAACTCAACTTTTCAAAACAAAATAAAAAGTTACTAGATACAACATAAAACTTAGATTATCCAATTCGAACAATACAATCAAAGATCACTCAATTGTGTGAAACTATGAATAAAAATGATTACAACTCACATATTTTGTGGTAGTAAAAGCAAATATGAGAAAACTCTACATGCATAATTATGCTCTCTCACATGTGTGTTATGCATATGCTCCAATATGATGTTATATTAAATATTTCAGATGACTTGTATTTCATATTGTATTTTTAGGTGACCTTATGCAAAGAAAGACAATATTACCACCTTTAGTCGATCCACACACCGAATCTGTCCCATGACCCACCACGTGAGAGGTAATTTGTAAAGCGCTAACAATAGTTTGAGTATGTAATGTTGGAACCTTGAACCTTTTTTTTATGGAATTCACACCCCATCCGCTAAGCTTCCATCGTGGGTGGCTAGTACTACTAGGGAAGTAACCGGTTCCACTAACCGAATAAGTAAGGAATCAAGGACCAAAACTGGACCGAACTTCCTCTATGTAGACCGAACTCCCTCTATACAGTTCTAACTTGTTCAGGTTTCGGCTCTATGCACATGACATCTAATAACAAGAATGGAAGCTTACATTTATTATCAAAGATATTTCATCTTTCTGCAGCCCAACTACCGACAGACAACATAGTGTGTCGCCGTGATAGAGCCAATGCATTTTGCGAAGCAATCCGTGCTCTTGATGCTACAGTCCTTCTTTCAACAATTCTAAATAGCAATATACTTTTATACCTTTCTTTATTATAGCATCTTACTTCCATTTCTTTCTAGTACAACATTATACTGTTAAATATTTTATTGTTTAGTGGTTAGACCACTGGTACCCATATTTGAAAATCTATTGAGTAAAACTGGCTTGTATTTGAATGATATGAAAGTGATATGCTATAATAAACAAATAAATGAAAGTAGGATGACAAAAACTCACAAAAATGCGTTCCATGCAGATCTTTCAACGACGAGTGTGCGCGATCTCCTTTTACCAACAATCCAAAACCTATTAAAAGACACAGAACCCCTTGACCCAACACACAAAGAGGCTCTAGAAATCATAGTAAAAGAGAGATCCGGTGGAACTTTTGACACTTTCAGCAAAGTCATGGGCTGTCAATTTGGACTTCCATCTTCCATAAAAAGTTTCTTTAGTGAAGCTGGACTGCTCGGAAAGAAAGATTCAGGGGAAATACCACCGCCACCGCCGCCAGATCCCAAACTTCTCCTTAACCCTGCTTCACCAGCTGAAGACACAAGATTCCAGCGAATCATGCGAGCTGGTTTTACCGATATGCTCAGAGGTAAAGGCAAAAATAGCGACGAACTTTCACCTCCCCATTGAAAACTATTTTTTAATTCTAATGAATTTTGTTGTTTTTTTAGTTCTATTATTTTTAATGTTAGATCGATTAATTTCCGTTACGGAAGATAAAAGAGCATCATTTATGATAATATGATCAAAAGAATAATTGAATTTAAAAACATATCATAGATCCAGATCCCGTTTTCAGTGTGTATGTAACACCCGACTTTTTAAAACAAATAGACCCAAAAATTTTCACTTTTAAATATACAAAACCATATAGTTAGGTGTATACATTTATACTAAGAGGGTACAAGTGTATCAAGGAGTACAAAACATAAACAACTCCTTCCCAGCCGGGCTGCTACTGACGCCATCTACAAGTCCTATGTCCTTAGTCATGGACTTTATCCTTACCCTTAGCAGGGTCATGTTCACCTGCAGGGACATTTCACACAAACACTATGAGCCATAAAGCTCAATGAGTAATCATATGAATAGTTTAACATGTATAAAAGAAGATAAACAATTAAAATCTCCATACGATGTAAACCCCTGTTTGTTTATCATTTGGATATCAAATCCAATCTCCTAGCCACAAAGGCCGTTATTATTTGGATATGAAACCCAATCTCCTAGCTACGCAGGCCGTTAATATTTGGATATCGAATCCAATCTCCTAGCCACAAAGGCCGTTAACATTTGGATATCAAATCTCCTAGCCACAAAGGCCATTATAACCCCATGGGTTTCTACCATATAATTCGGGTAATCAATCCACTTCTAGAATACTAATTTCAACATCGAAAACTACTTCAAGTTGTAAGAGTTTAACCATTGCGTATCATACTAGATATAGCACTGTTAGGAATTATTTTAGTGGTTTAATCTTTACATTTAATTAGGACTAAAATAGAAAATATAATTAATTTGGGTTTTATTGAGTTTTTCGGTGTGGGCCGAACAACCAATGGTTGTTCGGTTTGGTCCTTGTGGTCATCGTCCCATTTGGGCTTGTTTCTAGGTCCATGGGCTTGGGTTGCTAGGGTATTTAAGGAAATTATGACCTCATTTGTGAGGTTGATTGCCTTGGGAAGAGTGCTAAGCTAGAGAGAGAAAGTTCATTGTTCACTCAAGCAATCAAAAACTTATGTATTAGTCTTGGTTTAATCAAGAATGCATTGAAGTTTGTTTAATCTCCTTGTTCTTGTGTTTGGATTGATACCATTTGTGTGTAGATCTAGGATTTGTGGACCTACAATTGGTATCAGAGCTTGATTTTGGTATCAATCTTTGATTGTTCTTGGAGATTCTTGAAGATTTTGGAGTGTTTGATCCGTTTTCATCGAGTTTTGGACTGTTTTTGGTGTTTTTGTTCTTGGTTGATCTTCAAGCAAAATCATTAAAAAATCGTTTTTTGATCCAAAAAAAACTATTTACGGACTTGTTTGTGAGTTGTTGGATCTGAAATTTGTTGTTCGGTTTGTCTTTTGGGGTTAATCGGCGGCGGATCTGAGATCTAGGGTTTTTCTAAGGTTGTTCGGCGGCAGCTTAGGGTTGCTGGAGGTTGTTCAGCGGCGGCATAATCAGGCTAGGGTTTTGCCTGGTTGTTCGGTCCGCTTGTAGTTACTCGGTCAGCCCATTAAGAGTGGTTCGGTGCTTTAGGGTTTCTAAGTATTACTCTCCTAGTTACTCGATTTAGCTATTGTTCGGTCCAGATTGTTCGGTGGTTGCTCGGTGCTCCTATTGCTCAGTCCCTCTGGTTGTTTGGTGTAGTATTGTTCGGTGCATCTGAAGGTTGCTCGGTCCAGTTTCGGTGTGCTACAGTGAAAAAAATTTCTAAAGGACTGGGTCAAAATTTTGTTTTTTGGCAGAAAATTTTTTGGGGGTTTTTCAACCAATTTTCGGCATCTCGGTCTCGTTTTCGGTTCAAGTACTATTGACTTAGTATTTTTCAGTTTGACTTGTTAGTTGACTTTTGGCATTTTTAAGCTCATTTTCAATGGATTTGACTACTACCAATTTGCATTCCGATCTCGATACCGTGATGGGTACAGTTACCCGTATTCCTAGATTGCTAAATGCTGAAGGGTTTGATGAATGTAAATTCAGATTTGAGAAATACGCGAAAGTGAAAGACAACAAGATTTGGAGAAGCATTGTGAGAGGTCCGATTATAATAACAAATACACTTGAGGATGGTACGGTGGTTATAAAGTCTCCGGAAGAATACTCGAATGAAGATTTTGATTTAACTAAAGTTGATGATCGTGCCCTCGCTACTCTCACGATGGCTCTGTTTTCTGATATCGCTCAAGGATTCAGGGAATACAAATCTGCCAAAGTCTTGTGGGAAGCACTGGTTAAGGTTTATGAAGGCAACGAGGACATAAGACAAAGCAGACATGATCTGCTTAGAGAAAGATTTAACTTGTTTAGTCATGTTCTCGGGGAGTCTCTTGAAGTTCAGCTGTAACGCTTTATCACTCTCAACACTGAGTTAAGTACTGCTGGAATAGTGCTGTCAAGATCTGAAATCAACAAGAAGCAGCTGAACTCCCTTCCAAGAAATTGGGCTATGCATGTGGCTGTGATCAAGAAGACGAAGGATCTGAATAGTTTGTCTCTTTCTGAAATTTTGGCTGTCATCAAAGCATGTGGTATGGATGACAAACAACGAGAGATAAATTACGCAAATTCTTATCAATCTGCCAACCTAGGTGTTTCTACAAACAGTGCCTTTTCTGCTTTGCCTGCTCATGCTCCAGTTTATCAAGCTTCTTCCTCTTCTAGCAAGCCAATGGCATCTCCAGTTCCCTCTATTCCTGTTACTCCAGCTTCAACTCTTCCAAAAGGAGCCGAAGAAAATTTAGGTTTAATGGTTGGTCTTCTAAATTGTTACAATGCTCTTTGTGCTGGTGAGCTGGTTCAACTAATGATGGTAGGAGATCTTGATCAAGTTCACCCCGATGATGTGGAAGAAATGGATATTTCCTGGCATATCGCTATGGCGGTATTCAGGGCAAAGAAGTTCATTCAAAGGACGGGTAGAAACAATTGGGTTGCCAACAATGGAGAGAAGAAAGTGGGTTTCAATAAGACCAAACTTCGGTGCTATAACTGTCATGAGCCTGGGCACTTTGCTCGTGAATGTATGACATGCCTAGGTCGTCCTGGTCAAAAATAGTAAAATAAACCTAACACATACTAGTATAGTGGTAGTCAGAGTCGATCCACAGGAGTTACGTGGTCAAGGTAGGCAACAAATTATCAACTATAGTGTCACTCTACAGCCATAGGATCTAGTTTTCGACTATTACCAAAAACAATCCCAAAATCATAAACATCCAACAATTCCAACTCAAGCATCAACTAAACTAAAGCCAAAACCAATAACTAACCCTAATCACTTACTGAAATCAGAAGTATAATTCAGAAGTATTCAAGATCAAATCAACACAATCAAACATTCAAACATCCAAAATGCATCCAAGAGCATAAAAACCATTAAAAGAGCAATTAACACTAACCGAATGATTAACTATTAAAAACTCAAATCCAACTTGTTCCAAAACAGAAAACATAAAATTCAGAAACTAAAAACTAATGCCAATGGTTGTCACACCCAATAACACTAGCCAAAGCTACCAAAACTACTAAACTACTTTGAAATTAAAAGAGAAAAACATAAATACCAATTATGGTCGACTGCAAACTGAAACTCGGAGTCAAAGAATCCTTGGGGGTCATTCCTATGCCAGGTCTTTGCTACTGATTTCGACCTAGAAGCCTCTATTTATAGTTTTGAAAAATAAAAGACCACGCCGAGCGCACTTAGATTCTGCGGCGCGCGTACGAGTTGATCCCCGTTTTTTCGGCATTTGAATCTTCTACACCGCCTCATTGCTGACTCAGCGCGTCGCGCCCCTCACATATCCGCGGCGCGCGTACGACGACTGTTTTGTCGTTATCTTCAAACTTCTTCCATTTTGTACGCTTTTAGCCCCTGTTTACATCATTTATTTCCAAACAAGCACTGACACAAAAAGTGAGAATACCACAACATATATGATATAAATTCACCAAGGATAGGGCTCAACAACGACTAAAATACTTGATATTACTAGGCGTTGTCAAATACCCCACACTTGTGCCTTGCTTGTCCCCAAGCAAGAGAGTTTTTAACAAATTCTAATAGAGATTCAAACAATTTTTGAATGCGTTCAATTTCAAAGCTTATTGCCTCAAGAATTAGAGTGAAATAGTTTGTGAAAACATAATCGGAATATTCTTTGGAATTTATGACTTTCTAAAGAACCCTTGATTACAAATTTTCTGTCCACAATGAAGTGTACGTACTCATTCAGATTATAAAGACCATAAAAGAACTTTCATGACTTTCGATGTTGTTTGTGTAACGAGCTTTCAGAAATACCATCCCAGACCAGACGATCTTAGGTGGTAAGGTGCATAAGTCCCACCCATTTTAAGCTTACCGGCTCGAACAACAAAGGCCACAAATTGACGATTCCTTCCTAAATTCCAAACTTAAAAATCCCAATCTTCTAACTGCTAAAACTCAACTTATTTGACTAAACTAATATCATGATAACAATTAAATAATATTTCTTGAAAAATACCAATGCTATAACATTCACAAACCATTCGTTTTAAAATTATAACTTCTTAAAATTTTTGAAAAATTGCTAAAATTTTTGAAAATTGGTCATTTCCCGCAAAAATTTCAAAAAACTACTCTTTCGACTGTCCACACCCCACACTTAAAACCGTACAACGCCCTCGTTGACAAAAAAATAATTTCAGAACAAGGGAGAAAGAGTTACCCCTTAGACGGTAAATTGCTTGATGGTACTTGGTTGTCACAGGTACAAAAACACGAACAAAAAATCCCCGACTCAGAATTCAAGAGTTGTAGCGCAACAGTGAAACACGCCGGTGGTCAAGGCAAGTGGAGGGGGCACGGTGACCCTTCACTTGCCTGAAACAACTCCTCCATTTGGTATTACATGCATAACTCACAAAAAAACATTAAATGCAACTAAACAAACAAATATTATAAGAAAAAATACAACAATCTAATTTTTATGTGTTGCGAAAAGCCACGGCACGTGACGGAAATGCACGCGTCGCGGTAATTACGAGGGTTGAAATTACCCTCAAATTGGAAATGACCGCATCGCGCCCTATAAGGGTGCCACGGCGCGGTAATTGCAGAAAATTCAATCGATTTCAAACACTCATAAAAGGCAGTCAACACAAATTTTCCTAAAACTTTTTACTTTTATTTACTACCATACAGCTTATTAGCAAGTCTAAAACAAGAAATCCTAAAGTTTATCAACATTTATTCAAAAATAAAATCTAACCTAAAACAAGACCTAATGACCTAAAAATGCATAAAATCAATTACATCACCCAAATTGTGCACAGTATCATCTTCGGGGCCTTCCTCTCGTTCTTCATCCTCCTTCATCGGTTCCTCCTCCTCTTCCTCTTCGAGAGGCGGTTGAGGTCTTGGGATTGGGTTCGGAGCACCATTGATGAAGTTGATCATGCACTTGGACAACCAAAGTAATTGCGCGTGCGTGTTCTTTGACCTCCGGTCTACCTCATGCATTGCTAAAGCTTGAACCCTATGTTCCATTTTGTGAGAATTCATGGCCCTTTGGAGTGCTTTGATCTCATCAGCGAGATACCGTGATTCCATAGAAGCTGGAGAGTGACCGCGTGGTAAACTGACGGATACTTTCGACCTTTTCTTAGATGTTGAAGGCTCGGACCGAAGTATTGCGAAGGGCATACGGTCAACGGACGTGATCCCGTCTTCCACATAAATAATCTCTCCTGAAGTGGTCACCGGTAGGCTGAATGGAATTAGAGGTATAACCTCCAATCCACTAATGATGTGCTCAGACAATAACCCATACGAATGCGCCAAGCGTGTGATGAAATGCCCCCCGCCCAATGCGATGTATTTCAATGGGGCGTCATTCAGCTGCTTGAAATAGTCGGTGATCAAATAGGGAATATTGCAGGTTTCGAGCATCCATGTCAATGCCCACATCAGATATAGCTCGTGAGGTAACACCCTCTCCTTGTCTGCATGAGGCCATAACATCGTCGAAATGAGTCGGTGTAACATCCGGTGCGCCGACAAGTGCATGCAACTCTCCCGAACGGTATTTTCATGGTACCGGGCGGAAGAAATCGTACTCCAATAGTCGGCTGGTGAAAAAGAATCGCCAACAGTACAGCTGGCCCATCGATGAAAAGCCCCAAATGCCGGTACCTGCGACTCCTCCTCCGTGTATAAACCAATACGGTACCTGAATTCCCTCAGGCTACAACTACGGTTGTGATTCCCCAGTCGGAATTGCACTGTCTCCATTGTATCCATCCCAGTGTGCATCTTATCAAAATGGTAACTTGAAAGGAACTGCAGAAAGACCTTGCGGTACACGGGCTCATTCATTTGGAATGCGTTTTCAAGAGCCCGAAAAGTGTAAGTTAGCGCCCCCTCTTCGTAACCCCCCTGGACTAGCCAGTCCTGTATGTGCTCTAGAATCCCCGACTCCTTGGTCAACTCCCAGTTGACCGTGCAGGATGGCAGAACCCGTTTATGTCGATAAATGCCATGGCGATTGTAAAGGACTCGTCCCATGCCCGTGGCTATAGAGTTCCAATCGAGTGATTCTGAACTGCCAGATGAAGACATTTTTGCCTGCAAAGGTATATAAAAATTCGCAATTAAGGTACCGATCAGCGTTCGACGCGGCGCGGACCGAACAGACCACGACGCGCCATATGAACATTCATATCCCACGTCACTGACTGTAACAGTCCGTGGCGCGACGTGTAAGTTTAAACCAGAATCATCAATTAACTCTATTTCAGACCACTTTATTCGATTCTAAACATTGGGTTTTGTAGAGTACATTATTGTAATCCTAATTGCATCATCAATTTCAGTATATACTCACTACATTGCAGATTACAGACGATTTTCAGAAGTTCCAATACTTTAAAGAAAAGAGAAGAGAGTAGTGAAACTTACTTGATTTGCTGAGAGGCAATACGAAGATGAAGATGAGTAAGATGCACAGTTGAATGACTAGCAGTAGAAAATAGATGATTTACGTGAATTCAGATTATATACAAGTAGGGGGTAATTAGATGTGTTTTCAAACTCTGTTTTTGTGATTATCTCTAAATTCAAATTAAGATAAGGCCGCGACGCGGGAAGCTTCTATCCGCGTCGCGTATAAAAATCTGACTTCATTAACAATCGTGAAAACTTAACACGCGCGGCGCGTATCCTAAGATCCCGCGTCGCGGTGTTACAAAATTACCAAGTTGACCCCACACTTGTTCTTTTCTTACCGTGATCAATTAAGTGTGATTAATTACTACAAAAAAATGCAAATTATACATATGATTCCCGGGTTGTCTCCCGAAAAGCGCTAAGTTTAACGTCTTCAGCCGGACATGCACTTACCTGACCTAAAGTGTATACACAGGAACGTCTGTCATGAACTCAACCGTTTCTACTTCCAATTTCTGAAATGTGCCTGCAATGACATAGGGTTTGAGTCTATGCCCATTGACTTTGAATGGCTGTCCACCTTTTAAATCTCGGATTTCTACTGCACCGTAATCTGTGACACTAACCACTTCGTAAGGCCCATTCCACTTGCTTCTCAGTTTTCCGGGGAACATCTTCAGTCTTGAATTGTATAGCCACACCTTCTGCCCAACTTCAAAGGTTTTCAAACGGAGTTTGGCGTCATGGTATCGCTTCATCTTCGACTTGTACGTAGCCGCATTCTCGTAGGCTTTGTCTCGCAGTTCTTCCAACTCAGACAGTTGTAGCTTCCGTTCTTTCCCAGCTTCATTATAGTCCATGTTTACTTGTTTGGTCGCCTATAAGGCCCGGTTGGCGAGCTCTACAGGCAAATGGCAGCCCTTCCCATAAACCAACCGATACGGAGTGGTCCCAATCGGTGTTTTATAGGCAGTTCTGTATGCCCATAGAGCGTCATCCAACCTTTACGACCAGTCTTTCCTATCTGTTCTGACTGTCTTTTAAAGAATTTCTTTTATCTGTCGGTTAGACACTTCTACCTGGCCGCTTGTTTGTGGGTGATAAGGTGTTGCAATTCGATGATTCACCCCGTAATGCTTTAGTAGCCTCCCAAATTTGAAGTTCTTAAAGTGTGCCCCCCATCACTTATGATAAGCCGTGGGACTCGATGTCGAGTGAAAATATTTTTCTTGACAAATTTGCACACAACGTGATGATCGTTCGTGCGGGTCGCCTCTGCCTCAATCCACTTTGAGACATAATCCACTGCTACAAGAATGTAGACATATCCATGCGAGGTGGGGAATGGTCCCATGAAATCTATTCCCCAGACATCGAAAATGTCTACCACCAAGATTGGATTTAAGGGCATTTGATCCCTTTTTGATATGTTTCCCAATTGCTGGCAGTTCCGGCACTCCTTGGCAGTTTTGTGAGCATCCCGAAAAATGGTTGGCCAATATAGTCCAGTTTCCAAAACTTTGTATCCTGTCTTCTTGCTGCTGAAATGTCCTCCACATGTTGAAGCATGACAATGTTCCAGAACATCACCAATCTCGCTATCAGGCACACACCTACGAATTATTTGGTCTTCCCCTACTTTAAAAAGACCAGGGTCATCCCAAATGAACCTCTTCGCATACGTGCGGAATTGCTTCTGTCTTTGTTTAGTCCAATGCGTTGGCATTGCTCCTGTAGCCAAGAAGTTGACATAATTTGCGTACCACGGAGCCCCCGTGAGCTCCAACAGTTGCTCGTCTGGGAACGAATCTTTGATACTGGCTTCTAACCCTTCTGCTGGCAGTCATGAGAGATGATCTGCCACCACATTTTCTGCTCCTTTCTTGTCCTTGATTTCCACATCGAACTCTTGTAAAAGAAGTATCCATCTGATCAGCCTTGGTTTAGACTCCTTTTCGCAAGTAGGTGTCGAACAGCGTTGTGGTCAGTATAGACCACCACCTTCGATCCCCAGATATAGGATCTGAACTTGTCTAACGCAAATACCACAGCAAGTAACTCTTTTTCGGTGGTTGTGTAATTCAATTGAGCCTCAGAAAAAGTTTTACTAGCATAGCATATGACTACCGGCTTCCTATCAACTCTTTGACCTAATACTGCTCCAGCAGCATAGTCACTAGCGTCACACATGATTTCAAAAGGTTGAGTCCAATCAGGAGGTTTCAAAATGGGAGCCTCGACCAATTTATTCTTAAGGATGTTGAATGCTTTTACACATTCTTCGTCAAAAATAAATGGTGCGTCTTTCAAAAGAAGGCCACAGAGAGGTTTCGAAATAGTACTAAAGTCCTTAATAAATCTACAATAAAAACCAGCATGGCCTAAGAAAGATCTAACCCCTTTCACGGATGTCGGGGGTGGCAATGTGGAAATGACTTTGACCTTAGCACGATCTACCTCAAATCCTCTCTCGGAGACCACATGACCTAGAACTATTCCTTCTCTAACCATAAAATGGCTTTTCTCCCAAGAAAGCACCAGATTAGATTCGCCACATCTTTGTAACACCTTTTCTAATTGATACAAACATGCCTCAAATGTCGATCCAAATATCGAGAAGTCATCCATGAATATTTCCAGCGCATCACCAATCATGTCGGAGAATATCGCCATCATGCACCTTTGAAACGTAGCAGGAGCATTGCACAGGCCGAATGGGATTCTGTGAAATGCAAAAGTACCATACGGACAAGTAAATGTGGTCTTCGGCTGGTCTTCTGGGTGAATGGCAATCTGATTATACCCTGAGTAGCCATCCAAGAAACAATAGTATTTTTGTCCAGCTAGCTTTTCTACAATCTGATCAATGAATGGTAATGGAAAATGGTCCTTAGATGTAGCCGTATTGAGTTTCCGGTAATCGATACATACCGTCCATCCTGTAACGGGTCTTGTGGATACCTTGTCACCATCTTTAGTATCCACTACGGTTATACCAGATTTCTTTGGCACTGTTTGTATCGGACTGACCCATTCACTATCTGAGATGGGATATATGACCCCAGCATCCAACCATTTCAAAAATTCCTTCTTCATGACTTCCTTCATATTTGGATTTAACCTTCTTTGCGTATCCCTAGCGGGTTTAGCTCTGTCCTCCGTGATAATTCGATGCATACATGTGGTTGGGCTAATTCCTTTCAAATCTGCAATCGTCCAACCAATAGCTTCCTTATGTTTGGACAAGACTTTATGCAAATCCTTTTCTTGGTCCATTGTCAAATTAGCTGCTAAGATCATTGGTAGAGTTTCCTTTTCTCCCAGAAAGGCGTACTTCAAATGAGCTGGTAACGGCTTCAATTCCAGAGTTGGAGGTTCCTGTAAAGATGGTTTTAATGTCTTAGGAATCTCCGTTGGTAGCTTCTCTATGTGTGCACATTCTTCATGCTTCATGTCTTTATCTTTTCCTGCTGCTTCCTCTTGCTTCTCATGCTCAGTGTTTCCTTCCTCATGAATGTTTATCACCTCTTATTGTAGCACTTCAGGTGTGTATTATTGTACTAACTCATCTATGATGTCCACCTGGTAGCATTCTTCATCTTCCATTATACTTCCCTTAGCGTTGAAGATGTTAGTGTTAGTTTTCTGATGTCCAAAGGATATCCCCATCTCTCCTGTACGACAATCAATGTTTGCATTAGCTGTAGCCAAGAAAGGTCGCCCTAAAATGATTGTCGGTTGCTCTCCATTGGCAGCCTGGCGGGTATCTAAAACTAAGAAATCTACTAGATAGTAGAAGTCTCCTACTTTGATGATGACATCTGATAACATTCCCTTAGGAATTTTTGTGGACTTGTCAACAAGCTGCAAAATGACATTTGTAGATCTCATGGTGCCAAATTCATATTTGTCAAAAAGTTGTCCCGGCAGGATATTCACGCTCACGCCCAGATATAACAAGATATAACAGAGCTTTCTTAATATGTACATCACCTAAATCGACAGAGATGAGAGGGACACCTGGGTCCTTCATCTTGGGAGGTAATGTATCCATAATTAGAGAACTTACATTTTCAGGCAAACTAATCTTTTTGGGCAAATGTGACAAAATATGTTTCTTATGGATACACATATCCTTGAGAAACTTTGCATAAGCAGGGACCTCCTTGATAAGCTTAACCAATGGAATGTTGACTTTGATCTGACTAAACAGATCCCACATATCTTCTTCTTGTGGTCCCTTTTTCCCATACTGTCTCTTTTCCAGCTTTTCCAAAGCTGCAGGAAAAGGAGCTGCCCTACTTGTTTCTCCCTTTTCCCATGTACTTGCTGGTTTCTTCTTCTGTGCTTGTTCCTCTTTTTCTCTTTTCTTTTCTTTCTCCAACTCTTCCTTTTCATCAAAAATTATCTCCACATCACTATCTTCTTCTGCTGGTGGAGCTGTAACTTTGTTGTCCACCTTTTTTTCCGCTTCTGAGCGTGACAACTTCATTCACTTGCACCTTTGGTGGCTGTGCTTTTTCATGTTCCCTATCTTTCTCCAACTTAATAAGCAATTCTCCTAACTTTAAAATTGCTTGCGAATTGGCATCTTTTACCTCCTTGAGTTTAATTAACATTCCAAAAATCTCCTGCATGCCAATGTTTATATTTCCTGCTAGAGGTGCTGGTTATACATGTTGCTGCCTCACTGGTGGTTGCCTTACTTCTCTCTGTTGATTATTTCTGAATGGTCGTGGCATATTATGAAATTGACCATATCCGTGCACCTGGATAATTTCCTCATGTGTCATTGAGCATTCATTGTGGTTATGTCCTATTTCACCACATGTATTACAAATAACTTGTCCATGCAATACATACGCTCCTTTTTCCTTCTGAAATCTCGTGAGCATTTGATTGAACTTTTTTGTAACAGCACTTAGCTCATTTTGGATCTCCTTTTTCCATTTATTTTCTGCTTCTATATTCGCCACATGCACGGTGTTATCCTTCATAGATCTGCTGACCTTAGATCCTAAACTCAATTGTTCTAAAAATCTCCATGCGTCCTCTCGCTCTTGCCACATGAATGTTCCACTCGATGAAGCATTTATCATCGCTTGATGCGTCTCGTTCATTCCTTCAAAAAACAGTTTTACCAGCTGCCACTTGGGAACTTCGTGATGCGGACAGGAACGCAGCAACTCCTTCAATCGATAGAAAGCCTCGTGAAATGCTTCACCACGCTTCTGTTGAAAGTCTTGGATCGCGTGTCTAACTTCAGTGGTCTTACTGACTGGGTAAAATTCTTGTAAAAACTTTGCCTTGAGTTGATCCCAAGTAGTGATACTATTAGGTGTAAGAGATGTAAACCAATACTTGGCTTTGTCCTTTAAGGTGAAAGGAAACAATCTTAACCTAAAAATATCCCTATTGGTGTTCCTAGGAGTATTGGCATTCGCTATTGCTATGAACTCATACAAATGATTGTATGGATCATTTGTTTTATACCCTCTAAACTGTGTTAATACTCCTATCAACTGGGGCCTAATTTCTACTTGAGTATCTATATTATCAGGAATGTAAATGGGCGATGAGTCATCGTACTCCCGTGGTTGGTAGTGCGATGCAACCGACTGCCCTCTCGGTTGTGTAACGTACAAAGGTTGAACAGGATTACCGTAAAAATGATGATCATTGTACCCTTGCTGACCTTGTGGTTGTTGTTGCTGTGGTGCTTTCCATGGAGGTCCCCGACCTCGGTTCCATGGTTGTTGTGGTGCTTGTGGAACCCATCCTTCTTCCTCGTCATCATACCTCTGCGAGCCTCCTGGTACTGATACTGTTGCTAAGGAGGTTGCAGTTGATATTGCTGTTGTGGTTGTTGTGGTATGGTTTGGAAAGTGGTTTGTGGTTTGAAAATTAATGGTGGTTGTAATGGTTGTGAAATGTTAGTCTGCTGCCTAGACACTGGGGTGCCATCACGGGTCGGCGCTCCACAAGATATAGCAGATGTAAAAGGGTTTGTGGATTGTGGTTGAAATGGCAGAACAGACGGCGGAGTGCATGATGGTATTGATGCAGGGGCTGAAACTGCACCACCAGTAGCACTCGTGCTCCCAATGTGAAATTCTGAAACTGGGGGAATAAATGGTGTCCCCGTTGCCTCACCCAAAGGTTCCTGGGCAACATTCTCTAAACTACTACTACTAACATTACTAAAACTCATTGTATCTAAACGCCTACGTGCACGGTTCTTGCGCGCGGTTCGTTCAATCTCTGAGTCAAAACACAAAGGGGATAACTGCTCACCCCGACGGGTACGCATGCACTAGTGCAACACGCCCGCAAAACCAAAAAATTGAAATACTAACCAACTGAAACTCTCAATACTAAAACCAAAATCAGAAACTAAAAGTCCTACAGATCGCCTACTCTTAAGCTCACAACTCCCCGGCAACGACACCAAAATTTGACACGCCTAGGTCGTCGTGCGGTCAAAAATAGTAAAATAAACCTAACACACACTAGTATAACGGTAGTCAGGGTCGATCCACAGGAGTTACGTGGTCAAGGTAGGCGACAGATTACCAATTGTAGTGTCACTCTACAGCCAGAGGATCTAGTTTCCGACTTTTACCAAAAACAATCCCAAAATCATAAACATCCAACAATTCCAACTCAAGCATCAACTAAACTAAAGCCAAAACCAATAACTAACCCTAATCACTTACTGAAATCAGAAGTATAATTCAGAAGTATTCAAGATCAAATCAACACAATCAAACATTCAAACATCCAAAATGCATCCATGAGCATATAAACCATAAAAAGAGCAATTAACACTAACCGAATGATTAACATTAAAAACTCAGATCCAACTTGTTCCAAAACAGAAAACATAAAATTCAGAAACTAAAAACTAATGCCAATGGTTGTCACACCCAATAACACTAGCCAAAGCTACCAAAACTACTAAACTACTTTGAAATTAAAAGAGAAAAACATAAATACCAATTATGGTCGACTGCAAACTGAAACTCGAAGTCAAAGAATCCTTGGGGGTTGTTCCTATGCCAGGTCTTTGCTACTGATTTCGGCCTAGAAGCCTCTATTTATAGTTTTGAAAAATAAAAGACCACGCCGAGCGCACTTAGATTCCGCGGCGCGCGTACGAGTTGATCCCCGTTTTTTTGACATTTGAATCTTCTACACTGCCTCATTGCTGACTCAGCGCGTCGCGCCCCTCACATATCCGCGGAGCGCGTACGAATTCGACTGTTTTGTCTTTATCTTCAAACTTCTTCCATTTTGTATGCTTTTAGCCCCTGTTTACATCATTTCTTTCCAAACAAGCACTGACACAAAAAGTGAGAATACCACAACATATATGATATAAATTCACCAAGGATAAAGCTCAACAATGACTAAAATACTTGATATTACTAGGCGTTGTCAATGTACTAAGCCCAGAGTGGAGAATACTTAAAGAAATCTGGTGCCTACTGGAACAAACCGTGATGCAGATACTCAGAATACTGAAAGGGCCATGGTTGTGCAACAATTCTCTTGGGATGACCAGATGCAAACGCTGAATTTGACTGAAGGTGCTAAAGCTCACTTGGCCCAAACTGAAGGAAACATGGATGTTGATGCTGCAGAAGGACAAATGATGGATCTGCAATTTGCTTTCGTGGTTTCCACTACTCCTGCTTCTACCCCTGCCAAAACTGAGGTTAGTGAAGTTTCTTGCTTTTCTCAATCTTGTGTTGATATAATTGCTAAGTATCGTGAACATAATGATCGTCTTGTTAAAGAAGTGTTTAACCTTACAAATGATGTTTATGATGCTAAAAAGAAACTGAAACCTCTACAAGAAAAACTTGATGCTAAAACGTCTGATTTTAAGAAAGTTCAAGAGGAATGGAGTACTGTAAGCACTCAATATCGTTGTGCAAAAGAATCAATTGCTAAATTAACTGCTGAACTTGACGCATTGAAAGCAAAATTCAATGATGCTGAATTTAATTTCAAAAAGTTCGATGTGTCAAGTGAAGTAGTTGAGTCTATAATTGAACATCAAACTAAATGGGCTAGTAAACATGGTGAAGGTTTTGGTTATAGATCTGTTCCATCTCTATATAATCATAATTATGTATCGTCTGTTGAAACTGAAGAGTCTGAGGAATGTTATCACTCGAATTTCATCAAAAAGGATTAATCTGGCACCGCTGAGAGTAATAAATCGAGCTCTACTGACGCTTCTACCTTATGTGCAGATAATTTGAAGGAGAAAGATGAGAAGAAGGAAGACAAGAGTACTTTTGATTTTGTTAAAACTTGTTTTAAGACTAATGATTCTGATTCGTATGTTTTAAATTTGTCTGTTAAAACTGCTAAGATTGTTAGACCTTTCAAAAATCGTGATGATGTTAACTTTCAAACTTCTAGGTTTAAAAATTCTGCTAAATGTTCTGATACATGCTTGTCTGTGTGTGTGGAAATGCTTTAAATATATCTAGACCTGGACAAACATCCACTGCCCCTGTTAAAAGACAAACTTGTTTTAACTGTGGAATAGCTGGTCACATTGCCAGAAATTGTCCCCGATATTTGTATGCGCATCAACATGAACAGTTTTGGCAGAACGTGCCAAGGGGGAGATCTTATAAAAGAAAACCCTCGAGGTCACGTTCTCGGAATAAGAATTCGAATGATGTGAAAGCCAAGAATCAAACTACTCAATTCAAAAAGACTGTTTCGAGAAATGACAGTGTATTACCAAACTTTGTAAGATCAAAGTCATCTCAAGAATCAACTTCAAATAGCAGTTCTGATTCCAAATCTGATGATCAGGTTCCCATATGGTCCAAGGATAAAAGATTTAAATCAAATTACAGATGGTTTCCTAAAGGCAGCATTCCAAAATCTACTGTGAATTCCCCATTATTTGACAGTCGTGATATGAGTTTAGAATCTGTAAAATGTATTGATAGTTTGGGTCAACCCAGTTTTCGAATGGACTGGGTTCCTAAATTTAATTAATCCCGCAACTTGTGCAGGAACAACTATGGAGGAATATCAGCAGACCTTGGTATGTTGATAGCGGTTGTTCCAGGCACATGACAGGCGACATGTCCCAATTACACAACATTGAAAATTTTAATGGTGGATGTGTTTGCTTTGCGGGAGGAGAAAAGAGAATGATCACTGAAAGGGGAACTGTAGCAAATGACGTGTTGAAATTTTGAGAACGTAAACTTTGTACCTGAGCTCAAGCACAGTCTGCTGAGCGTTTCTCAAATCTGTGACAAAGGTTTTTCAACCCACTTCACGAAGAAGGAATGTCTAATTCTCAAACCTGGCATTGTCATTCCTGAGGAATGGATTCTTGTCCGATCAGAACGTAAAAGAAATGCGTATATCATCGACATGAATCACAACACTCCAGAAAACGTCACTTGCTTATTTTCTAAAGCTTCGAAACAGAACGCCATGTTGTGGCATCGACGTCTCGGTTATGCCAACGCGAAGAATTTGAATCGTCTTGCGAAAAATGACCTTGTCTGGGGGCTTCCTATCAAAGACTTCATCACATTTAAAAAGTGTGTTGCCTATGCTCAAGGTAAACATCATCGGAAGTCACATCAGCCAAATTGGTCACTCTATTGACTCGCTCCTTGAACTGATTCACATGGATCTCTTCGGCGCAGTCAACGTTCTCAGTATCAATAAAAGCTCTTATTGTTTAGTTATAACTGATGACTACTCACGTTTTACTTGGGTTTTCTTTTTGAAGCAAAAGAGTGAAACTACTGAGCTGGTCAAGAGATTCGTCACTTTAATCGAGAATCAAATGAATCAGAAACCGAAGGCAATCCGGTGCGACAATGGGACTGAATTCAATAACGCGGTACTGGATAAATTTTGTGCGGATAAAGGTGTACTGCGTCAGTATAGTGCTGCTCGGACTCCTCAAAAAAATGGTGTTGCTGAGCGTCGAAACAGAACTTTAATTGAAGCTGCACGCACCATGCTCTGCGATTCTAAATTATCGGTGTTCTTTTGGGCTGAAGCAGTTAACACGGCTTGTTATGTTCAGAACCGGGTCATCATCAACAAGCGCCAAATGAAGACTTCTTATGAGATCCTCTATGGTCACAAACCATCTGTTGTACATTTCCGTTCTTTTGGTTGTCCTTGCACCCTTTTTCATCTTGAAGCTACACCAAAGTTCAACTCTAAAGCAGATGACTGTTACTTTGTTGGATATGCGGGTAAAACTGCATATCCGGTGTATAACAAGGTTACCAAACAGATCGTGGAATCATTTGACATACGGTGGCTAGAGGAGAATCAAACGGATGCTTGAGTTGGTCCTGACTGGATATTCAACTATGCCGAATTGTTCAAGTCTTTTAATGTGTTTTCCAATGTTGTTTCAGGCTCACAGCCAGGTACAAGTGGAGTCAATAGAGATGATGATGAGGAAATCATTGCTGATCCCATCATACCGCCCTTGATCTTTGAAGATCCTATTCTTAACGACGGTGCATCTCCTGTTTCCACTACTTTGACTGACGGTGCTCCTGCTGAATCAACTGCTGTTGGCGAACCTCATGCTGTTGAACAATCTGCTTCTCAGGAAGATGTTATCAATTCTGAACCTACTGATCTTTTCAACTCCACATTCATGGATTCCCTCTTTCTAGAGAGAATTCTTGAAGAATATGTTGCAAGTACCTCTCATGACTTCAGAGATTCTGACAGAGGTGCTTCAGGCTCAGGCAGAGTTGAAAACATAACTAATCTTCCGGTCTCTACTGCTTCGCTCGAGCATGCTATTCCATCTCGTATTCAACACGATCACCCACTTGATAATGTCATTGGCTCTCTGGACGATGGGGTACAAACCAGAAGCCAGAGTGGTCACGTCAACGAGTGTCTCTACTCATGCTTTATCTCTCAAATAGAGCCGAAGAATGTGGAGATGGCACTTAACGAACCAATTTGGGTGGACGCAATACATGAAGAGCTAAACCAGTTCGAGAAGCTGAAAGTTTGGCAATTGGTGGATCTACCCGAGGGCAAGAAATCTCTTGATACGCGATGGGTATTCCGCAACAAACAAGATGACTCAGGAGTTGTTGTGCGAAATAAGGCACGCCTGGTTGTATGCGGTTTCCGTCAGATTGAAGGTCTTGATTATACTGAAGTGTATGCCCCGGTTGCACGATTAGAAGTGTTTCGGATTTTCCTCGCCTATGCATCGTACATGAACTTTACTGTCTATCAGATAGATGTTAAGACTGCATTCTTGTATGGGGAAGTCAAGGAGGAGATTTATGTTGATCAGCCTCCTGGTTTTGTCAACTCCAAGTTTCCAAACCGAGTCTACAAACTTGATAAGGCTATTTATGGTCTTCATCAAGCTTCCCATGCATGATATGCAACTTTGACGGATCATCTATTGCAGCACGGTTACACTAGATGCACTATTGACCAGACGTTATTCATCAAGCGCCAAGGCTCTGACCAGATCGTTGTCCAAATCTATGTGGATGACATTATCTTTGGTTCAACGAGTGAGGTCTTGTGCAAAGAATTTGAGCAAGTGATGAAGAAGCGATTCGAGATGAGTTCGCTGGGTGAAATGACGACGTTCCTTGGGTTGCAAGTAAAGCAAAGTTCAACGGGTATTCTGCTCCATCAAGGAAAGTATGTGGAGGATATTCTCGAGAAGTTCAACCTCAAGGATGCTAAAGTTGCTAACACTCCAATGGATGAGCGACCCCTGCTGAATTCAGACCCAAATGGCCAATCTGTTGATCAAATGTATTACCGTTCTATGATTGGATCTCTGATGTATCTGACGGCCAGCAGACCAGATATCGTCTTTGCAGTTTGCCAGTATGCACATCATCAGGCTAATCCTAAACTCTCTCATTTAATTGCTGGCAAACAGATCTTTCGATACCTCAAAGGGAGACCTAAATTAGGTCTATGGTATCTAAAGAACCGTGAATTTGATCTTTATGCTTTTTTAGATAGCAATTATGGGGGATGTGATATTGACAGAAAGTCCACTAGTACTGGATGTCAATTCTTACGAGACCGACTGATCTCTTGGCAATGCAAGAAGCAGCAGACCGTGTCAACTTCCACTGCTGAGGCTGAGTATGTTGTTGCCTCGACCTGCTATTCTCAAGTCATTTAGATGCAGCATCAACTCCTTGATTATGGTATGAAGTCTCTTGACACTCCCATATTTTGTGACAATGAGGCGGCTATCCAAATTGCGAAAAACCCTGTTCAGCATTCTAAGACTAAGCACAGTGACATTAAAGTTCATTTTATTCGAGATTGCTTCGATCGAAAATTGATTCATTTGGAAAAGGTCCACACAGATAACAATGTGGCGGACTTGTTTACAAAACCATTTGCAAAAGCTCGTTTAAATGTGCTTGTCGAAATGCTCAAAATGATACGTTTTGATGACTGTTAAATCAGTTCTCTAAATATTTTTCTCTATTTTTGTTTAGTTAAATTTGTTCATGGTTTTTATTTCCACAATTCTTTTCCAAGCACAAATTTAGGGGGAGAATTAAAAAAAAAACAAAAATTACAAAATTAAAAATACAAAATATTTTCGTTTATGTCTTTATTTTTCAAAAAATTTAAAAAATCCAAAAACATTTTCTACCTACCGACGACGCACCGAGTTTATACCAATCACTGCTGAGGTAAATTTTAAGTGTTTGTGATCTTCATTGGTACACCCCAATGAATGTGAAGCACTGACAAACGCTTCTTAACCAATCTAAGATTTTTCTTGTGTAACACCAACTTCTAGACGCTTTGAGAGAAACCACTCGAAGTCGAGAGTTAAAAAGTCTGTGTCGATGGTTAGACTGCATACCATAGTCTATCACACGCACCAATCCATTCTTAAACATCCTTACAATTTCTGATGCAAGAAATAGACGATTCATTACTTTAAACCAAGTAATGATGATATTTTGACATTCTATGCTAATGATCTCTGCTACGACACCAGTAGTAGATGTGAGGCATCAACAACCTTTTTTACATACAAAACTTCTAATTCAAGAGTTGGATGATTCAGTGTAATACACCATACACTGATGACAATTCGAAAGTCTAGCCGATGGGTATGTCTAATAACCAAGACATATTACACGCTCATACAACTCTTGACCCTGATATTTCTTCTAAACAAGATGTTAGTGATTCAATGTTATATTACCTCACATTGATGAAACATTAAAACTCTGGGTCAGTGATCGTTGTTGTTTACCACAATAGTTGTGAGACCCCAACAACTTTACCTGATTCAAAATTGGCACTAGGATGGTATACTCCGCAGAGTTTGGATACCATTAAACATCTCGCCAAGAGCCAAGTTGACTTGTCAACTGCATTGAGATCTTTGATCAAGGATATGTAGGGGCTTAAATCAAAACGGCCACGAGTAGTTCTCCGATACTCAAACAATCGTAGTGCGTTCCTCCAGGTTCACACAAGAACTGCGAGAAGTCATTCTGAGCCAAGGATGAATCCTTGAACAACTGTGGTGAGAGTTTATAACTCCGTGACCCATAGGATTTGCAGTCAAAGATCGTATCGAGAAGCGCAAGCTCAAGAAGTGAAGTTCGAGAATTTTGACACGAATATTTTGTTCCCAAAGAAGGCAAAGCTTAATTCCATGTAACAAGCTGCTTGAATTCCTCCTCGGTTAGTCTGCTGCTACATTCACACCTTCATGTGATCTAGAGTAAAGATGTTGAATTGCACTCCATGTTCAAGTCAAAGTCAAATCAGAAGCTGGATGTGCTGATTCAAGACCTATGCTGAAGCCCGTACCCAATGTGCTTACAAAGTCAAATCTGAAGACAGTCCAATGTCGAAGATGAAGTTGTATCTGCATCGTGCTGAATGTTTTTAACATCTTCTCCTGTTCCTTGGTTAAGGGGGAGATTGATTGTTAGATTTCATCTGTAGTGCACAATCGAAGCCAAGTCCAAGAGAATCCTGAAGATTAAATGAAAGCATTAAACCAAAAGGGAGATTGTTAGGAATTATTTTAGTGGTTTAATCTTTACATTTAATTAGGACAAAAATAGAAAATGTAATTAATTTGGGTTTTATTGAGTTTTTTAGTGTGGGCCGAACAACCAAGGGTTGTTCGGTTTGGTCCTTGTGGTCATCGCCCCATTTGGGTTTGTTTCTAGGTCCATGGGCTTGGGTTGCTAGGGTTTTTAGGTCTAGGGTATTTAAGGAAATTATGACCTCATTTGTGAGGTTGATTGCCTTGGGAAGAGTGCTAAGCTAGAGAGAGAAAGTTCATTGTTCACTCAAGCAATCAAAAACTTATGTATTAGTCTTGGTTTAATCAAGAATGCATTGAAGTTTGTTTAATCTCCTTGTTCTGTGTTTGGATTGATACCATTTGTGTGTTGATCTAGAATTTGTGGACCTACAAGTACAAATTACTCAACTGGTTTGAAGTTCTATATAGACCTAGCTAACACGAACGGTAGATACAAGCAATCCTTCAACGCTTTCCAGGACCTACATAACCATATACATACCAAGTGAAGGTGAATACCATGTATTTCCACCATTCAAGCGTAAAGCTTGCTCACAACAGTTAGGGTTCGTGATTAGAAACGTTTCAAACGACCAAACAAGTGCTATATGCACAAATTTTCGACTATCCACAGGTGCTTTACCAAAACCACTCGAAACCAACTCAATTCAACCAAATCAACCACTCAATTGAGCCAGAACGGTAAATCTTACCTTCGAGAACCGAGATATCGAAGATTACTTCAATCCATCGAGTTCTAGCCTTCCGATTTGGTTCTAAGATGATTGGGTAATGTTTTCTAGGGTTTACAAGGTTTTTGGTTCGAGCGTTTTTATCCCAAAATGAGCAGAAATCGCACTTAAAAAATGCTGTCTACGAAAATAGCCCCTCTATTTCCATAGATAGCGGCTCTATCTACGGATAGCGGCTCTATCTATGGTTGCACGACCCGTGCAGTCTAGCGTGACCCGTGTGACGCTACTGCCTGTTTTCTTCGACTGTAACACGACCCGTGTTAGTCTAAAATAGTCCCGGATGGTATTTTTAAGCAATTTTACACGACCTGTGTAACCCATTTTTGGCGTTTTTCATGCAAACACTCTACCCAAAAGGTGTTCTAAGCATCCAAACACTTATAACATCGTATTAAATCATAATTACACTATGATTAACATAGAAATACTTACCGAAAGTAATGTGGTGTAACAGTGTAAAATGGGATCGCATAAATCTAAGGCTTGAAAGATACATATCGGAGACTAATATACTGTCTCTATCCTTGATACTTAATGTATTAAGGACTGATTTTCAGTCTTACATACATAAAAAACGAGTATATAGGACTAGGTATCTTGGATTAGCTATAGACATGCTAAATTAGTCGCTAGTGCTATCTAGAGATTGGTTATTAACCATCAAGGGTTAATTTTTCAGTCTTTGATATTTAAAGACAATTACTTTGTTTTATTTTAAACATCAGCAATTCATTTAAAAAATGCTACCCTAGCAAGGAGATAACGTAGAGCTGCAAAACCGAAAGAATTACACAAATTTACATCAATCAGAGTGTTTGATCCATTCCTTTTAAGATACATTCAATCTAATATTTCTATGAACTATCACAAGGAAAGAATTGAGCACCACCAAATTGGCGGCTGTTCTACCATGCATCAATATGGTGTGGAACGAGGGGTGGTGATGGGAAATCGGAATTGCTAATCTAGAATGACCCAAGACCAAGAGTGTGAAAAGTGTATTCTAGAAGGCCCAAAGGGTAAGTATGGAAAGTGGCTAGATTGTTTTTTAGAAGATAGAGAATAATAAAGAGGGAGGGGAGATACGTTTTGTGTATGTTTTTGATTCTCATCTTTAGGTTTTGGCTTAATGCATATTCTGCCTAAGAGGGGGGATTTCCCTGGTTGGTTGTAGCACTTTTATTAGAATTTTCAATATTATTCCTCCTTCCTTTAAATTCCTAAACTCTTACATTGAATTGCTTACCATTGAATTTTGAGATCCTATCATTGGTTTGACATGTCGTATTGTTTCACCATGGTCCAACTTTCCGTTGAAACACGTTCTCAAGCTACCCGTTTAGGAACAACTTACTCATATCCAAGCTGATTTGGTGGAAATGAGAGTAGACATGAAGAAGGAGTAGATTTTCGGAAAATGATGGTTGGTTGGATGAAACAGGGAAACCCCGAGGGCTCCGATTATGGTGTTCCTTGGGGTATGGGGAGTGGTGCACTTACCACCGGAGACATTGGATTTTGGTACTCCACCGGAGAAATTGGGTCCAACCAGATTAGATGGGTTACCTTAGGCTGTCAAGAAGGTGAAGCTTCCCAAATTTTCTTGTTTTGACCCTCAAGGGTGGATCCAAAAATCAAATCTCTACTTTGATATTACTGGTATACCTTTTTCTTTATGAATCCGTTTAGCCTAATTGAGTGCGGCTGAACATTGGTTCACGGTGGTAAAACAAATCAATGAAGGAATCCGTTGGGAATAATTTCAGGTCGAATTGCTCCACCGTTTCAGTAGGTTGGAAATTCAAAATCCTTATGAACAATTTGTCCCAAAGCTTCCAGAATCACAGTCTTTACGGTACTTTTTGGGGGGATTACCTAGGGATGAACATTTGGTCCTCAGAACCGAGCCCAAGCCCGAGAACCAAGGGAATCAAATCGAGATAAGGAATCGAGTATGTATCTTGGTTGGTTCTCGGTTTATTTATTTGGCTTAAGTCGGGGTTGGTCCTTCTCGGGTTTGGTCCCACTTGGTCGGTCGGGTTCTCGGGTTTGGTACCAAGTATTTAATGGAATTTAAAAGGCCATATATATTAGTACCAAAAAAAATACGCACGCTGCCATATTGTTTCGAAACCCGAATCTTTCAGTCTTCATGTTCACTTTTACGGCATACTCAATTTGTGGTAAGTTACGTCATGTTTTATTTTCTGTTTTGGTGCAATTTTACATGTTCTTTTATAACTGTCCTCACGTCTTCATACAAATTCGGTTTGACTTTAACTTTTCTGAGCATAGAGTTTATAAGTAGTAGTACATTTTAGACTCTGGAATCACTGCAATCGGGTTCATATTAACTATTTTACAGTCCCCCGAACACAGGATATCAAAGTTGTTTTGTGCAGTTTTAATTTTAATTTTCTGCATTCTGTCCTGGTTTTGAAACTGTCGTCACGACTTCGTATGAAGTCGGATTGATCTGAAATTTTTTAACATAAAGTTCATGAGTATTAGTTAATTTTAGGCTATGGAATCACTGAAATAGAGTTCATATCGACTGTTTTTCAAGCCCCGGAAAACAGGGTATCAAATTCGAAATTTTTTATCACTAATTTTTTTTATATTGAACATTCTTCTTACCGACGAGATACTTTATCTCCCAATTCCGGAACCAAGACCAAAAGTAAGTGCTTGGTCCTGCTCGGTTTTCTCGGTCCCAAGACCAAACCCGGACCCAAAAATAAGCGTTTGGTCCTACTCGGGTAAAACCCGACCAAACCCGAGCATACCTGAATCCGACCCCAAGACCAAGTCCTCTACTTTGGTCGGTCCTCGATTCCATCTAATGCCTTATCTCGGTCTTGGTCTGGCTCGAGTTAGATCCGGGTCGGTTCGGTTCCAAGACCAAGCTCACCCCTAGGATTATGTGATGAAGTCAAACATTGGGTGAGGTTACACCGTCTGCAAGTCCATTACCTTTAACCTTACCCTTACCCTTACCCTTACCCTTATGTGTTCTGCCAACATTCCTATTGCTGTAGAAAGGAGCTTGACGGCTACTCAACAGTTGGAATTACAGCAATTGTTTGAGAAATTCTCAGAAGTTTTTCAAGAATCGACGAGTTCACCTCCTACTCGAGATCATGATCATGGTATTACCCTTTCCACGCCTCACGATCCCATTTGTGTCAGACCGTACCGTTACCCACATGTTCAAAAAACGGAAACCGAAAGGCAAGTTTAGGAACTTCTCTTTGGGAATGATTCGCCCAAGAAAAAGTGCATTTTCTAGTCCCGTGATTTTGGTGAGGAAGAAGGATCAATCATGGCGGATGTGTGTGGATTATCGGGTGTTGAATAAAGCTACAATTCCAAAAAAGTTTCCCATTCCGATGGTGGAGGAACTCATTGATGAACTTCATGGTGCTCGATACTTTTCCAAGCTTGATTTCAAATCGGGTTATAATCAAATTCACATGCAACAGGAAAACATCGAGAAGACGACATTTAAAATGCATGACAGTCATTACGAATACTTGGTAATGCCATTCAGATTAACCAACACTCCGCCACCTTCCAAGTGGTTATGCATGATATTTTTCGACCTTTTTTACGCAAGATGGTGGTAATCTTCTTTGATGATATTCTCATTTACAGCTCAAATTGACATCAACCAATACATGAGTTGGAGACAGCTTTTGAGATATAGACTCGGAACCAATTTGTGGTCAACCACAAGAAGTGTACATTTTGTCAATCTTCTGTTCACTATTTTGGTCATATAACCACAGGAGAAGGTGTTGCTATGGATCCAAATAATATTGAGGCTTTTGGATTGAGGCTATCATGGCGTGGCCAACTCCAAAAAAATGTCAAAGGGCTTGGGGACTTTTTGGGCCTTACCGGGTACTACAGAAAGTTCATTAGACATTATGGAAGCATTGCCAAACCTTTAACTGAATTGACAAAAACATAAGCATTTTGTTGGCAATTAGAAGCGCAACAGGCATTTGAGAAACTTAAAGAAGAAATGGTGATGGCTCCCTTGCTTGCTTTACCAGATTTTAGTGTTCCATTTATCGTAGAATGTGATGCTCCAGAAAGAGGAATTTGGGTTGTTTTGATGCAATCACACGAATCAACAAAACTTGAAGTTTCTATTACAACAACGCATAACGACACCGAACCAACAAAATTGGGTGGCAAAACTTTTGGGTTACAATTTCGAGATTTGTTACAAATCAGGACGTGAAAATAGTGCTACTGATGCGTTCTCTCAATGAGCCGAGGATGCGATGTTGGCGTTAGGGGTGTCAGAACCCTTATGGTTACAAGGAGCTCAATTAATGGAGGAAGTTAAAACTGATCCCAAAATTCTTAAATTAATATAGGCTTGTGTGAAAATAATCTTTAATCCAACCCATAAACAAGGAATTATATACTACAAGGGCATGTTAGTCATTTCTAGGCATTCGAAGTTTATTCCCAATCTTTTAAGGGAGTTTCATGAATCGACATTAGGAGGACACTTTGGGTATCATAGAACATATCGAAGACTGACAACAAATTTGTATTGGTCGGGTATTTTGGAAAGAGTAAAACAACTCATTCGAGAGTGCGATGTATCTCAAAGGTGTAAGGCGAGTTCAGTGGTTTCGGGTGGCCTCTTACAACCCTTAAAGATACCAGAGGCTGTTTGGTAAGAGGTATTATTTTGGGGTTACCAAAATCTAAGGGGTTCGATGCGCTATTGGTAGTGATAGATAGATTATCAAAGTATGGGCACTTCATCATACTTAAACACCCTTACACGGCGAGGTCAATCCATATATATTTTTCAAAGAGGTGGTCCGCCATCATGGTATTCCAAAATCAATTGTTAGTGATAGAGGTCCTCTTTTTTGAGCCATTTTTTCTGTTTGCAAGGAATGGCATTACAATTTGACATATCATCTGGAATCGGATGGGCAAACGAAAGTAATGAACCGATGTCTTGAAACTTACTTGCGATGTTTTGCGGTTGATCAACCCTGATCTTGGTCTATGTGGATTCCGTGGGAATAATTATCGTATAATTCTACCTTCCACGTCTCTACCGGGAAGACTCATTTTGAAGTGGTATATGGGCGAAAACTTCCATCTGTAATCCAATTTGTCTCGGGAAAAGTACAAGTGCCAGCAGTAACAATTGAGTTGCAGGACATCGACGAAGCTTTGAGGCAACTTAAAGCCCAGTTAGTTCGGGCTTAAACAATCATGAAAGAACAGGTGGATAAGAAGAGAGCGATGTGAATTTTGATGTTGGAGAATGGGTTTATGTTAAACTAAAGCCATGCAGACAGATGTCAGTAACAAATCTCATAAATCAGAAGCTTGATGCTTGAATTTTCGGTCCTTTTAAGATTATCGACCGGGTGGGACCAGTAGCATACAAATTGGACCTTCCTCCTACTTCAAAAGTGCATCTTGTTTTTCATGTATCACTACAAAAGAAAGCTGCTGCAACTACGACCGGTCAAGTGTTAACCATGGAGTTAGAATTAGGTGATGTAGACTTGATTGTCCCAATTGCAATTTTGGGCACTCAAACAATCAAACAACAACAGGAAAATGTAGACCATTTGTTGGTCCAATGGAAAGGTGGATCCACACTCCACAGACGACGCAACATGGGAGGATGTGTTAACAATGAAGAGCCAAGACTTTTACATAAGGAGGGTGTAATGATGGGAAATCGGAATTGCTAATCCAAAACGACCCAAGATCAAGAGTGTGTAAAGTGTATTCTAGAATGCCCAAAAGTGTAAGTATGGAAAGTGGCTAGATTGTTTGTTAGAAGAGAGAGAACAATAAAGAGGGAGGGGAGATACGTTTTGTGCACGTTTTTGATTCTCACCAAGGTTTTGGTTCAGAGCATATTCTGCCTGAGAAAGGGGATTTCCATGGTTGGCTGTAGCTCTTTTATACATCTTTCAATATTATTTCTCATTCTTCTTTAAAATTCTTACATTGTTAAGTGACTTTGATCTACCCTGCCGTTATATAAAGTTATTATTTTCAGATTCTTTCACCCAACATTACACATATATACAACTCTGTAAAATAAATCTTCTTTACATTATAAAATAAATTATTTGACATTAAAATATCAAAATCAAAATATAAAGTTTTGGAAAGTGACATACTTAGCGTAGAATGGGTTAGTTTTGAACAATGTCTCAAAACACGTAGAAACGTTTGAATGATGTATTATAAAATATAGAATATAATTGTATACGTATTATATCGAACTATGAAAGCTCTTGATATTAAATTAGTTTGAAAAGTGACTATTACTTCATTGTGAGGCTATACATCAATTGAAGAAAATCCTAAATTCTAAGAAAATTTGACGGAAAATAGTGTAAACTAATTATTTCTTTTTTACGCTTAATTACTTCAACAATTAAAGCTAATTGAAATCATGGGCTCCTGTAACTCATACACAATGATTATACGACTTTAAGAATCCAGATGATATTAAAAGTGAAAACGCCAACACAACTATCGGGATCTCACTTGTATACGATATCTGTTGACTTTTAGTAGGTCAAATTAAGTTGGTGAATGGCCACTTCCATTTTTGCCCCAAAGAAAGCTCGAAACTGAACCATACTACATATACGCATTGCGAGCAGAATAAATACTATCATGTTTGCTAGACACCTAAGTCAAGAAACTTTGAAAGTTATTAATTATTCCACACAAGGTTTTCCAAAATCTTGACTAAAATCATTAAATAATCAATAATAGATACCTACTAAAACCACTATAAATTAGGAATCAACAAACCGCAAATCACCATCGATCTTTCTTTCTCTCTCAAGTTTTAAATCCTCTTTCTCATTCTGAAATGATGAAGAAAGCGTTTTCTTTCATTGCTATGTGTGTTTTGGTGACGGTGGTTATGGACAACGTCCAGATGACGAATGCTGTAACTTGTAACGCACAAGAGTTGTTGCCATGCGCTGTGTTTCTCGTAAGTGGGGCTACACCGTCTGTGGCTTGTTGCAGCAACTTGAAAGCACAACAACCTTGTTTCTGTGAGTTCGTGAAGGACCCTCGTGTTGGACAGAACATTAACTCTCCAAATGCCAAGAAGATTATTTCGGCTTGTGGCGTCTCGCTTCCTAAATGTTAAAAATAATGGTCAGTTTAATGAAAGAAAAAGTAGTGCGTACTACGTCAATTCACTAGGTGATATAAGTACGAACATGCAAAATAAGGCTAGATGCTAGCTATTGTCGTTTTTCATGCATTTGTTCGTTGTATGTGTGTGTCACTCTTTCACTATATATGTAACATTTTTACTCCATTGCATCTGTGTTATTTCATACGTCTTTTACCAGATATGTGTTAGCATATATATATCGTTTGTATATTGAATTTACCGAAAATTGTCATCGAGCTGGTAGGGTCGAGATCACGGAGCTGGTAATTCTGTGCCATTGGTGGTGCCGATTCGATACTTGTAACATCATTAACAAGACCGTTAAAACTGCCCAAGGGCAGTGGCGAATCTAGAATGAAAATTCATGTGGTTCCCTATTTGTGTAAACAAAAAAAAAGAGAGTAAAAAAAATACTAATAGCGGGTCGGGTCATGTGTTGAAAAATTAAACGTAACTTGAATAGTTATATTAAAGTTCTCACAACTGAATCCGACGAGGTCTTATATTTTGAAGTATTTTCATAATTGTATTATTATTGATACATTCTAAAACACTTGGTTCAACATACGACAATAAACTATCACTCAAGAGGCCACGTGAGACTAGGAAGAACCGAGCCCCGTTTGCGTCTTTCCCACCGTATTGTTTTTTTTTTTTTTGGTTTATTTAAATGGGTTAGGTATTTAACGTTTAAGTGAATTGAGGTAATGTTCTAACAAATTATTCTTTCTAAATGGACTGATATAATGGATTAATGTTATTTTATGGGCTAAATAATTAATATATTTCCTTCTCAATAACATTAGGTAGGTCACTAATTTTTAGCAAGGTAGTTCCCTAGATTTTTTTTGTATATAGCTACTTTAAAAAAAAAAAATAGGTGTGTCCTAGGACCCACCTTCATATGTACTGAATTCACCCTTGCCCATGGGGGAAGGAGCTGATGAAATGAGGGGGACCCCAGCTCCAAGGGGGAAGTAGCTGATGGTGTGTATGTGAGATAGTATGAGAGCTTACGTGGGATCCTGATTCATGTGTTAGACTATCCAGTGTGGATGTTGTAACGCCCCGGTTTTTCTCGGTACGTTATTTATTTTTAATTAATTAATTATGTGGTATTATATTAATTTATTTAATTAAGATATGATTAATTGAAAGATTGAGCTTATAATTATTGCCATCTTTTAATCATATAATTAAGTCCATGGGTTTTATAGCCAAACCCAATTAGAGCTTAAATGTTCTTCTAGCCCAAAGGCTTTAGGGTTTAGCCCATTGATCTAGTATATTAGGGCTCAAAACCCTAATTTCCTTCATTCCTTCCCTCTCCCTCACGGCTCTCTTTCTCTCCCTAACCCTCTCTATTCCCGGATTTGAGAACATAGCCACATTGTTTGGTCGATTCCTGGAGATTGAAAGGTCGGATTGCCACGAAACTTTAACCGAAGGTTCCCAAGACATATATCCAGGTTCTGACCAGAGGAATTTTGATTTCAAGGTCTAGATACTGAGTTATGAATTTCGCAACATAACCTAGGGTTTCTGTCAGATTTCGCTGGTGAGTACCCCTTCTTGTAAAAATCATATCTCGAGTTCTAGAACTCAAATGGACCCCATATCAGTGCCCAAAGTTCAAAAATCGAGTTGGGTAACTTTCTTAAAAGGCACCCTCGATAAAAAGGACTTTACCTATGGGCAACAACAGCTTCTCTGCTGTTGGGTCTGATCCGGGTCTGTTGTGATATGTCATTTTGTTTTTATCATTACTAGGGTTTGGGAAATGATCCTGAGTGATTCCAAATACCCACATGTACATTACATAGTTCATTTAATATCTGGAGAAGATGGGTCGTTAATTCTTATTATAACTTGGTTAGAATGGACCCACACTCCAGGTCAATGGACAGTCACCAGCTTATGCTGATTCTGTGATTGACCACCTTGTGATTTTTATATCTAGAGCTTGGGAAACCCTTTTTAATCGATTCCAACTCTGAGACTTGTATTTTTGTGTCTAATGTTCCTCTGAATTTTTGTTGGGGCTAATTCCACCGACAAGTTGGGTAGAATTGGCCAACACCACCTGACTGTCCGTCCAAAGACTGCAATGACATGTCTTTTTGTAAAATTCATATCTCTTACATCCTTTGGAGTTATGAAGAGTTCCTTATGGTTCTGGAAACCTAAGCCATTGTAGTTTCTTGCAAAAATTATTGAAGCCTATGTTTCTATTGTGAATTTTGGAGTAATTCAGTCCCGATCAGCAGGACTGTTTTAGAGACCTTGCTGTGATTACTCCTTTCTCATTTCTTAGTTTCAACTTCACTCTTCTAACCTTTAGTTCTATTTAGGTGAAGCCTTGAAGTTTGCACAAGCTTGGTAGCCTTATATTGACTCCTATCTGTTACTCACTCACTCAAGGTGAGTTCTCTCACACCGTTGTATTAGTATTTATGTTTGCTAGATAGCTCGTGTGTGATTGTTTAGATTTACTATTTAAAGCATGCTATATTATTATTATAAAATCGTACATGTGCACTGTATGTGATTGATTAATACTATGAGGGGTAGTTAGGTAAGATCACCAACGTTATACTCTTTATAAGGTGCGGGGATCGGGGCTAAAGGATACGAGATTTACCCGGTGCGGCTCAAACCTACAAGTCCTCCCTATTAATATAAGCATTGATTTGTTCATTGCTTATTAATGTAATTATAATTGGAAATGGATTTGGATTAGTAAATGTGAATATTGATATGATGTCTGTGTTTGAATTCACTAAGCTTTATGCTTACGGTTCCCCCTAACATTTTCAGATATTAAGATCAAAGAGGCTGAGGCGTGACTTGGAGCACCGGGATACCACTACTAGAAGAATTTCCATTTTGGGACATTATTATTATTATTTTGCTTCCGCACTTTATTAAGTTTATTTCGATATAATTTGGTTTTGTGATACTTATATTTTGTAAAATCATAGTTTCTCTTATAAATGTTGTTTTTAAAAGTTCAAATATTTTGCGAAAATTTTTGGGTGTTACAGATGTGGGGAGGATCCTCCTTCACGGGGAACACCGCACCCCTCCCAAGGGGACCCCTCACTTTTCTTTATGGCTGACTCGAGACTTATCTTTCTGGTAGATTGTTGACAAAATACGGGTTCAAATGGATGCTTTTCTTGAAGATGGATCTCATGAAGCAACAATTGCTGTCATTCGTGCATTAGTCGTGGCTGTACCACACACAACAGAGTGCCTAAAAGATTATATCCTTTAATCATCTACAAATATTTTTTTTGACCAAATGACATTTTGGAAGTAAACTTTTACAATTGTTCCTTTGACAAAGCGCACATTTATTATCAAAAGATATTTCATCTTTCTGCAGCCCAACTACCGACAAGCAACATGGTGCATCGCCGTGATAGAGCCAATGCATTTTGCGAAGAAATCCGTGCTCTTGACGCTACAGGTTTCCTTCTTTCAACATTTCCAAATAGCAATATACTTTGAATCGTTTCTTTATTATAGCATCTTACTTCATTTCTTTCTTTTAAAGTTTTTCTTGTTTAGACTACTTTGAAAACTGTTTTGTATTTCTACCGAGTTATAACATTGAAAACTGTTTTTCATTTGAATGACATTTGCCATGAGTAGGTGAACTTTTCAAACTACAATTCTATAATTTGAAAAAATGAAAGTAGGATGCTATAATAAACAAATAAACGAATGTACATTGATATCTCTTTTACAGAAACCGTTAAATGTTTGTATACATGTATTCTCACATTCTTTGTCTTAGCGTTAGTGGTAACAAGATGGGAAATATTAGCGGGGTCATAGGTTCAAGCTCAATGCAAAAATAGCATTGTACTTTCGTTTATTTTTTTACTATAACATCTTACTATCATTCATTTCTATTATAGCATTGCACTTTCAAAATTTTTTTTATCTTTATTAAGATAAGATAGTAGTTCGAAAAATCTAATGAGTTATAGTACAGTAATTTCACTTTTTCTTATTAAGACATTGCACTTTGCAAATTTCACTCTATTATAACAATGAAAATTACTTTGTATTTGGATGACGTTGCTATAATTTGGGAGTCATAGAAACTACAATGCTATAATAAGTAGGATGCTATAATTAACTATAAACGAAAGTACATTGATATTTCTTGCACTTGATCCTTAAAATGTTTGAATACATCTATATCCCCACATTCTTGTCTTAGGGGTAAAAAGGTGAGAATCCATAAGCGGGGCCATAAGCTCAAGCTAAATGCAAGAAATAGCAATGTACTTCCATTTAGTTTTTCTATTATAGCATTTTACTTCCATTTCTTTCTATTATGTCATTGTATTTGTACCTTAAATCCTTTACTTATTAAGACACTATAGTTATTCATTTATTTTTCTTATCAAGACACTGTACTTAGAAAAATCTTCTCCATTATAACATAACATTGCGATAATTGGATGGATTTTTCAAACGAAAATTCTATAACAAGAATAAATGAGAGTAGGATGTTACGACACTCTTTGCAGATCTTTCAACGACGAGTGTGCGCGAACTCCTTCTGCCAACAGTCCAAAACCTATTAAAAGACACATGATCCTTTGACCCAACACACAAGGAGGCACTAGAAAACATAGTAAAAGAGAGATCCGATGGAACTTTTGACACTTTCAGCAAAGTCATGGGCTCTCAATTTGGACTCCCATCCTCCATGACAAGTTTCTTAACTCAAAGTGGACTGCTCAGAAAGAAGGATTCAGTAGAGATACCACCTCCACCAGATCTCAAACTTATCCTTAACCCTCCTTCACCCGCTGAAGACACAAGATTTCAGCGAATCATGTGAGCTGGTTTTACCGATATGCTCAGAGGTAAAGGAAAAAATAGCGATGAACTTTCACATCCCCATTGAAAAGTATTTTGTAATTCTAATTAATTTTGTTGTTCTTTTGTTTTTGTTTTTTACTTCTATTCTTTTTAATGATATATCGATTAATTTCCGTTAAGGAAGATAAAAGAGCTACATTTATGATAATATGATCAAGAGTATAAATAAATTTAAAAAGGTTTATACGATCCAGATCCCGTTTCCAATGTCTAGAATGTGATCGCATAAATCTAGGGCTGTAACGAACCAAACCAACATGAACAAAGGCTTGCTTATGTTTGTACGTTTAAGTTAAATGAATAAACACAAACGAATTTCCTTGTTTGTGTTTGATCGTTTTGAAAATTCCCTTATTCGTGTTCATTTGTTTATATTGTTAAGATGGTAAGTGAACGGTTACAAACGAACATAAATGAACATAAACGAATATAGATGAACATAAACGAAGAAAAATGAGCATAAACAAACATAAGTAAATATAAACATCCAAATAAGTAAACTTAAAACTTAAAACGTGATTGTCAACATCTAAGATATGTTGGTTGTATTTATCAGGGTCATTTTTTATATTTCTACAAAATCTAGTTGTAAAAATTTAGAAGCTTCACTTTCCCTCTCATTGTTGAATAACATATAAACGAATGTTCACGAACATAAATAAAAGAACACGACCATTCATCATCTCCTTTCTTTTAATTAAATGAACACTTAATATTTTCTATGTTCGTTAATTTATTAGTTAAACAAACATAAATGAATTTCCAGCCAAAGGGCTTGCTGGACATTCAACACTACGTAAATTTAATCAACCGGATCAAACCAAATTGTTTACTCAAAAACCGGTGTTCATCAAGTTGGTTTCGGACCCAGATCTAAATTGGATAATCGAATTCAATAGGATACGCTTATATTATTTTCAATAGAACACACACTAAACTAATATGGCACACAAAATAGGACACATCTCAAAACAAATCAACAAATAGGACACACTAAACTAATAGGAAACAAAAAATAAAAAAAATAGGATACATTTATTTTTAACAGTTATTTGTCAAATGTATCCTATTCCTCAATATACAAAATAGGACATGATTGTTTGGATGCTCCGTGCTTTATTTGGTGTTCTCTATTTATTGTTTTCCAGTAGTGCCCGGCTGCATGTCTGCGTATATTTTGACTCGGCTCCCTAACTTTCCCCAAATCTTGGTTTTCCCTCATTTTTATCTTAAATGGAATTGTTTAGTTGCAGGATACTCATTCAAATTGGCAGAATACTCCATCAAAGGGATGCATTTCGTAGTTGATTGCCCTCCATTGACATTTTGTGTCTCCCTCAGACTCTCCGCTTTCCATGATCTCCTCCACCACCATCCTCCTACTCATTCCGTCGTTCACCATAGCAAACAACCACCACATACCTCCTTCTCCCTCACCACGATTTCACGTCTCACATCACACACATTTTCACCGTGATGTTCCTTCGAGTTTGAGTTTTGTTTTGATTTTCCGTCGATTTTGAGTTCTGTTTTCATTTTCCATCGATTTTGGTCTTCTGATATCCCATCTACTTTACTTTTTCGATTTCCTGTGACCGAGTTGAGTTTTGATGGAAAACACCGGAGTACCATTGCTGCTGCTTAACACCACCACCATAGTTTTCGGGAACCACTACGTGCGCCTCTTGATATGATCGACACTTGCTACGTTCCTCTGGCAACCTGTTACAAATTCCATGGCTATCGATGTTAAGTTCCACTGCAACCTGCTATGGTTTAGTCAGGCGCCATCTCCAGGTTGGTTGCCTCCGCCTCCAGCCACCTCATCCCTGATATTGGCTTCCTCAGAACTGATGTAGGCTTACACATCCCGCCTTCCACCTCCACTCTTCCTTCCACCTTTTGCCTATGCTCTCTGCCTTCCGTCACCTGATAAGTTGACTGTAAATGTTAATTTTGGATTGAGTTTGTTTACATGTAATGAGGATGTTATATATGTTTCTACAAAAAATGAATTTATTACGCATCTTTGGTGTTATTCTTTTTTATACTCTTTAGTCTATTAGAGTTTGTGAAGATTTTTTCACTTGGTTGGTGGAGTTGGTGAGTCAATTAGTTGGCAATGATCTTTTGAAATCTCAACAATTGATTTTGGCAAGTTTTACACTCATATATATATATATATATATATATATATATATATATATATATATATATATATATATATATATATATATATATATATATATATATATATATATATATATATATATATATATATATATATATATATATATATATATATATATATATATATATATATATATATATATATATATATATATATATATATATATATATATGAGGCTTCATCACACAATACAAATAATAGACAGAACACACAAAAAGATACAAGAAACACATTGATTGATATATCACAGTATTTGTGAGGTAGTCTTTTATGCAGAGTCTAGTTTGGTAGCCAAAAGTACGAGTGATATTTTCTTTTGAGTTATATTTTCTTTTGAGTGGCTAGATTGTTTGTTAGAAGATAGAGAATAATAAAGAGGGAGGGGAGATACGTTTTGTGCACGTTTTTGATTCTCACCAAGGTTTTGGTTCAGAGTATATTCTACCTGAGAAAGGGGATTTCCATGGTTGGTTGTAGCTATTTTATACATCTTTCAATATTATTCCTCATTCTTCTTTAAAATTCTTACATTGTTACGTGACTTTGATTTACCATGCCAGTTATATAAAGTTATTATTTTCAGATTCTTTCACCCAACATTACACATATATACAACTCTGTAAAATAAATCTTCTTTACATTATAAAATAAATTATTTGACATTAAAAAATCAAAATTGAAATATAATGTTTTGGAAAGTGACATACTTAGCGCATAATGGGTTAGTTTTGAACAATGTCTCAAAACACGTAGAAACGTTTGTTGGTGATTTATGAAATTACCAATATGTATTTAAGTGTAATGGATTAATTTTGTTGACCAAATGTGATCTTGACAAACATTAAACAAGTAAGGAAGGTGTGGAGTACACACTTGTTTGAATTTGTCAAGATACAAAGTAAAAACTGTTTGTAACATCCCAAAATTTTAGGGTAAAATAAAAAAAATTTTAAACGAATACTTCAATATAAGTAAAGCCACTTAATTAATTTTGATAAAATTCCATAACTTATAAGTTTAATGAAAACATCCCAGGATTAACAAATGTTAATGAAATCACAACATAGCGGAACATCCATTAAAGAAAACTGTCCTCCAATGAAGCAGCACAGTGTGTACACGTCACGCCTTGCCATCCATGGTACCTGATGTACCTGAAACAGTAGTTTATATAGGGAAAGGGTAAGCACGAAGCTTAGTGAGTTCCTCAAAATACCATACGATCCATCACATATCATACAACACATCATAACCATTCATATGTCTGTGAGACTCGCGGGCTATCCCTGTTCCGCTGAAGACTCACGAGCAGTTCCCGTTCTGTCTTATCGCTCGCAGGCTTCTCCCGTTCCGTCTAATGACTCGCAGGCTATTCCCGTTCCGCCTATTGGCTCGCGGGCTGTTCCCGTTCCGTCTAATGAGTCGCAGGCTATTCCCGTTCCGCCTATTGGCTCGCGGGCTGTTCCCGTTCCGTCCACAAACAATCATTATCATAGAAATAATTCATACAATTATTATAACAGGTAAGACCACCTTAGCCTAACCTATCTTCCTTCCTACGCATGCAATATCACCTATAGTATAGTGAGAAGACTCACCTGATTGTAGTTGACTATATCGTTTATCTTTCTCGCCTTTGTATTTCCTTTCAACTTTAACTGTTAACATAATAATAAATCTATCATTTCTTAATCCTTAACTATATTATAGTCGCATCATTAAACCCTTCAATAATTCCAATATGATACTCCATGATTTATCAAGTAAAGAACGGGCAGGTAGAAGATTAGATGGGGTAGCAGGATCCTTTCAGCATTTTAGCCTTTCGGAAAATCCAACAACCAGATCCCAAGTAATCGGCCTAGGCACCGTCCCCGTAAGTAAATCAATCAGTATTATTTTCAGAATTACGAATTGTTATAACGACGTTTTTAAGGTTTTTATTTACTATTGTTGGAAATGAATATGTTATACTTATTACATACAAAAATTATTTTACAATACCTAATTAAGCCATAGAAAGGTTTGTAGTTACCTTATGACCATTCGTCGGAATCTATAACTCCTTCGTTAGGCTTTCGAGCTTCTTCCGCTCACTTGCTTACTCTCTAGTGCTTAGAAACCTCTATATATTGGATTGCGATTTGTTGGTGTGGTTTATGAGATGTTTTGGGGGGTATTTATACTTGAATTCTTGAATAAAAAATGGCATGACACTTTTGACAAAAGATTTTAATAATATAATTTTGTTGAAATTAAAGGCCTTCTAGAATCAGTCTGTTCAAGACTGGGTTAGCCGATCTTAAGCCCATTAAATTCACGTTTTTATTTGATATTCAGAATATTCATCTCAATACCTTTCCAGGGATGTATGGTATGTATTTATACGATTTGTCTATGATTTATTATGATTTTTTGAAAACAGACTATCTAATCTGTCAATTCCGAACTAATCAGTAAAGATTGCATTTTTTACCATCGATAATGTCATTTTCAAGCTTACTATTATTTTTGGTAATTGTACTAGACTCAATTTGTAAACTTTGTGCACTGGTTTGAGGTCCAAACGATTTTTCTAGAATTAATTATGATTTTTCTAAAAACGACACAAAATGCTGATTTTCATATGAAATTGTAACTAAAGTTTTTCTTAGCTTTATAATTACCAATGACCATATAATTCCTAACACTCTTATTTTAAGTATATGTTATAATCAGGATACGGGTCTTACAAGTCTCCCCCACTTATTTGGATTTCGTCCCGAAATCCGCATTCTCTAACTCCTCTATGTATTTCCCATCGAGTCCTTATGTCCTTCAAAAATCCTCCTCGTCTTATTGCCGAACCTTTACAAGATTTAATTATCTTTCCCTTTCAACATTCACATACCTCTGTAATAATGCTTAAGGTCCTATTATTCTCATTCACTCCATACTTCTTTTCTTCTAATTACTCTAGATGTACAAAAAAAAAACTCTAACTGTTTCTCACAGTCCCACACATCGACTTAACCGGCTACTATCTACAGTACATATTTAGTACTTTCTAATCTACCTATATACATAGTTAACCTAGTTAACTTGCAACACCTAATTTTTAACACTATTTCGTATTTATATGAATTCGTCATATTTCAACACACATTTGCCTCAATTCAACATTTCTTTTAAATACTTTTTGGCTAAATAAGTCTATTTTTGTAGAATCTCCAAATTTTTGTGTTCCACCGAAATATAAAATTTACATCATCTTTTGTAAGTTTGTTTTTTTTTTTTTTTTTTTTTTTTTGTTTTTTGAGTACTGAACACTCTTTAAACTATTTCCATTATATGGAGACATAAAATTTTATTTTATTTCAAAAGTCTCTTTATTATCTAGTTCTCATCAGAGTCAAGCAGAGAATTTTGAAAAAATGTCACTTGGGGTAGTGAAAAGTCGCATCTACTGTAGTTAGTTTGAATTTCGGTAATTAAAACGTGAGGTGTCATTTCAGTTCCGTGTGTCCTTTCGGTTCCAGCTGCAAGATACTATATATACAGGTATATAGTATCATTCATTTTCAGTCTCATCCTCTCTTATCACTAGTTTGTTCGTGAACGAACTCATATTTAAAGTCGAGTCATGGAAAACAGATCTTCAATGGGCGATCTGTCGAACCCTGGACCTGGTTCTCCGCAAGGAGAGGGTACTTCAAACCAAGAATTCTTAATAGAGTTCGGTGACTCTAACATTCTAGACATCTATCATCCATACTTCGATTACCTTTCTAATGTTTTGTTTGATTTTGAATTATGGTACAGTCTTCCAGATATACTACCAATAGAGCATCTCCACGATGAGCCGAAAATTTTTCCCGAGTTGAACATCAACTCAAATGATCCGGTGCATGCATCTGACTTTGCACTTGATCAGACTCCATGCCTTCTACCAGGTTAAATTCTTTTGAATGATCCATTTATAAGTATTGTATTTTGTTTTATCATTTGACATGTGTTATTTGTAGACCCATTTGTGGATGGTCTAACTGAGTACAATCCATTCATCGACGTACCCTCAATGAGCAGTGAGATCATCCCCATGAATCAAGGATTCATGGCTGACATTCAAAATGATAATCAATTACAGACGATTGATAACATCAATATTGATATGAATCCCGAGTTTGGGGTTGGTTTTCAATACCAAAATCACCTTCAGGTGATTCAAAGGAACCTAGAAGGATTTCAAAATCCTGGTATTTTAGTTGAAAACCAACAATTATTACCGATAGAGGCCACTAATTTTGATGAATCAATGTCCATCTTTGGGTCAAAAAATCAGGATCATGTTCAAATGATCCAGAATGATAACAATACAATTGGATTTGAACCTTCTAGTTCAGAAAACATAGCAGGTGGTAGTGGAAGAGGTTTCAGACATTTATTAAGTAGGGAAATAATAGCTGAACACTTTAACGAACCAATTGAGACAGCTGCGAAGGAACTCAACATTGGAACGACACAATTAAAAAAACGCTGTAGAGAATTAGGTATCAATCATTGGCCCCAACGACAACTTACGAGTTTGCAAACCCTTATTGATCGTGCTGAGGTAAAGAACTACATTTTTTTTAATTCCTTTATATCATAAGGTTGAAATTACTAAAGTTATTTGTGCCACAGGAATTTGGTAATGAATTTATTGAGGCAACAGATTTATCGGGAGATTTAATACCCAACCTAAAAAAAGAAAAAGAAGCGATAATTGAAGGGTCACAATCGGGTCTAACAGACGGAACAAAGAAGCTAATACAAGCGGCTCATAAGTTTGTATTTAGGAAAAGAAAAATTCAGGAAAAGGGGGAAACTTCATCAAGAACTCATACACAGCAGCAATCTCCGCCATCTAATTCTGGTATGAGTAGTATTAACCCTGGTTTACTCAAGTCTTCGAGTGAGGAGAATTTTTGAGGCTTTGTAGGTGACCTAGCCTGGTTTCCTCCTTCTTATAGCTACCCCCAACTGGTTCCGAATTAGATCCCTTCCTCATCACTGCCCTACTTACACACGCCCTAAATGATTCAATATTTAGCCCCTAATCATGGGGTTACATGTTCCAACCCTATCGAGACCCCATACCTTGGAGCTCCTCCTCCAATAACTGAAAGCATACCACTTCCAAATCCTCGAGAAGGTACAAGTCAACCTAATGATGACAAAGATTGGAGTGTAGAAGATCTTTTCTCTCTTCTTTCTGATTCTCCGGTTTAGGTTAGTAGTTCTGTAAACTTTTCTTAATGTATTAATATAAAGTTGTAGTAATAAATTAAATATATTGACGTGCTACTATAATTTTAATAATTTCATCGATTCAATATAATATTCATGTTGTTCCCCTAATTTCGTATTCCTCCCCCACTTGGACTAAAGTCCAAGTCTGTTTATTCGATTTATAATTTTTTTTACGAGCCCTTACTCTCGAACAAAAACCAAGCCCACTCTGCTCAGCCAACAACTTGCATCAGGGGCAAACACCATTTCAATAAACATGTTTCGATAATGTAACGACGTTTACATCAACCACCATATGTTACTCATCCGCTTGCGACCCTAGTCAACACCTCTATCGTCAGTTACCTCAATCATGAGCGAGTGATCCAGACTCTCAACCCACACGACCTGATCAATCACTCAAGCAAGATCAATACAAGGGTAGGTAGCCCCACTATTACACAGCACCAGGCATGTACAGAGTCGACTAAAAAATACCCGCTATCATCTCAGGCGCCGCTTGCACCTCTTTGCCCGTGAGTTGGAAAACTCACCCTTGCATCCTCTAGTCCCTGTCTGACTTGTGCGCCCATTAGTTGCATGAAAAATAGCTACCACAATAGCACTTTGACATTCTCCCTTTCAACAGTCTTTAAGCTCAGTAATCAACTTAAGCATGATCAGTCCAACCAAACTGGTATGATCACATCTTAATTGTTCACAATCAACGTTCAACAATCGAATGGATAAAGGTTTACCACATTACAGTAGCATTTAAGTCGACTATGCTAGACACTCACATACTCAGCTCCTTGTATCCTTCGTGACGAACTCCCGACTCAAACGCAGATCCTGTGCTTTCGATAGTAGGAGCTCTACTACTACCTTCCACACCTATCCATGTTCGTTCCAAGACCCGTCTCGAAATATCCAATTCGCTTCTCACCGATAATTTTAACACATATGCCCTTACAAGGCATATGTCAACCCTTCTAGGAATACTTGGAATCCCACCCCCACCCTGCTATTCTAACTAAGACGGAACTTCATCCAGTGATGACAGATTGTTTCGCGAACGTAGTTGTATACAATATCGAACTAAACAGTCTTTCAAATAAGCGAATCTTCCCTAAGGCAACAACCAAACAAGGAACATGCAATAAGGTCAACTCACACATTCTATGACTATTCAGTCCATATTGTATACAACTTAGTGGAAATCTCTAAGCAACCTATCGGCACTAGCATACAGTTCTATTAGCAAATAGCAGATAATAATACAACAATTTGTGATCTCTACTAGGCATTTCAGCAAACATATACCATATGTTTTTTTTAACATCCACCATATAAAATACTTAACCCTTTTCTCATACTGGCGTTGGCTGGCGGTACACACTGTGTCTTCAGTTCACCCTTCATAAAACATATTTCTTTAGTAAAAATGTTTTAAGAAAACTCTTAAGCCTCAACTTGAGTCCAGAACTCACTAAGTGAGCCTGATTCTCTCAAGCTGTGCTCTGATACCAACTTGTAACATCCCAAAATTTTAGGGTAAAATAAAAAAAATTTTAAACGAATACTTCAATATAAGTAAAGCCACTTAATTAATTTTGATAAAATTCCATAACTTATAAGTTTAATGAAAACATCCCAGGATTAACAAATGTTAATGAAATCACAACATAGCGGAACATCCATTAAAGAAAACTGTCCTCCAATGAAGCAGCACAGTGTGTACACGTCACGCCTTGCCATCCATGGTACCTGATGTACCTGAAACAGTAGTTTATATAGGGAAAGGGTAAGCACGAAGCTTAGTGAGTTCCTCAAAATACCATACGATCCATCACATATCATACAACACATCATAACCATTCATATGTCTGTGAGACTCGCGGGCTATCCCTGTTCCGCTGAAGACTCACGAGCAGTTCCCGTTCTGTCTTATCGCTCGCAGGCTTCTCCCGTTCCGTCTAATGACTCGCAGGCTATTCCCGTTCCGCCTATTGGCTCGCGGGCTGTTCCCGTTCCGTCTAATGAGTCGCAGGCTATTCCCGTTCCGCCTATTGGCTCACGGGCTGTTCCCGTTCCGTCCACAAACAATCATTATCATAGAAATAATTCATACAATTATTATAACAGGTAAGACCACCTTAGCCTAACCTATCTTCCTTCCTACGCATGCAATATCACCTATAGTATAGTGAGAAGACTCACCTGATTGTAGTTGACTATATCGTTTATCTTTCTCGCCTTTGTATTTCCTTTCAACTTTAACTGTTAACATAATAATAAATCTATCATTTCTTAATCCTTAACTATATTATAGTCGCATCATTAAACCCTTCAATAATTCCAATATGATACTCCATGATTTATCAAGTAAAGAACGGGCAGGTAGAAGATTAGATGGGGTAGCAGGATCCTTTCAGCATTTTAGCCTTTCGGAAAATCCAACAACCAGATCCCAAGTAATCGGCCTAGGCACCGTCCCCGTAAGTAAATCAATCAGTATTATTTTCAGAATTACGAATTGTTATAACGACGTTTTTAAGGTTTTTATTTACTATTGTTGGAAATGAATATGTTATACTTATTACATACAAAAATTATTTTACAATACCTAATTAAGCCATAGAAAGGTTTGTAGTTACCTTATGACCATTCGTCGGAATCTATAACTCCTTCGTTAGGCTTTCGAGCTTCTTCCGCTCACTTGCTTACTCTCTAGTGCTTAGAAACCTCTATATATTGGATTGAGATTTGTTGGTGTGGTTTATGAGATGTTTTGGGGGGTATTTATACTTGAATTCTTGAATAAAAAATGGCATGACACTTTTGACAAAAGATTTTAATAATATAATTTTGTTGAAATTAAAGGCCTTCTAGAATCAGTCTGTTCAAGACTGGTTTAGCTGATCTTAAGCCCATTAAATTCACGTTTTTATTTGATATTCAGAATATTCATCTCAATACCTTTCCAGGGATGTATGGTATGTATTTATACGATTTTTCTATGATTTATTATGATTTTTTGAAAACAGACTATCTAATCTGTCAATTCCGAACTAATCAGTAAAGATTGCATTTTTTACCATCGATAATGTCATTTTCAAGCTTACTATTATTTTTGGTAATTCTACTAGACTCAATTTGTAAACTTTGTGCACTGGTTTGAGGTCCAAACGATTTTTCTAGAATTAATTATGATTTTTCTAAAAACGACACAAAATGCTGATTTTCATATGAAATTGTAACTAAAGTTTTTCTTAGCTTTATAATTACCAATGACCATATAATTCCTAACACTCTTATTTTAAGTATATGTTATAATCAGGATACGGGTCTTACACTGTTAAAAACTGTCATTTTCCAAAAATCATCCTGACATGGGCCGTGTTAGGATAACACGGGCCGTGTCAGGATTTCAGAAGCAAATTTGCAATATTACACGGGCCATGTCAGGATAACACGGGCCATGTAAATGTAAGCGTGGGCCGTGTCAGGATAACACGGGCTGTGTAAATGTCAGCAGTTTGGACAGAAGCAATTTTGCAATATAACACGGGCCGTGTCAGGAGTGTTACGCGCGTATTGACAATTTTTGACAGGTTTTATAGCTGTTTTTGGTCATTTTTTTCAGGGTACGGAAAACATCATCTTTTATCTCATTCTCTGTTCTAGAACAACCTTTGAAGATTATCCAATCAAAGATTTGATAGTACCATCAAAATACTTTGATTTGAAAGTGATTTACACGATTTTCAAAGGATCCAAGCCATTGTTCATCCCCATTTCTAACAAAAATCAACGTATTTTCTGCAACAATGGCAAATGAAACTTCTGTGAAAGATATGACAATCATATTTGACAAGTTAACCAAGTTTGAAGGCCAAGATCTCCGGAGATGGCAAAAGAAGATGCATTTTCTTCTCACAACCCTCAAAGTGGTGTATGTTCTAAGTACTCCCATGCCTGAAGTTGTTGAAGATGAACCCCTAGAGGCAACAAGAAGGAGATCAAAGTGGGAGAACAATGATTACATATGTCGTGGTCACATTCTCAATGGTACGTCTGATTCTCTGTTTGATGTTTATCAAAATGTTGAATATGCAAAAGAACTATGGGATTCGTTGGAATCCAATTACATGGCTGAAGATGCTTCTAGTAAGAAGTTTCTTGTAAGCAATTTCATGGGATACAAAATGATTGATTCCAGGCCTGTGATGGAACAAATACCATGAAATGTTAAGGATTTTGGGACAATTTGCTCAACACAATTTGAAGATGGATGAAGCCATTTCTGTGGCTGTCATCATTGAGAAATTGCCCCCATCCTGGAAAGATTTTAAACACACTTTAAAACATAAGAAGGAAGAGTTGACTCTGGTTCAACTTGGAAGCCATTTACGGATTGAAGAGTCTTTAAAGACTCAAGAACTCGATAACAATCCTAAAGGCAAGAACCAAATTGGTTCTTCTTCTGTGAACATGGTGGAAGGAGAGGGATCTAAGAATTCCAATAAGTTTAAAGGTAAAAGGAAGTTTAAAGGGAAAAATGAAAAGTCTTCAAACAAAAAGGCTAAGTTGGTTTGTTGGGGTTGTAACAAACCGGGTCATCTCAAGAAAGATTGTCGCCTCCGTAAGGTGAACAAGGACAAGGATTTGGGTCCAAGTGGATCTAAGGATCTGGACAAGCAACAAGGTCAGAAATATGATTTTATTCAAAATGTTAAATATGTGCAGGATTATGTTTCTGTGATTTCTGAAGCATTCTATGTGCAGGATGATGATGTTGCATGGTGGGTTGATTCGGGTGTAACAAGTCATGTTTGAAAGGATCTTTGTTGGTTTAAAGACTATCAACCAATTGAAGATGGACCTGTTGTAAAGATGGGAAATGTTGCTACCGAACCAATCAAGGGACTAGGATCTATTTTACTTAACTTTACTTCTGGAAAATGTTTATCTTTAGACAATGTATTGTATGTACCGGGGATTCGAAAGAACCTCTTATCTGAAATTGTATTAAGTAAGTGTGGTTATAAACAAGTATTAGAAAGTGACAAGTATATCTTGTCAAGACATGGTACTTTTGTGGGATTTGGATATGTATGTAATGGTATGATTAGGCTTAATCTTAATTATCCTTCTTATGATAATTCGATTTGTATGGCTTCAACTAGTACTAGCAATAGTTTGAATAAATCACAATTATGGCATGCTAGACTAGGACATATTCACTACAAGAGATTAAAAGACATGTCTAAAATGAGTATGATTCCTGCTTTTGATATGAATATTGAGAAATGTAAACCTTGTATGTTGACTAAAATCACTAGACAACCTTTCAAAGACGTTGTTAGGGAAAGCAATGTGTTGGAACTCATACATAGTGACTTGTGTGATTTCCATGCAACACCTTCCCTAGGAAACAAAAAGTACGTTGTTACTTTTATTGATGATGCATCTAGATATTGTTATGTCTATTTGTTGCATTCTAAAGATGAAGCTCTTGATAAATTTAAAATTTATAAACAACAAGTAGAGCTACATAAGAATTAGTTAATAAAGGTTTTACGTACGGATAGGGGTGGTGAATATTATGATCCGGTTTATTTTGAATCTACCGGAATAATACACCAAACCACTACTCCTTATACACTACAACAAAACGGTGTGGCTGAAAGGAAGAATAGGACCTTAAAGGAAATGGTTAATTCCATGTTGTCTTATTCCGGTCTTAGTGAAGGATTTTGGGGTGAGGCTATGTTAAAGCCTGTTATATTTTGAACCAAACTCCAAACAAAAATAGTAAGGCTAGTCCTTATGAACTTTGGCATAAAAAGGTGCCAATTTTGAGTTATCTCAAGGTTTGGGGTTGTAGAGTTGTTGTAAGACTCACTAAACCAAAAAGGAAAAACTTGGGAGAAAAGGGTATAGATTGCATCTTTATTGGGTATGCTGAGCATTCCAAGGCATATAGATTTTATGTTATAGAATCTAATGACTCGGTGTCTGTGAACACTGTTATAGAGTCAAGAGATGCTATCTTTGATGAAGAGAGATTTACTTCTATACCTAGACCAAGGGACTTGATTCAGCAATCTTCTAGCAAGAACACAACTCAAGGAGAAGATGTCTCTGCTTGTACAAGTTCTGTACCTGAACCTAGGAGGAGTACTAGGACAAGAAAAACTAAGTCTTTTGGATCTGATTTTCAACTTTATTTAGTTGAAGGAACAAGAGATGAGACCATCTCTGAACATCAATATTGTTATATTATTAAAGAGGATCTAAAGACATTTAGTGAAGATATGGCTTCAAGGGATGTTCATTTCTGGAAAGAAGCTATTCAGGATGAAATAAATTCTATCATGCATAACAATACTTGGGTATTGGTTGATTTACCTCCTGGATGCAAGGCATTAGGATGTAAATGGATCCTCATAAGGAAACTGAAAGTGGATGGCACAATAGATAAGTATAAAGCCAGATTGGTTATCCAAGGCTTTAGGCAAAAAGAAGGTATTGACTTCTTTGATACTTATGCTCTTGTGGCTAGAATATCTACTATTAGATTATTGTTAGCTCTTGCAGCAATACATAATCTTGTAATTCATCAAATGGATGTGAAAACTGCATTCGTGAATGGTGAATTAGATGAGGAGATTTACATAAAACAACCTGAAGGGTTTGTGATGCCTGGGAATGAAAACAAGGTTTGCAAATTAAAGAAATCATTGTATGGTCTGAAACAAGCACCAAAACAATGGCATCAAAAATTTGATGATGTGATTTTGTCTAATGGTTTTGCATTAAACCAAGCTGACAAGTGTGTATATAGCAAATTTGATACTTCTGGGAGAGGAGTTATAATTTGTCTATATATAGATGATATGTTGATCTTTGGTACTAGTCAAGATGAAGTTGACAAAACCAAGAAATTCTTATCATCTAGTTTTGACATGAAAGACATGGGGGAGGCGGATGTGATTCTTGGTATAAGAATCAAACGTGGAAACAATGGTATTTCAATCACTCAATCTCATTATATTGAGAAGATATTGAAAAAGTTCAATTTTGAGAATTGTTCTCCTGTTAGCACTCCTATAGATCCTAGTCTTAAGCTTCTACCTAATAAAGGATCTCCTGTGTCTCAACTAGAATACTCAAGGGCTATTGGTTGTCTTATGTACGCCATGATTAGCACTAGGCCTGATATTGCTTATGCTGTAGGAAAGCTCAGTAGGTATACTAGCAATCCTAGTTCACATCATTGGCAAGCCATAAATAGAGTTTTCAAGTATTTGAAAGGAACCATGGATTATGGTTTGACATACAGTGGATACCCTTCGTTGTTAGAAGGTTATTCAGATGCTAGTTGGATTAACAATTGGAGGATCACTCCTCCACAAGTGGTTGGGTATTCCTTCTAGGAGGAGGTGCTATTTCTTGGGCATCCAAGAAACAAACTTGTATTACAAGTTCAACCATGAAATCTGAATTCATAGCATTGGCTGCTGCTGGCAAAGAAGCAGAGTGGCTAAGGAATTTGATTTATGAAATTCCATTATGGCCTAAACCGATATCTACCATTTCTATCAGGTGTGATAGTGCTGCAACTTTGGCTAAGGTTTATAGTCAAGTATATAATGGGAAGTCTAGACATTTAGATGGTAGACACAGTGTGATTCGTGAACTCATAACAAATGGTGTGATATCTGTGGAGTTTGTAAGAACTCAGTTAAATTTAGCCGATCATCTAACTAAAGGGTTAGCGAGAGATCTTGTGCACAAGGCGGCTGTAGGGATGGGTTTGAAGTCCACCTAAAAATCTTTGATATTGAGATACCCAATTCCCATCTAATGGAACATTAGATGCTGAATTCAATGTGGAAAGCTTAATATTTGAAGATTGGAACACATTATTGTTTATATCATCCCAAGGTATGTGTTCAGTACTGCAAGTGAAGGAGGTTGAAATTTACTTTCTTAATAGTTCTTTGAAAAATTGCATATGCAGGTGCAAGAATAAAAGAACTACCTATATAAGCATGAAGTTTAGCTGCTTCAAGAAGCTTGGGACTTAGCTTTGATATGCTTATTGAAGGATAGGACGCAAGCTAGTAAAAATAGTGTCAAGTTAGAACTTATGAGAATGTAAACTGGTGTGTGTTATTATCTTCATGTATTCACTATGAATATAAAGGGTTCAATCCTTAGTGACACCCTGATATTCGAATATTTGGAATGTGTAATACACTAATGTGAAATTCAATCGTCACGATATTTCATTTATGCATCAGTTTGTTATAGTTATGTTTTGTTTAAGTTAATCAAGATTACACTTAAATGGGGGAGGTTTGTTGGTGAATTATGAAATTACCAATATGTATTTAAGTGTAATGGATTAATTTTGTTGACCAAATGTGATCTTGACAAACATTAAACAAGTAAGGAAGGTGTGGAGCACACACTTGTTTGAATTTGTCAAGATACAAAGTAAAAACTGTTAAAAACTATCATTTTCCAAAAATCATCCTGACACGGGCCGTGTTAGGATAACACGGGCCGTGTCAGGATTTCAGAAGCAAATTTGCAATATTACACGGGCCGTGTCAGGATAACACGGGCCGTGTAAATGTCAGCGCGGGCCGTGTCAGGATAACACGGGCCGCGTAAATGTCAGCAGTTTGGACAGAAGCAATTTTGCAATATAACACGGGCCGTATCAGGATAACACGGGCCGTGTTACGCGCGCAGTGACAGTTTTTGACAGATTTTATAGCCGTTTTTGGTCATTTTTTTCAGGGTACGAAAAACATCATCTTTTCTCTCATTCTCTGTTCTAGAACAACCTTTGAAGATTATCCAATCAAAGATTTGATAGTACCATCAAAATACTTTGATTTGAAAGTGATTTATATGATTTTCAAAGGATCCAAGCCATTGTTCATCCCATTTCTAACAACGTTTCAATGATGTATTATTATAAAATATAGAATATAATTGTATACGTATTATATCGAACTATGAAAGCTCTTGCTATTAAATTAGTTTGAAAAGTGACTATTACTTCATTGTGACGCTATACATCAATTTAAGAAAATCCTAAATTCTAAGAAAATTTGACGGAAAACAGTGTAAACTAATTATTTCTTTTTTACGCATAATTACTTCAACAATTAAAGCTAATTGAAATCATGGGCTCCTGTAACTCATACACAATGATTATACGACTTTAAGAATCCAGATGATATTAAAAGTGAAAACGCCAACACAACTGTCGGGATCTCACTTTTATACGATATCTGTTGACTTTTAGTAGGTCAAATTAAGTTGGTGAATGGCCACTTCCATTTTTGCCCCAAAGAAAGCTCGAAACTGAACCATACTACATATACGCATTGCGAGCAGAATAAATACTATCATGGTTGCTAGACACCTAAGTCAAGAAACTTTGAAAGTTACTAATTATTCCACACAATGTTTTCCAAAATCTTGACTAAAATCATTAAATAATCAATAATAGATACCTACTAAAACCACTATAAATTAGGAATCAACAAACCGCAAATCACCATATATCTTTCTTTCTCTCTCAAGTTTTAAATCTTCTTTCTCATTCTGAAATGATGAAGAAAGCGTTTTCTTTCATTGCTATGTGTGTTTTGGTGATGGTGGTTATGGACAACGTCCAGATGACGAATGCTGTAACTTGTAACGCACAAGAGTTGTTGCCATGCGCTGTGTTTCTCGTAAGTGGGGCTACACCGTCTGTGGCTTGTTGCAGCAACTTGAAAGCACAACAACCTTGTTTCTGTGAGTTCGTGAAGGACCCTCGTGTTGGACAGAACATTAACTCTCCAAATGTCAAGAAGATTATTTCGGCTTGTGGCGTCTCGCTTCCTAAATGTTAAAAATAATGGTCAGTTTAATGAAAGAAAAAGTAGTGCGTACTACGTCAATTCACTAGGTGATATAAGTACGAACATGCAAAATAAGGCTAGATGCTAGCTATTGTCGTTTTTCAAGCATTTGTTCGTTGTATGTGTGTGTCACTCTTTCACTATATATGTAACATTTATACTCCATTGCATCTGTGTTATTTCATACGTCTTTTACCAGATATGTGTTAGCATATATATATATATATATATATATATATATATATATATATATATATATATATATATATATATATATATATATATATATATATATATATATATATATATATATATATATATATATATATATATATATATATATATATATATATATATATATATATATATATATATATATATATATATATCGTTTGTATATTGAATTTACCGAAAATTGTCATCGAGCTGGTAGGGTCGAGATCACGGAGCTGGTAATTCTGTGCCATTAGTGGTGCCGATTTGATACTTGTAACATCATTAACAAGACCGTTAAAACTGCCCGAGGGCAGTGGCGAATCTAGAATGAAAATTCATGTGGTTCCCTATTTGAGTAAAAAAAAAAAGAGTAAAAAAAAAAAAATACTAATAGCGGGTCGGGTCATGTGTTGAAAAATTAAACGTAACTTGAATAGTTATATCAAAGTTCTCACAACTGAATCCGACGAGGTCTTATATTTTGAAATATTTTCATAATTGTATTATTATTGATACATTCTAAAACACTTGTTTCAACATACGACAATAAACTATCACTCAGGAGGGCACATGAGACTAGGAAGAACCGAGCCCCGTTCGCGTCTTTGCGCTCCGTATTGTTTTTTTGGTTTATTTAAATGGGTTAGGTATTTAACGTTTAAGTGAATTGAGGTAATGTTCTAACGAATTATTCTTTCTAAATGGACTGATATAATGGATTAATGTTATTTTATGGGCTAAATAATTAATATATTTCCTTCTCAATAACATTAGGTAGGTCACTAATTTTTAGCAAGGTAGTTCCCTAAGCTAGATTTTTTTTTGTATATAGCTACTTTTAAAAATAAAAAAACAGGTGGGTCATAGGACCCACCTTCATATGTAATGAATTCACCCTTGCCCAAGGGGGAAGGAGCTGATGAAATGAGGGGGACCCCAGCTCCAAGGGGGAAGTAGCTGATGGTATGTATGTGAGATAGTATGAGAGCTTACGTGGGATCCTGATTCATGTGTTAGACTATCCAGTGTGGATGTGGGAAGGATCCTCCTTCGCGGGGAACACCGCACCCCTCCCATGGGGACCCCTCACTTTTCTTTATGGCTGACTCGAGACTTATATTTCTGGTTGATTGTTGACAAAATACGGGTTCATGAATCTACAATTGCTGTCATTCGTGCATTAGTCGTGGCTGTACCACACACAACAGAGAGCCTAAAAGATTATATCCTTTAATCATCTACAAATATGTTTTTTTGACCAAATGACATTTTGGAAGTAAACTTTAACAATTGTTCCGTTGACAAAGCGCACGTTTATTATCAAAAGATATTTCATCTTTCTGCAGCCTAACTACCGACAAGCAACATGGTGGATCGTCGTGATAGAGCCAATGCATTTTGCGAAGCAATCCGTGCTCTTGACGCTACAGGTTTCCTTCTTTCAACATTTCCAAATTGCAATCTACTTTTAATCCTTTCTTTATTATAGCATCTTACTTCATTTCTTTCTTTTAAAGTTTTTATTGTTTAGACTACTTTGAAAATTGTTTTGTATTTCTACCAAGTTATAGCATTGAAAACTGTTTTGTATTTGAATGACATTTGCCATGATTAGGTGAACTTTTCAAACTACAATTCTATAATTTGAAAAAATGAAAGTAGGATGCTATAATAAACAAATAAACGAATGTACATTGATATCTCTTTTACAAAAACCGTTAACTGTTTGTATACATGTATTCCTCACATTCTTTGTCTTAGCATTAGTGGTAACAAGGTGGGAAATATTAGCGGGGTCATAGGTTCATGCTCAATGCAAAAATAGCATTGTACTTTCGTTTATTTGTTTACTATAACATCTTACTATCATTCATTTCTATTATAGCATTGCACTTTCAAAATTTTTTTTATCTTTATTAAGATAAGACAGTAGTTTGAAAAATCTAATGAGTTATAGTAAAGTAATTTCACCTTTTGTTATTAAGACATTGCACTTTGCAAATTTCACTCTATTATAACAATGAAATTACTTTGTATTTGGATGACGTTGCTATAATTTGGAAGTCATAGAAACTACAATGCTATAATAAGTAGGATGCTATAATTGACTATAAACGAAAGTACATTGATATTTCTTGCACTTGAACCTTAAAATGTTTGAATACATCTATATCCCCACATTCTTTTCTTAGCAGTAAAAAGGTGAGAATCCATAAGCAGGGCCATAAGCTGAAGCTAAATGCAAGAAATAGCAATGTACTTCCATTTATTTTTCTAATATAGCATTTTACTTCCATTTCTTTCTATTATATCATTGTATTTGTACCTTCAATCCTTTACTTATTAAGACACTATAGTTATTCATTTCTTTTTCTTATCAAGACACTATACTTAGAAAAATCTTCTCCATTATAACATAACATTTCCATAATTGGATGGATTTTTCAAACGAAAATTCTATAACAAGAATAAATGAGTGTAGGATGTTACGACACTCTTGTACTGACAAAAATGAATTCCTTGCAGATCTTTCAACGATGAGTGTGCGCGAACTCCTTCTGCCAACAATCCAAAACCTATTAAAAGATGCATGATCTTTTGACCCAACACACAAGGAGGCTCTAGAAAACATAGTAAAAGAGAGATCAGATGGAACTTTTGACACTTTCAACAAAGTGATGGGCTCTCAATTTGGACTCCCATCCTCCATGAAAAGTTTCTTAACTCAAAGTGGACTGCTCAGAAAGAAGGATTCAGTAGAGATAGCACCGCCACCGGATCTCAAACATATCCTTAACCATATTTGACCCGCTGAAGACACAAGATTCCAACGAATCATGTGAGCTGGTTTTACTGATATGCTCAGAGGTAAAGGAAAAAATAGCGATGAAATTTCACCTCCCCATTGAAAAGTATTTTGTAATTCTAATGAATTTTGTTGTCCTTTTGTTTTTGTTTTTTACTTCTATTCTTTTTAATGTTATATCGATTAATTTCCGTTACGGAAGATAAAAGAGCAACATTTATGATAATATGATCAAGAGAATAAATAAATTTAAAAAGGTTTATATGATCCAGATCCCATTTCCAATGTCTAGAATGTGATCGCGTAAATTTAGGGCTGTAACGAACCAAACCAACATGAACAAAGGCTTGCTTATGTTCGTTCATTTAAGTTAAATGAATAAACACGAACAGATTTCCTTGTTTGTGTTTGTTCATTTTGAAAATTCCCTTGTTCATGTGCATTCATTTATATTGTTAAGATGGTAAGTGAACGGTTATAAACGAACATAAATGAACATAAACGAATATATATGAAAATAAACGAACAAAAATGAGCATAAACAAACATAAGTAAATATAAACATCCAAATAAGTAAACATAAAACTTAAAACGTGATTGTCAACATTTAAGATATGCTGGTTGTATTTATCAGGTTCATTTTTTATATTTCTACCAAATCTAGTTGTAAAACTTTAGAAGCTTCACTTTCGCTCTCATTGTTGAATAACATATAAACGAATGTTCACGAACATAAATAAAAGAACACGGCCATTCATCATGCCTTTCTTTTAATTAAATGAACACTTAATATTTTCTATGTTTGTTAATTTATTAGTTAAACAAACATAAATGAATTTCCAGCCAAAGGGCTTGCTGGACATTCAACACTACGTAAATTTAATCAACCGGATCAAACCGATTTGTTTACTCAAAAACCGGTGTTCATCAAGTTGGTCTCGGACCTGGATCTAAATTGGATAATCGAATTCAATAGGATATGCTTATATTATTTTCAATAGAACACACACTAAACTAATATGGCACCCAAAATAGGACACGTCTCCGAACAAATCAACAAATAGGACACACTAAACTAATAGGACACACAAAATAAAACAAATAGGATGCAATTATTTTTAACAGTTATTTGTCAAATGTATCATATTCCTCAATATACAAAATAATACACGATTGTTTGGATGCTCCGTGCTTTATTTGGTGTTCTCTATTTATTGTTTTCCAGTAGTGCCCGACTGCATGTCTGCGTATATTTTGACTCGGCTCCCTAACTTTCCCCAAATCTTGGTTTTCCCCCATTTTTATCTTAAATGGAATTGTTTAGTTGCAGGAGACTCATTCAAATTGGCAGAATACTCCATCAAAGGGATGCATTTCGTAGTTGATTGCCCTCCATTGACATTTTGTGTCTCCCTCAGACTCTCCGCTTTGCATGATCTCCTCCACCACCATCCTCCTACTCATTCCATCATTCACCATAGCAAACAACCACACCTACCTCCTTCTCCCTCACCACGATTTCACGTCTCACATCACACACATTTTCACCGTGATGTTCCGTCGAGTTTGAGTTTTGTTTTAATTTTCCATCGATTTTGGTCTTCTGATATCCCATCTACTTTACTTTTTTGATTTCCTACGACCGTGTTGACTTTTGATGGAATACACTGGAGTACCATTGCTGCTGCCTAACACCACCACCATAGTTTTCGGGAACCACTACCTACGCCTCCTGGTATGATCGGCACTTGCTACGTTCCACTGGCAACGTGTTAAGAATTCCATGGGTATCGATGATATGTTCCACTGCCACCTGCTATATTTTAGTCAGGCGCCACTATATGCTTTGGTGTTCTCACTTTTTGTGTCAGTGCTTGTTTGTAAAGAAATGATGTAAACAGGGGTTAAATGCGGGCAAAATGAAAGAAGTTTGGAGATAAGGACAAAAAGAGTCGTCAAGACACGCGCTCCGTGAAATTGCACATGGGCGCGCCGCGCTGAGTCAACGATAAGGTGGTGGAAGAATTCAAATGACGAAAAAACGGGGATAAGGCTCCACGTGCGCCGCGGATTCTAGAGTTGCGCGACACGACCACTTAATTTCCACAACTATAAATAGAGGTTTTTACGTCGAAATCAGTAAGAAAGGAACGACCCATAAGGTGAACCTGAGGCTTCTTTGACTCCAAGAGTCGGTTTTCAGTCGCCATTCGTGGTATTTATGTTTCTTCACTTAGTTTTCATATAGTTTAATTGTTTTTAATAGTTTAGCTTGGTGTTATTGGGTGTGACAACCATTAGCATTAGGTTAAAGTTTATGATTTTCGTTGTTTACTGTTTTGGATGCTTTGGATCTGAGTTTTATGCAATCAATCATTCGGTTACATGTTTATTGGTGTTTTTGGTATTTTTGATGTTTGAATGCTTTATGCTTTTGGCTTGTTTCTGTTTCTGGATTACATTTCTGATTTCAGTAAGCAAGTTAGATTAAGTTTTGGATTTAGTTTAAGTTTAAGTTTATGCTTTGTTTTGGATTTTGTTGGATTTTATGTTTTTGAACCGTTTTTGGTAAAGTAGAGACTAGTCCCTCTAGTTGTAGCGTGATACTGCAACTGATAATCTATTGCCTACCTTGACCACGAAACTCCTGTGGATCGACCCTGACTACCACTGTACTAGTGAGAGTGAGGTTTTATTATTTTTGACCGCACGACGACCTAGGCGTGTCAAATTTTGGCGACGTTGCCGGGGCGTTGTGAGCTTAAGAGTAGGCGATCTATAGGGTGTTAGTTTCTGATTTTTAGTTTTGGTTTTGAGATTTGAAGTTGGTTAGTAGTTTCATTTTGATTTTGACGGGCGTGTCGCATTAGTGCATTCGTACCCGTCAGGGTGGGCAGTTATCACCCTTGCTTTTTGAATCGGAGATCGAACGAACCGCGTGCAAGAACCGTGTGCGTAGGCGCTTAGATAAAATCAGTCCTAGTAATATTAGTTCAGAGGATGTTACCCATGAACCCTTGGGTGAGGTAACGGGGGGGGGGGGGGGGATTCCATTTATACCCCCAGTGTTAGAATTCCAGTTTGGGAGCACGAGTGCTACTGGTGGTGCGGTTTCAGCCCCTGCATCAATACCATCATGCACTCCGCCTTCTGTTCCACCATAACAACCACAAACCACCAATCCTTTTTCATCTGCTATGGCTTGGGGAGCGCCGACCCGTGATGGCAACCCACCGCCTAGGCAGCACACTACCATTTCTCAACCACAACAATCACAACCATCACAACCACCATTTTTTAAACCACAATCCACTTTTCAAACCATGCCACAACAACCACAACAACAATATCAACCACAACCTCCACCGCAGCAATACTAGTACCAGGAGGTTGAGCAGAGATATGAGGAGGAAGAAGGATGGGTTCCTCAACAGCAGCACCCACAGCAACAATGGAACTGAGGTCGGGGACCTCCAAGGAGAGTACAACAGCAGCAGCAACCGCAAGGTCAACAAGGTTACAACAATGATCACTATAACGGTAACTTTGTTCAACCTTTATACTTTGCACAACCGAGAGGGCAATCAGTTGCATCGCACTTCCAACCGCGGGAGTATGACGATTCATCGCCCATTTATATTCCTGATGATGTAGATACTCAAGTAGAAACTAGGCCTCAATTGATAGGAGTGTTAACACAGTTTAGAGGATATAAGACTGATGATCCATATAACCATTTGTATGAATTCATAGCCATAGCGAATGCCAATAGTCCTAGTAACACCAACAGATATATTTTTAGGTTAAGATTATTTCCTTTTACCCTAAAGGACAAAGCCAAGTACTGGTTTACATCTCTTCCACCTAATAGTATCACTACTTGGGATCAACTTAAGGCCAACTTTTTACAAGAATTCTACCCAGCCAGTAAGACCACTGAGGTTAGACGTGTGATCCAAGATTTTCAGCAAACGCCTGGGGAAGCATTTCACGAGGCTTTGGAGCGATTGAAGGAGTTGTTGCATTCTTGTCCACATCATGAAGTTCCCAAGTGGCAGCTGGTGAAATTCTTTTTTGAAAGGGTGAATGAGACGCATCAAGCGATGAAAAATGCTTCATCGAGTGGGACATTTATGTGGCAAGAGCCGGAGGATGCGTGGAAATTTTTGGAATAGTTAAGTTTAGGATCGAAGGTCAGTGGATCTATGAAGGACAACATAGTGTATGTGGCGAATATAGAAGCAGAAAATAAGTGGAAGATGGAGATTCAAAATGAGCTAAGCGTTGTTACCAAATAGTTCAATCAGATGCTCACGAGGTTTCAGAAGGAGAAGGGAGCTTATGTATTACATGGGCAAGTCATTTGTAATACATGTAGTAAAGTAGGACACAACCACAGTGAATGCTCGATGACACACAAGGAAATCAGTCAGGTGCACGGATATGGTCAATTTCACAATACGCCACGACCATTCAGAAATAATCAGTAGAGGGAAGTGAGGCAACCACCAGTAAGGCAACAGAATGTACAACTAGCACCTCAAGCAGGAAATATGAACATTGGCACAAAGGAGATTTTCGAAATGTTACTCAAACTCAAGGAAGTTGAATATGCCAATACTCAAGCAATTTTAAAGTTGGGGAATTTGCTTATGAAGTTGGAGAAGGATAGGGAACAGGAGAAAACACAACCACCAAAGGTGCAAGTAAATGAGGTCATCACGCTCAGAAGCGGAAAGAAGGTGGACAATAAGGTCGCAGCTCCACCAGCAGAAGAGGATAGCGATGTGGAAGTAGTATTTGATGAAAAGGAAGAATTGGAAAAGGAAGAGAAGAGAGAAAAAGAAGGGCAAGCACAGAAAAAGAAGCCTCCAAGTACATGGGAATAGGGAGAAACTAGTGGGACAACTCCTTTTCCTGCGGCTTTATAAAAGCCAGAAAAAAGACCGTACGGGAAGAAAGGACCGCAAGCAGATGAGATGTGGGATCTGTTCAGTTAGATCAAAGTTAATATACCATTAGTTAAGCTTATCAAGGAAGTTCCTGCTTATGCGAAGTTTCTCAAGGACATGCGTATTCACAAAAAACATATTTTGTCGCATCTTCCCAAAAGAATTGAATTTCCTGAGAATGTCAGTTCAATAATTATGGACGCATTACCTCCCAAGATGAAGGACCCAGGAGTTCCTCTCATCTCTGTCGACTTAGGTGATGTGCACATTAAGAAGGCTCTATTAGATCTGGGTACGAGTGTGAATATTTTGCCTGGACAGCTCTTTGACAAGTATGAATTCGGTACGTTGAGGCCTACAGATGTAATTTTACAGCTTGCCGATAATCCACAAAAATTCCTAGGGGGATGCTATCGGACGTCATCATCAAAGTGGGAGATTTCTACTACCCAGCAGATTTCTTAGTTATGGATATCGTGAGGCAGCCAATGGGGAGCAGCTAACAATCATTCTGGGGTGACCTTTCTTGGCTACAGCTAATGCAAATATTGACTGTCGTACAGGAGATATGGGGATATCCTTTGGGCATCAGCAAACTAAGATCAATATCTTTAAAGGAAGGGGAAGTAGAATGGAGGATGAAGAATGCTATCAGGTGGATATCATAAATGAATTGGTACAACAATACACACTTGAGGTGTTACAACAAGAAGCAATGGACATTCCTGAGGAAGGAGACGCTGAGCTGGATGAGAAAGAGGAAGTAGAAGGGAAAGATAAAGGCATGAAGCACGAAGAATGTGCACAAATCGAGAAGCTGCCGACGGAGATTCCTATGACATTAAATCGTCTTTACAGGAACCACCAACTTTGGAGTTGAAACCGTTACCAGCTCATCTTAAGTATGCATTCTTAGGAGAAACAGAGACTCTACCGGTGATTTTGGCAGCTAACTTGACAATGGAACAGTAGAAAGCTTTTCTTGAGGTTTTGTCCAAACATAAGGAGGCCATCGGTTGGACAATTGCAGATTTGAAGGGAATCAGCCCAACTACATGTATGCACCGCATCATCACTGAGGACGGAACCAAGCCTGCGAGGGACACACAACGAATATTAAATCCAAACTTGAAGGAAGTCGTAAAGAAAGAAGTATTGAAATGGTTGGATAGGGGAATCATATATCCAGTCTCCGATAGTGAGTGGGTCAGTCCGACACAAACTGTTCCAAAGAAATCTGGAATTACTGTGGATACTAAGGATGGTGATAAGGTATCCACGAGACCAGTGACTGGATGGAGAGTGTGTATTGATTATCAAAAGCTCAATGCCGCAACATCTAAGGATCATTTCCCATTACCGTTCATTGATCAGATTGTAAAGAAGCTAGCTGGACAAAATATTATTGTTTCTTTGACGACTATTCAGGGTATAATCAGATTACTATTCACCCAGAGGACCAGGCGAAAACAACATTTACTTGCCCTTACAGTACTTTTGCATTTCGAATGATGCCATTCGGCCTGTGCAATGCTCCCACCACATTCCAAAGGTGCATGATGGCGATATTCTCGGACATGATTGGTGATGCGCTAGAGATCTTCATGGACAACTTTTTGATTTTTTGGTCGACATTCGATGCGTGCTTGAATCAATTGGAGAAGGTGTTAGAACGATGTGCGGAATCAAACCTAGTGCTTTATTAGGAGAAAAGTCATTTTATGGTTAGGGAAGGAATAGTTTTAGGTCATATAGTCTCCGAGAGAGGATTTGAGGTAGATCGAGCTAAGGTTAAGGTCATTTCTACATTGCCACCCCCGACATCCATGAAAGGGTTTAGATCGTTCTTACGCCATGCTGGATTTTACCGTAGGTTTATTAAAGACTTTAGTACTATCTCCAAACCCCTTTGTGGCCTTCTTTTGAATGACGCACCGTTTATTTTTGATGAGGAGTGTGTAAAAGCATTCAACATCCTTAAAAATAAATTGGTCGAGGCTCCCATCTTAAAGCCTCGCGATTGGACCCAACCCTTCGAAATTATGTGCGACGCTAGTGATTACGTTGCTGGTGCAGTATTAGGACAAAGGGTCGATAGGAAGCCAGTAGTCATATGTTATGCTAGTAAGACTTTTTCGGAAGCTCAATTGAATTACACAACCACCGAGAAGGAGTTACTTTGTGTAGTGTTTGCATTGGATAAGTTCAGATCCTACATATGGGGATCAAGGGTGGTGGTCTATACTGACCATAGTTTTATCCGACATCTACATGCAAAGAAGGAGTCCAAGCCGAGACTGATCAGATGGATAGTACTGCTTCAAGAGTTCGATGTGGAAATCAAGGATAAGAAGGGGACATAAAATGTGGTGGCAGATCATCTCTCATGATTGCCAGCCGAGGGTTAGAAGCCGGCATCAAAGATTCATTTCCAGATGAGCAGCTGTTGGAACTCACTGGGGCTCCATGGTATGCAAATTATGTCAATTTTTTGGCTACGGGAGCGATGCCAACACATTGGACGAAACAGAGACAGAAGCAGTTCTGTACCTATGCAAAGAGGTTCTTTTGGGATGATCTTGATCTTTTTAAGGTGGGAGAAGACCAAATAATCTGTCGATGTGTGCCCGATAGTGAAATCGGTGATGTGCTAGAGCATTGTCATGCTCCAGCCTGTGGAGGACACTTTAGTGGCAAGAAGACAGGGTACAAGGTTTTAGAGTCCGGATTGTATCGGCCAACTATCTTCAGGGATGCTCATAGAACTACCAATAAATGTCTGAATTTCCAGCAACTGGGGAATATCTTGAAAAGGGATCAAACGCCCTTAAATCCGATTTTAGTGGTAGACATCTTCGATGTATGGGGAATAGACTTCATTGGACCATTTCCCACCTCGCATGGGTATGTCTACATTCTTGTGGCAGTGGATTACGTTTCCAAGTGGATCGAGGCGGAAGCAACCCGCACGAATGATCATCATGTGGTGTGCGAATTTGTTAAGAAGAATATTTTTACTCGACATGGAGTCCCACGGGTTATCATTAGTGATGGGGGTCGCACTTTAAGAATTTTAAATTTGGAAGGCTGCTGAAACATTACGGGGTGAACCATCGAATCGCAACACGATATCACCCACAAACGAGCGGTCAGGTAGAAGTATCCAACAGACAGATCAAGGAAATTCTTCAGAAGACGGTTAGAATAGATAGAAAAGACTGGTCGCAAAGGTTTGATGATGCACTATGGGCATACAGGACTGCCTATAAGACGCCGATCGGAACTTCACTCTATCGGTTGGTTTATGGGAAGGGCTGCCATTTGCCTGTGGAGCTAGCCAACCAGGCCCTATGGGTGATCAAACAAGTGAAAGTGGACTATACTGAAGCTGGAAAAGAGCGAAAGTTGCAACTGTCTGAATTGGAATAATTGCGAGACGAAACCTATGAGAATGCTGCCACGTACAAGTCAAAAATGAAGCGGTATCATGACGCTAAACTGACAACGCCTAGTAATATCAAGTATTTTAGTTGTTTTTAGGCCCTATTCTTGGTGATTTTATATCATATATGCTGTGGTATTCTCACTTTTTGTGTCAGTGCTTGTGTGGAAAGAAAAGATGTAAACAGGGGTTAAATACATACAAAATGGAAGAAGTTTGGAGATAAGGACAAAGAGAGTCGAATTCACACACGCGCCGCATGATCTCACATGGGCGCGACGCGCTTAGTCAAAGATATGGCGGTGAGAAGAATTCAAATGACGAAAAAACGAGGATAACAGTACACGAACGCCGCAGATACGAGATACGCGCGACGCGGCCACTTTTTTACCACAACTATAAATAGAGGCTTCTAGGTCGAAATCAGTAGGCAAGGAACGACCCATAAGGTGGACCTGAGGCTTCTTTGACTCCAAGATTCGGTTTTCAATCGCCATTCGTGGTATTTATGTTTCTTCATTTAATTTTCATATATTTTAGTTATTTAGTAGCTTAGCTTGGTGTTATTGGGTGTGACAACCATTAGCATTAGGTTAAAGTTTCTGGATTTTCATTGTTACTGTTTTGGATGTTTGGGATCTAAGTTTTATTCAAGTTAATCATTTGGTTATGCTTATTTGTTCTTTTTACCTTTTTATTGCTTTGGATGAGTTTGGATGCTTGTTGCTTTTGGCTTGATCTTTAGTGCTTCTGTTTCTGAATTATATTTCTGATTTTAGTAAGTAAGTTAGATTAAGTTCTGGTTTTGGTTTTAGTTTATGTTTATGCTTGTAATTGGATGTTGTTGGATTTTATGTTTTTGGATTATTTTGGTAAAAGTAGAGACTAGACCCTCTTGTTGTAGCATGACACTACAACTGGTAATTTGTTGCCTACCTTGACCATGGAACTCCTGTGGATCAACCCTGACTACCACTGTACTAGTGAGAGTGAGGTTTTACTTATTTTGACCGCACGACGACCTAGGCGTGTCAAATTTTGGCGCCGTTGCCGGGGAGTTGTGAGCTTAAGAGTAGGCGATCTGTAGGGTGTTAGTTTCTGATTTTTAGTTTTAGTTTTGAGATTTGAAGTTGGTTAGCATTTTCATTTTGGTTTTGACGGGTGTGTTGCATTAGTGCATGCGTACCCGTCGGGGTGGGCAGTTATCATCCTTACTTTTTGACGCAGAGATCGAACGAACCGCGCGCAAGCACCGTGTGCGTAGGCGCTTAGATAATATGAGTTTTAGTAATGTTAGTAGTAGTTTAGAGGATGTTACCCAGGAACCTTTGGGTGAGGTAACCGGGGGGATTCCATTTATACCCCCAGTGTCAGAATTCCAGTTTGGGAGCACGAGTGCTACTGGTGGTGCGGTTTCAGCCCCCGCATCAATACCATCATGCACTCCGCCTTCTGTTCCACCATTACAACCACAAAGCACAAACCCTTTTTCATCTGCTATGGCTTGGGGAGCGCCGACCAGTGATGACACCCCACTGCCTAGGCAGCACACTACCATTTCTCAACCACAACAATCACAACCATTACAACCACCATTTCTTAAACCATAATAAACTTTTCAAACTATACCACAACAACCACAACAACAATATCAACCACAACCTCCACCGCAGCAATACCAGTACCAGGTGGTTGAGCAGAGATACGAGGATGAGGAAGAAGGATGGGTTCCGCAGCAACCACAGCAACAATGGAACCGAGGTCGGGGACCTCCACGAAGAGTACAACAGCAGCAACAACCACAAGGTCAGTAAGGTTACAACAATGATCATTACTATAATGGTAATTTTGTTCAACCTTTATACTTTGCACAACCGAGAGGGCAATCGGTTGCGTCGCACTTCCAACCGCGGGAGTATGACAATTCATCGCCTATTTATATTCCAGAAAATGTAGATGCTCAGGTAGAAATTAGACCACATCTTTTAGGAATATTGCCTGAATTTAGGGGTTACAAACAGGATGATCCATATAACCACTTGTATGAGTTCATAGCAATAGCGAACGCCAATACCCCTAGGAACACGAATAAGAATATCTTTAGGTTAAGGTTGTTCCCATTCACCTTAAAAGACAATGCCAAGTATTGGTTTACATCTCTTCAGTCCAATAGTATCACCACGTGGGATCTGCTTAAGGCTAAATTTTTACAAGAGTTCTACCCGGCGAGTAAGACTACAGAGATTAGGAGAACCATCCAGGATTTCAGCAGAAGCCTGGAGAAGCATTTCACAAGGCTTGGGATTGTTTGAAATAATTGATGAGATCGTGCCCTCACCATGATATTCTGAAGTGGCAGTTGGTCAAGCTTTTCTTTGAAGGTGTGGACTTAACGAATCAGGTGATGATCAATGCATCGTCCAGTGGCACCATCATGATGCAAGATCCTGATGAGGCTTGGCAATTTCTAGAGCAACTTAGCAATGGGTCAAAGGAAAATTTTTCTACTAGGAAGCCGGTGAGCACCGCTGCAGCAGTAGGAGCAGACGCAGATTGGAGGAAAGAGGTCAAGAAAGAGATCAGTGAGCTAAATAAGAAATTTGATAGACTAATGTCTACTTTACAGAATGGGCCCCAGAATCAGCAACAAGGAGGCCAAGGTGGGCAGTGAATGTAGAAGGCGAATCAGGTTTATGGTCAGGGTCAAGGACAGTACAATAATGGACGACCTTATAGACCTTACAACCAGGGTTCGCAGAATTTCAACAATCAAAGGCAGAACAATTATCCGGGGCAGTCATCTAATCAGCCCAGGCAATACCAACCCGAAAACAACAACAACAATTCAGGTGGAAGTAGTAGCAACAACAGGGGGCCGAATAACGCCAACAACAACAATGCCCCAGGAAATCAGGAAGACTTGACTACAAAGATGTACGAGATGTTCAATACCACTCAGCAGCAGTCTCAGGCTAATGCCAAAGCCATCGCCAACATGGAGAGGCAGATTGCTCAGATGGTTGAGGATCAAAGAAAGAGAGATAATGGTAAGCTGCCTAGTACTACGGAAATCAACTCAAACCATACTCAATGGGCAGGAAAGGAACATGTGAACGCCGTTGAGGCTGAGTGGAGGAAGGTGACTGTAGAGGATTTGCGAGGATATGAAAGTGAAGTTGAGGGTCAAAATGAAGAGAATGAAGTTAAGGTTGAAAGTAAAGGTAAGGATGAGGAAGATGTTAAGGTTGAAGTTGAAGTTGAAAGAAAGGAAGAGAATAAGGAGGAGATGCAAGTTGAGAAGGAACCGCAAATTAAGGATGACAAGGATGTCCAAGAGGAGGAACAGCCAATGGTGGCTGGAATTAAACAAATGAAAATGGATAAAAAGGAAAAGAAAAAGCAGGAGGTGCCAAACAAGTCAACTGGGCCCTCAATCAATCAACCTTTGTGGGATGAGTTGAAGGATGCTCCTGAAGATACTAGGATCCTTCAGGAGTTGTGCAAAACAAATAAGGAAAGAAAGGCACCTACACCTGAGACGGTGAGGTTGGCAGTTAAAGTCAGTGAGGCATTGTTGGGTACATTTCCCAAGAAGGAGAGGGACCCCGGTTCACCGTTGATTACTGTCACGGTAGGGGATGTTGTCATCAGGAACACGTTGTTGGATTTAGGAGCAAGTGTTAATGTGTTTCCAGGGTACCTGTATGACAAATACAAAAATGAGGAATTAGAGCCTGCGAAGACAGTATTACAGCTGGCCGATCAGTCAACCAAGATTTATCGAGGCAAGTTAACCAATGTGATAGTCAAGGTTGGTGACTTCTTCTATCCCGTCGACTTCTTAGTAATGGAATACGAAAGTTTAGAGGATGCGCCTGCATTAATTTTGGGAAGTCCATTTTTAGCCACAGCTGGGGCTGTCATGGACTATAAGACAGGAGACTTGGATATCTCCTTTGGAACGAGGAAACGCAGGCTGAATATGTTCGGATGTCCGATATCATTGCCACATGGACATAATGATAAGTACCCAAGCAACAATCTACTTATGGCACCGGGAATAAAGGACAGAGGAAAGCAATGGACACCAGCAGGTGAAGGTGCCAAGGAAGAAATTTTATAGGAGGCAAAGCAACATCCATTGTCAACCATTGACAAAGTGTAGCTGCTCGACATGATGGAACTAATAGAGTTAAAGCACCAACAATACGAGAAAGACGCACGGTGTAGGGAGGCAAAGGTCTTCCAACTCCTGGATGCACAACAGCAGTGGATTAGCCAGGTTAGTGATAGGATGACGCAGCTGACATCATTGCTTGCGACGATAGTCCATAATGTTGCGCCAGAGATAAAGAAGATGATGCCTCAAGAAGAATGGGAGGAATAGGAATAGTCGGTCTGGCTGAAGACGTTAAACTTAGCGCTTGTTGGGAGGCAACCCATCCTTATAGGTTTGGTACTGTATTTCTTAGGAGTAATTAGGAAAATATTTATCATCGTCGTTGCAGGTGTTATTGGTTCGAGGCAAGTGTGGGGTCACACAAAGGAGTTTGGAAAAATTGAAAACCACGCCGCGGTATAGAGTTTGGCGCATCGCGCTTACGCAGAACAACCCGATGCGCATGGGTTGATTTGGAAACACGCGCGCCGCGGCTAGCTTCACGCGTGCCGCGGGAAACGATCGGACCGACTCCTTTTATAAGGTACGTCGCTTTCATTCGTCGCATGCACAAAAACCTCCACGCCGCGCCTCAGAGCTCCGATCAATCAACTTGTTTCTCGTGTTTTTCTTGTGTATTCGATTCCTACGATCGAGGTATGTCATTCTAACTTGTTATTACTAGTTAGATCAAGCAATTAGGCCGTGAAATTGATTGATTTCTCCAAAAACTAAAAAAACTTAGAAATCGACAAATGCTAGCTCGTAGGGTGTTTTGTTTGCAAAATGATCACCCTAGAGGGGCTAGTCGGTGCTTAGGCTACCTTGTAGTGGTGTCGGATTGAGTTAACGGGTGAAAATCATTGATTTGGGGTTTGGTTTTCGAAACAGCCCCTCGGCGCGCCGCGCCCTGTTCTTGGGCCGCGCCGCGGTTCAGTGGGGAAGACAAAAGGACTTATTTTGCAAAATTTTTTGTTTTGTGTGGTTGTTTGTTTGTTTTGTGTGGTTGTTTGTTTGTTCCATTTTGAGGCAGGGTCGGCCAGGGAGAGCCAGCTCCGCAACCCACTTCACCGGCTCATGCACCGCATCATCTCCACTTCTGTTATGCAGAAGGAGGGAGGTGAGAAGGTGTCCGGCGAGGACATGACATACATGTGGGGTGCTCCTCAACCGCACCAGATTCCTCCATCTACCGTATTCCTTGGCGATCTCCATATCCACCCGAGCAGTGGGTGCGTCCAGCAGCAACCCCTTGACTGGCGGGCACTACATTACCCGCTTGGCCCAATCTTAATGGTTGCTCACTGCCGCGACCATCGATACTTTGATGGCGATACCCCCTGTGCGCACATTAGCATGATTTTTGGAGAACATGAGACTTATCCATCAGCCACAGGCGGGGCGATTTTTGAGGGTGGCGACGGAGGCACCGAGGGTACCTCGACCAGCCCATGCTCAGGAGGAGGGACCGCCGAGACATCGCGAAAGAGTTGCTGCACCACCAGAGCCACCAGCACAGCCACAACATGAGGAGACGACAGCTCTCTGACGATTGGAAGGCAGGGTTGCCAGGATTGAGGATCAGTTGGAGTGGATTGGGGGGGGGGTCTTATTGGAGATGGCCTCTCAGCAGGGACGACGCCCCCGAACATTCCCGGCTGGAGCACATGATCATGAGGCAGGTCCTTCCAGGTTATACAGGTACGATTGATGTATTTTTCTTTTCTTTTGGGATATATGTACCATACCTATGACACTATCTTTTTGTTTGTTTGTTTATATTTCATATTTTAGTTGTTTATTCTTTTTGCATTTAATTTTGTTTGTGAGTGATGCATGTAATACCCTAATGGAGAGTCCGTGGAGGAGTTGTTTCAGGAAAGTGTGGGGTCACCGTGCCCCCTCTACTTGCCATGATCACCGGCGTGTTTTACGGTTGCGCTACAACTACTGAAATTCTGAATCGTGGAGATGTTCGTTTTTGAAACCTGTGACAACCAAGTACCATCAAGTAGTTTACCGTCTAAGGGGTATCTCTTTCTCCCTTGTTCTGAAATTAATTTTGTACAACGAGGGCGTTGTAGGGTTTTAAGTGTGGGGTGTGGATGGTCGAAAGAGTATTTTTGAAATTTTTGCGGGAAATGACCTATTTTCAAATTTTTCGCAATTTTTCAAAAATTTTAATAGATTGGAATTTTGAAACAAATAGTTTGTGAATGTTATAGCTTTGGTATTTTTCAAGAAATATTGTTTAGTTGTTATAATGCTATGAGTTTACTCAAATAAGTTGAGTTTTAGGAGTTAGAAGATTGGAGTATTTTAGGTTTGGAATTTAGGAAGGGACTGTCAATCAGTGGCCTTTGTTGTTCGAGCCGGTAAGTCTAAAATGGGTGTGGCTTATGCACCTTGCCACCTAAGATCGTCTGGTCTGTGATGGTATTTCCGAAAGCTCGTTACACGGACAACATCGAAAGTCATGGATAATTCTTTAATTCCCTTTAGAATCTGAATAAGTACGTACACGTCTTGTGGATAGAAAATTTGTAATCAAGGGTTCTTTAGAAAGTCATGAATTCCAAAGAATATTCTGGTTATGTTTGCAAAAACTATTCCATCTAACTCTGGAGACAATAAGCTTTGAAATTGAACACATTCAAAAATATTTGAGTCTAAGTTAGAATTTGTTAAAAACTCTCTTGCTTGGGGACAAGCAAGGCACAAGTGTGGGGTGTTTGACAACGCCTAGTAATATCAAGTATTTTAGTCGTTGTTAGGCCCTATTCTTGGTGATTTTATATCATATATGCCGGGGTATTCTTACTTTTTGTGCCAGTGCTTGTTTGGAAAGAAAAGATGTAAACAGGGGTTAAATGCATACAAAATGGAATAAGTTTGGAGATATGGACAAAAAGAGTCGAATTCACACACGCGCCGCGGGATCTCACATGGGCGCGACGTGCTTGGTCAAAGATAAGGCGGTGAGAAGAATTCAAATGACGAAAAAGTGGGGATAACCCTACACGCGCGATGCGGATATGAGATATGCGCGACGCGGCCACTTATTTTCCACAACTATAAATAGAGGCTTCTAGGTCGAAATCAGTAGGCAAGGAACGACCCATAAGGTGTACCTGAGGCTTCTTTGACTCCAAGATTCGGTTTTCAGTCAGCATTCGTGGTATTTATAATTCTTCATTTAATTTTCATATAGTTTAGTTATTTAGTAGCTTAGCTTGGTGTTATTGGGTGTGACAACCATTAACATTAGGTTAAAGTTTCTGGATTTTCATTGTTATTGTTTTGGATGTTTGGGATCTAAGTTTTATGCAAGTTAATCATTTGGTTATGTTTATTTGTTCTTTTTACCTTTTTATTGCTTTAGATGAGTTTGGATGCTTGTTGCTTTTGGCTTGATCTTTAGTGCTTCTGTTTCTGAATTATATTTATAATTTCAGTAAGTAAAGTAGATTAAGTTCTGGTTTTGGTTTTAGTTTATGTTTATGCTTGGAATTGGATTTTGTTGGATTTTATGTTTTTGGATTGTTTTGGTAAAAGTAGAGACTAGACCCTCTAGTTGTGGCGTGACACTACAACTGGTAATTTGTTGCCTACCATAACTACGAAACTCCTGTAGATCGACCCTAACTACCACTGTACTAGTGAGAGTGAGGTTTTACTTATTTTTGACCACACGACGACCTAGGCGTGTCATAAACTCCGGTTGAAGACTTTCGCAGCTGGGCAGAAGGTGTGGTTATATAATTCAAGGCTGAAAATGTTCCCTAGGAAGTTAAGAAGCAAGTGGAATGGGCCATACGAAGTTGTCAGTGTTAAGGATTACGGTGCAGTGGAAATTCGGGATCTCAAAGGTGGGCCACCATTCAAGGTCAATGGGTATAGGCTTAAACCCTATGTCACTACAGGCACATTTCATAAACTGGAGGTGGAAACGATAGAGTTTGTGACGAATATTCCTGAATACACTCAATAAGCCAGAAAAATGTCTTCATCTGGGAGCTCGGAATCAATCGACTGGAACTCTTTGGCCACTGGAGTCAGTAGGGTTATTAGCTATTAGTTCTACAATCGTAGATCAATTTATCAGCACAAACAGATTCTTCCTTCTCGAACGGTCAACTGGGAGTTGACCAAGGAATCGGGCATTCTCGAGCACATACAAGATTGGTTGGTGCAAGGGGGATACGAGGCGAATGAATTAACTTAAACGTGTCGGGCTATTGAGAATGCGGTCTTAATGGACGAACCTGTTTATTGCGAGGTATTTTTACAATTCCTCGCGAGTTATCACTTTGATGATTAGCCGTTGGGAATGGACACCGAGGAGATGGTTTCTTTCCGGTTGGGGAACTATAAACTTAGTTGCAGTTTGAGAGAGTTCGGGTACAGAATCGGGTTATACACTAAGGAAGAGTCGGAGGTGCCGGGATTCGGGCCATTCCACAGAAACGCCAGCTATGACATCAGCGGTTCCTTTTCTTGTGTCGACTATTGGGGCACTATCTCATCGACTCGGTACCATGAAAACACTATGCGGGAGGGCTGATGCATCTGCCGGCACACCATATGTTGCACCGGCTGATATCGACCATGTTCTGGCCACGTACGGATGAGGAGAGGGTTTTACCATGTGAGTTGCACCTCATGTGGGCATTGACATGACAGCTCCAGATGTGCAACATTCAATACTTTGTCGCCAGTTACTTCAAGCAGTTGACGGACGCACCTCTGAAGTACATAGCTATTGGTGGTGCGCACTATGTGACACGATTGGCACAGTCTTACAGGTTGATATCTGAGCGCACCACCCGTGAGCTGACGGTTATTCCGCCCATTGCTTTCAGCCCGCTGACCACAGTTTCACGGGAAGTTATCTACGTTGATGACGAGGTTACCTCAGTCGAACGATCCCCATTCCCAGTCTTCCGCATGGAGCTATCGACATCCAGGAAGAAATCGCGGGCCACGATTAGTTTACCCCGATCGCCCCTGCAACCATGGAATCCAGATACCTGGCTGATGAAGTGAAAGCAGTCCAGCAAGCCATGCATACACACAAGCTCGAGCATAGAGTTCAAGCCATGGCAATACGGGATATCGATCGAAGAACGATGAACACGCAGACTCAACTTCTCTGGTTGTCCGAATGCATTGTGAACTTCCTCAATGGATCTGAAACGCCAATACCAAGGCCTCAATTGTAACACCCAGTTTCTTATCTCTAGATTACACCGATAATCACTCAATAACCACAAGGGTTTATGGTGTAATCAAAGTTAAGCAACAGAAGTACAAGTACATATCAAAAGAACAAGTATGTAACAAACGTGTCCTAAAAACTGGGTTACAAAAGATCGTTTACAAAACTATACAAAAAGTGTATTATGGTCTACAACTAGTTCAAAGTCAAGTCCCATGTCCAGATGAATCATCCCTCAGCAACCTTCTTGCCCCTGTCACCTAAACACATATAACATATCCATCTTTATGAGCTGATTAAGCTCAGTGAGAAAAATTATCAAAGTTTAAAAATCAATCTAATAATTATCATAATTTCCACAATTCAAATCACTGATCTCTATCTCAATGACTATCTCAGTCATTTGGTGTACTCAATCAAGCTCAGCAATCACATTAACAAGAAATTCTCAATTTTGTTTAATTCATGTTAATTGGTTATCTCAACCAATTAAGATGTGCAATTAGTCAATTTAGTTATAATCAAACTATTTATATTGAATTATAACTACTCACTTGATGTCTGATCAGTCCGTGGTCCACCAGTGCCTCGTGTATCTCCTTCCCTCCTATGTGTATCTGCTCAAAACGACATCACATATCATACTTCAACATTCTCATATCAATTTAACTATTTCTAACTCTTTAAACCAATAATTAAAAGTTAACAAAATCACCATCCATGAACATCATACATTATAAGGTTCAAAATCTCCAATTTAGCGGTTTTTTACCAAATCAACCGTTAAAACTCCACAACAATCACATCAAAGACACCATATAACTTATAATAACAACCTACTAACAACACATGAGCTAATTTAAATCATATTTTCGAGTTCAAGAATCTAGGGTTTAAAACCCTAAAACCACAAATCACCAACTTCAAAGCTAGAATTTAGACTCTTATAGACTTGCTACACTATTAATTGAACTCTAACTTCATCAATTTCGCAGGTGGTCCTCAAGACCACCTAGAATCACTCCAACACAAGTATTCCACGGTTGAAACAAAGCCAAATTCACGGGAAGTTACCTTTCAAGCTCCAAATGCAAATCCCTAACTTCAATTCACGAATATAAGGCCTTAATCTCGACTTAGATGGGTAGAAATCAAGTTCTAGGGTTTAAAAGGAGTTTTGGGTCGGATGTGTTTTAAACCAAATGAAAGGATATTTTACAATTTAAAGTGCCCTGCACCCGTAACCCGACCCGGGCTGTCAGACCCGCCCCGGGTTTTGCTCGGACCCGACCCGGGCTGTGAAACCCGCCCCGGGTTTTGTTACGCAAAATACCGTTTTTCGATTCAAGCTTCACACGGTCCGGGTTAATCGACCCGACCCGGGTTCCCATCGACCTTTTTAAAAGTTACCCTTTCAAAATAATCGTATTTTTCATAAATAACGCTTTTTATCATGAATTTAATATAAAATAGATTTGTAAGTCGGGTTTTTGGAACATATTTTAAATTTCCAAAAAGTATTTGAAAATGTAATAATTTTCAAGATTAGATAGAAAATACATAGGAAAACTCTTTTTTACGAATGTATGACCCCAGTTAGATTTTTTTTAATTTGATTTCCGAAATTAAGTAATTTAAAAATTGCTTTTTTAGAAATTTCCAAACTCAATTGTTATTTTCGAAATGCTTTTAGTGTACGAAATTTTCCAAAATGATAGATAAGCACTTTGGTCAAAAAATGCTTATTGAGTTAAATAATGTTGTAATTATGGAACATGAAAGATGAAGAAATTAATTATGTGAATGGTTAAGTTCTAATCCATCCATGTGAGCTATGTATACAGAAAGCATCAAAGAAAAACTAACTGTAACTAATTCTTAACAACTTTTACAATAAATGACTAATTACTCTTGTATCAATAACTAACAAAACTAACAACTGTTAACAAGATTGGGTTAAGTCTTCCACACCTTGAGGCAAAGCTAACACCGGAGCTTCGCATAACGCCTGTCTCAGTTTTTCAAAAGCTTCTTGTTGTGCTTCAGCCCAGATAAACTTCTCTATCTTTCTGGTCAGCTTTGTTAAGGGCAATGCAATACTCGAAAATTTCTCAATAAATCGTCGGTAATAGCCAGCTAGTCCCAAAAAGCTCCGAACCTCAGTCGGATTTTTGGGTGGTGCCCAACTCATCACTGCTTCTATCTTGGCAGGGTCCACTTTAACTCCTTCTCTGTTTATCACATGACCAAGAAACTGGATCTCTTGCATCCAAAACTCGCACTTCGACAATTTTGCATACAATTTTCATTACGAAGAAGGTTTAAAACTAACTGTAAATGTTGCTGATGCTCCTCCCGGCTCTTGGAATAAATTAAGATATCGTCAATAAACACTATTACAAACTTGTCTAAGAATGGATGACAAGCTTGATTCATCAGATCCATAAAAGCCACCGGGGCATTCGTCAAACCGAACGACATTACTAAAAACTCATAATGACCGTATCGGGTGCGAAATGCTGTCTTCGGGACGTCAGATTCTCTTACTCTTAGCTGATGATATCCCGATCTCAAATCAATCTTCGAAAAGTATATCGCTCCCTCCAATTGATCGAACAAATCGTCTATTCTCGGTAAGGGATAACGATTCTTCACAGTAATCTTGTTTAACTCGTGATAGTCTATGCACATACGCATAGAACCATCCTTCTTTCGAACAAACAGTATCGGCGCACCCCACGGAGACGAGCTCGGACGAATAAAACCGCGATCTAAAAGTTCTTGTAGTTCTTTCTTTAACTCCTCCATCTCAGACGGCGCCAACCGATAAGGTGCTCGAGCTATCGGTTTCGCTCCAGGAACTAAATCAATAACAAACTCCAATTGACGATTTGGCGGTAAGCCCGGAAGATCATCAGGAAAAACATTGGTTTCTCACTATCTCAACATCCTTCACAGTGGGATGTTCGGTTTCAATTGGGGAAACATGTGCCATAAATAAAAGAGCGTCTCTTTCGGTATACCTTCGCGCTCTCGCGAAAGATACTACTGGAATATGTTGAAAACGACGTTCACCTCGTATTAACATCTGAGACCCGCTCGGAGTTCTCACAGAAATAATCTTTCCGTGACAATCCATATTTGCCCTATTATTATCTAACCAATCCATTCCAACTATTACATCAAACGCACGAGTAGTCATCGGCTTCAAATCAATAAGGAAAGAAATTCCATTGATTTCAAGCCGATAATTTATATACTGAGTATCTACTATAACATCTCTCCCATCAGCAATATCAACTATCAGACTCTCACTCATCCTAGACACCGGAATATTAATTCGGGTTGCAAAAGGTACTGATATAAAAGAAACCGATGCACCAGTATCAAACACCATACGAGCTCGAAGAGAATTTAGGCTAAAGATACCTGTAATCACATCTGATCTCTCTCTAGCCTCCTCCACGGTCATCAGAAAAGCTCGAGTTCTAACATTCCCACCGCCTCTATCTAGTCTATCGCCCCGATTATCACCTCGTCCCGCCCTCGGAGTCTTGCGACGTGAATCAGTTCTCGGTTTTGGGCAATCCGGGCGAATATGACCACTTTCCCCGCAATTGAAACACACACGATTTTTCTCCAAACAATCTCGAGCCATATGCCCTGTTTTTCCGCACTGATAACACATAAGAGACGGGGTATTCGTATCACAGTTTCCAGCATGTTTTCGTCGGCATTTTTCACACCATTTACTTTCAACCTTTCTTGAATCACCTCGATATTGATAACTCGGAATTGGCTGTTTTTGAGAACTACCCTCCGGTTTTCCTTCCCATTTTCTCTTTTGGCCTCCACTTCCTTGGTCCCCCTTCCTTTCACTATCTTGCCTCCGCAGTTCTTTTTCTCGATATTTGGTTGCCTCGACAATTTGCTGATAATTTGTAAAGCTGGAACTCTGTAAGAACTCTCGTATCTGGGTCCTCAGTCCCTACAGATACCAGTCAATCTTCCTTTCTTCAGTATCCACTTGATGAGCAGCAAATCTGGCTTTTTCATTAAACTCTGTCGTATACTCCTGTACCGACCGCGTTCCCTGCTGCAATCTCAGAAAATCTTCTTCCAAACTTTTCATTGCAGTATTTGAACAATATTCCTTCATAAACTTTATTTTGAACTCCTCCCATGTTGGTTCTAGTTCCAACCCTTTCTCTATATCAAGGTTTATGTTCTCCCACCAGAATTGAGCATCTTTGTGCAGACAGTTTGTAGCAAACTCAACTTTATCTTTTTCCGCACACTTGCTCGTACGGAAGACTTTCTCGATATGTGTCAGCCAATTTCGTGCAATAATAGGATCATTAGTACCGAAGAAATCATTCGGTTTGCACTTGCGGAACGTCTCATAACTACAACCTTTTGGTTCACCCGACCCTCCAACTTCAGTATGTATAGTAATCGGCTCTCTTTGTCCCTCCCTAACCACAGGTGTGATAGGAAGTCGGTCTCGATCATCTTTATTCGTCACCTCCGTCTGAGGTCTCGTTAAGGTAGGCAATAAGCTTTTAATTGCTTTTGCTACCTCCGCAGCAATCAACTCTTGTAATGATGTTGTTAACTCAGGCGGTCTCTCGCCTTCAGACTGGCGCCCCAGTCTTGAATCTTGTGATCCAAATGATCATCTTGGTGATCACCTCTCTCTTTCTCTTTTCCAGAACTCATAATGAGGCTGAAAAGAAATTTAACTCATTATAATCTCGTTTATCTCAATACTCTTTTCGTATCACACATCTCATCAAAATTTTCGAAATAACACACATACTCATAATGTGTGTTTTTAAAGAACGATTGCATAGGGACAAGATGGGACCTCTCTCTTTATTAGTTTGAGTTTAGAGTTTACTCTTTAAAGTCTAATTCACTAAAACCCTTGCTCTGATACCAACTTGTAACACCCAGTTTCTTATCTCTAGATTAGACCAATAATCACTCAATAACCACAAGGGTTTATGGTGTAATCAAAGTTAAGCAACAGAAGTAAAAGTACATATCAAAAGAAAAAGTATGTAACAAACATGTCCCAAAAACTGGGTTACAAAAGATCGTTTACAAAACTATACAACTAGTTCAAAGTAAAGTCCCATGTCCAGATGAATCATCCCTCAGCAACCTTCTTGCCCCTGTCACCTAAACACATATAACATATCCATCTTTATGAGCTGATTAAGCTCAGTGAGAAAAATTATCAAAGTTTAGAAATTAATCTAATAATTATCATAATTTCCACAATTCAAATCACTGATCTATATCTCAATGACTATCTCAATCATTTGGTGTACTCAATCAAGCTCAGCAATCACATTAACAAGAAATTCTCAATCTTGTTTAATTCATGTTAATTGGTTATCTCAACCAATGAAGATGTGCAATTAGTCAATTTAGTTATATCAAACTATTTATATTGAATTATAACTACTCACTTGATGTCTGATCAGTCCGTGGTCCACCCATGCCTCATGTATCTCCTTCCCTCCTATGTGTATCTGCTCAAAACGACATCACATATCATACTTCAACATTCTCATATCAATTTAACTATTTCTAACTATTTTAACCAAGAATTAAAAGTTAACATAATCACCATCTATGAACATCATACATTATAAGGTTCAAAATCTCCAATTTAGCGGTTTTTTACCAAATCAACCGTTAAAACTCCACAACAATCACATCAAAGACTCCATATAACTTATAATAACAACCTACTAACAACACATGAGCTAATTTAAAGCATATTTTCGAGTTCAAGAATCTAGGGTTTAAAACCCTAAAACCACAAATCACCAACTTCAAAGCTAGAATTTAGACTCTTATAGACTTGCTACACTATTAATTGAACTCTAACTTCATCAATTTCGCAGGTGGTCCTCAAGACCACCTAGAATCACACCAACACAAGTATTCCACGGTTGAAACAAAGCCAAATTCAAGGGAAGTTACCTTTCAAGCTCCAAATGCAAATCCCTAACTTCAATTCACGAATATAAGGCCTTAATCTCGACTTAGATGGGTAGAAATCAAGTTCTAGGGTTTAAAAGGAGTTTTGGGTCGGATGTGTTTTAAACCAAATGAAAGGAAATTTTACAATTTAAAGTGCCCTGCACCCGTAACCCGACCCGGGCTGTCAGACCCGCCCCGGGTTTTGCTCGGACCCGACCCGGGCTGTGAAACCCGCCCCGGGTTTTGTTACGCAAAATACCGTTTTTCGATTCAAGCTTCACACGGTCCGGGTTAATCGACCCGACCCGGGTTCCCATCGAACACGACCCGGGCTCAAAAAGTCGACCCGGGTTTACTTGATTTCCATTTTCCTTTGTTTCTTTTATCTCTTTTAACATCCTACTTTTCTTTGATTAACTTTTAAACATCGTAACTCACGTTTTAACTCATCCAATCTCGAATAAATATATATATTTAACATAATTATTCTATAATTTAAAATTAAGGTATTACATCAACCGCCAGTGGTTGAGGATGAAGATGATGAGCCAATGGAGGAAGGCGATGAGAACGAGGAGGACGATATAGCCCACAATTGAAAAAAGGGGCTTTCTTGTAATTATTTTTTCTTAGTTTTTGTCTTTTTTAGGTTAGGTATAAAAAATTAGGATATTTTGTTTTAGTACTTAGGAAATGGTGTTGGAGATAACAAATAAGCCCTTGGGCATCAATAAAATCGTTGGTTTAGGTAAAAAGCGATCTGGAAACCGTTTTATAACTGTTTGAAAGTAACAATAATTTCTGAAATTACCGCGCCGCGGCATCCTCACGGGACGCGACGCAGTCATTTCCAGTCTGACGGAACCTTTGACTATCTTGTAATTACCGGGACGCGCGTCTTTCCATCACGCGCCGCGGCAATCAGAACACACCTTTTTGTTGTATATTTTTATATTTTGTTTGTTTCTTTTGCATTTAATGTTTTTGTGAGTGATGCATATAATACCCAAATGGAGAATCTGTGGAGGAGTTGTTTCAGGCAAGTGTGGGGTCACCGTGCCCCCTCCACTTGCCATGATTACCGGCGTGTTTTACTGTTGCGCTACAACTCCTGAAATTTGAAGCGAGAAATGTTCGTGTTTTTGTACCTGTGACAACCAAGTACCATCAAGCAGTCTACCGTCTAAGGGGTAAATCTTTCTCCCTTGTTCTAAAATATTTTTTGTACAACGAGGTCGTTGTACGGTTTTAAGTGTGGGGTGTGGACGGTCGAAAGAGTTTGTTTTTGAAATTTTTGCGGGAAATGACCGATTTTCAAAAATTTTAGCAATTTTTCAAAATTTTTAATAGATTGTAAATTTGAAACGAATAGTTTTGAATGCTATAGCATTGGTATTTTTCAAGAAATGACATGTAGTTGTTATCATGCTATTGGTTTAGTCAAATAAGTTGAGTTTTAGGAGTTAGAAGATTGGAGTATTTTAAGTTTGGAATTTAGGAAGGGATTGTCAATCAGTGGCTTTTGTTGTTCGAGCCGGTAAGTCTAAAATGGGTGGGAATTATGCACCTTGCTACCTAAGATCGTCTGGTCTGGGATGATATTTCTGAAAGCTCGTTACACGGACAACATCGAAAGTCATGGATAATTCTTTTATGGCATTTAGAATCTGAATGAGTACGTACACGTCTTGTGGATAGAAAATTTGTAATCAACGACTCTTTAGAAAGTCATGAATTCCAAAGAATATTCTGATTATGTTTTCAAAAAATATTCCATAAAACTCTGGGGACAATAAGCTTCGAAATTGAACACATTAAAAAATGTTTGAGTCTTAGTTAGAATTTGTTAAAAACTCTCTTGTTTGGGGACAAACAAGGCACAAGTGTGGGGTGTTTGCCAACGCCTATTAATATCAAGTATTTTAGTCGTTATTAGGCTCTATTCTTGGTGATTTTATATTATTTATGCTTTGGTATTCTCACTTTTTGTGTCAGTGCTTGTTTGTAAAGAAAAGATGTAAACAGGGGTTAAATGCGGGCAAAATGAAAGAAGTTTGGAGATAAGGACAAAAAGAGTCGTCAGGACACGCGCGCCGCGAATTTGCACATGGGCGCGCCGCGCTGAGTCAACGATAAGGCGGTGGAAGAATTCAAATGACGAAAAAACGGGGATAAGGCTCCACGCGCACCGCGGTTTCTAGAGTTGCGCGACGTGGCCACTTAATTTCCACAACTATAAATAGAGGCTTTTAGGTCGAAATCTGTAAGCAAGGAACGACCCATAAGGTGAACCTGAGGCTTCTTTGACTCCAAGATTCGGTTTTCAGTCGCCATTCGTGGTATTTATGTTTCTTCACTTAGTTTTCATATAGTTTAGTTGTTTTTAATAGTTTAGCTTGGTGTTCTTGGATGTGACAACCATTAGCATTAGGTTAAAGTTTATGATTTTCGTTGTTTACTGTTTTGGATGCTTTGGATCTGAGTTTTATGCAATCAATCATTCGGTTACATGTTTATTGGTGTTTTTAGTATTTTTGATGTTTGAATGCTTTATGCTTTTGGATGGATCTTGGTAGTTTCTGTTTCTGAATTACGTTTCTGATTTTAGTAAGCAAGTTAATTAAGTTTTGGATTTAGTTTAAGTTTAAGTTTATGCTTTGTTTTGGATTTTGTTGGATTTTATGTTTTTGAACCGTTTTTTGTAAAGTAGAGACTAGTCCCTCTAGTTGTAGCGTGACACTGCAACTGGTAATATATTGCCTACCTGGACCACGAAACTCCTGTGGATCGACCCTGACTACCACTGTACTAGTGAGAGTGAAGTTTTATTATTTTTGACCGCATGACGACCTAGGCGTGTCAATAAGATTAAAGGTAGCAACTTTAAAAAAGTAGACACTTCAATGCCTTCTCACTATAGGTTGATGAAATTGTGAAGGTATTTATCTATTAATTATTGACCGTAATTTTCCAAAAGGTTATGTACGTTTTTTTGGTTTCGGGTTATGTAACGCGGGTTGGGTCTTCAGGATCCGGATCCGATTCTTCGCTTTGATAACCACTTCCTCGATTTTGCGTCTTACCACCGTCTTCTGCACCGCCTTCTTCACTCTTCGTAGCTTCAAGACCCCAACGTTCCTTCGGAATTCAATGAGGCTAACAAACCAAAGGTTGGCTCTGATCTTCTCCTTAAATCGAAACTTTTTTTTTGAAGTTATTAAAGCTTAATAGAATTCCTCCTACAATGTAAACCTGGGTGTGCACTTCGTGAACGAATACGACACTGGATAGAAGTTAGGCATTAGGAATTTGTTTCGTAGTACAGAGGGTTATGCATAATTTCTAGGGATTCACGATTAATTTAGCTCTATACATTTAATTAATAAAAACTATGGAAACATCCGGTAAAGGAGATTTTATGAGGGTTGCTTGCTTCTTACAGGTAAAGGAGATTTTATCCTGTTAATCGGGTTTATCCACCAGCAATGCTCACGTTGTCAGATACAATCGATAAATAACCAAGATTAGGGATTTTATTTTACTTTGGGTTCGAGATATAGGCTTCAAAATCTGTAGGCTTGATGGAGATTTGTTGATTCAGTTTGAGGTAACATTCTTCACCTATATTCTGTCTGATTATAATCTAAATTGATTTTTTGGAGCTTCTTATGGATGTTCGGCAAGATCATGATTAGCAAGTAGGATTGTTTTATATGCATACAATGTGTTTGACAAAATGCCCAAAAGAAGCTAAATAATTTAACCGGCTAAGTTACTAAATTAGTTATGGAGTCGAAGGTTTTCTTGAAATTTTTAATTAGATTTATGCTTCTTAGTTGCAGTTTATGTGTTCTTCTTCTGTTCTATTGTCATAGATATTTTAATCTTTGGTTGTTCATTACAGGTGTTACAGGTGGACGTATTCATATCCCCATTATACTGATCCAATCCACAACTCTCAAGTAATGGTCCATGATGTAGCGAGATAGTTCATCATATCAGCATTTAATTATTCATAAAATTTTAATATTTAATTTCTATAATCTATTGAACTCGGAAATGTTCGACAATACATATTTTTAAGAATATATATCATTTTTTCGTTCAGCATTTCAATCCATTTTATATCAACTAGACATTCTATAATATTCAACTATGTAGAGTAGATGCTTTAACGGCAAACAAATCAAATTTTTATAGGTTAGTACTTAGTACGACAACTAACTTAAGAGGGTGTTTTGAATTGCTAATTTTAAACGGTTGATTTTTTTATGTAAAAGTATTTATTACAAAACTAAAATGAAGTTGAAAGAAAAAATGGGAGACAGATGTCGAGTGAGTGACGTTGGAAACCATACCGGTGAAGAAGAAGCAAAAGGAAGGATATGAAGAGGCGTAATCGTAATACATCTTCTACTTTTCCCACATTAATAGTCATCTATGGCATGCTCTTCTTTATTATTCAGTCGCCAACAGCAACCGCAGCGGGATCTCTCACTTCCTGCGATGACACATCTGTACCAGTAAGATTTCTTTCACAATTCTGTGTAATTAAGTCGTCTTTTAATAAAAATGTTGATCTGTTATAGTAAGATTAATGGCTAGCGAACGCTATCAAGGAATAATCGGAAAAAATAGAGGTGGTTTTTACTTCTGGTTTTGAAGTTTGGTGTAAATAGCTCTCATGTATCCACACTCCATTGCTTTGCTCTTAGACCAAATCTAGATATGCTCCAATTGGTTAAGCCCCTTTTTACTTCTCTATTTTAAACAAAGCCCTAGCACCTTACTTGTCCATCCAAAGTTCTACATTGGAGATGACGAAATGATCACAAGTGTTTCTTGCGCATTTTGTGTTGGACCATGCATCTTGTGTTCATATGCTTCTAGATAGTTACTGTGCAATCCTATGAATCTCTTTTCCTGAAATGCATAATGTGAACTTTCTTCTTTCTTTTTTCATGAATCTCTTTTTTCTTGAAATGCATAAGATTTCTAACCCAATTCTGATTGTAACTTGTAGTCAACATGTGATATTTCTGTTTATCATAGACTACATGCCCTTTCAACACTCTGATATGCTTTCCATCTGCTTATTTTTCAGGTAATGATCAAAATTTGGGTCAATGGTGTTGAAGGCCAAAAATTAGAGGATCAAAGTGCAACATTTAGTGCAAAAATCCCCGAAACATCCAATGGACTTACTAAACAGTCTGTTATAGTACCAAATCCCTCAAATTGCTGTACCAATTTGTCCTCACAGGCATAGTTGTTAAACTCGTATGAGTCACGAGTCGACTCGTACGAGTCGAGTCAAATAAATCCCAAAAAGAGTCGACTCGTAGGATAGACTCGTTTTTGTGACCGACTCGGTCAATATTTGTGAGTCATGGCGTGACTCGGTACGAGTCGATTCAACTCGTAACTCGGACGGGTCATGTAACCTATGAATATTTGCATTATCCAACAGGTTATCGGTTAATACCCTCCTTTTTGAGAAAGTACCGAGTCCAACACAGTCAAAACTAAAAATCATTAGCTTTGTAAAAACCTAAAGAGTCTTATTGATCTGCTTCACTGCTCCTTAAGACATCGTCATATACTCCTCCTTGCTCCACATCAGAACTGCTGCAACTTTTATCTCTCTTTCTCTTGAGCTTAGTGTTTCTCACCGGATTGTTGATTTCAAATAGAGATAAATAGAGATGAATTGTGAATAAATTAATAGGCTAATAGCCTGTTCATTTTTTTTGTCGAACTCTAATGGTAATAGTCTATAAGCCTAGGATACTTTAAAGTAAAGGCTATAGAAAAATCTGCCCACACCTCTCATGTACTGATGTATGCATTTATCGCCACTTTCCAATGATATCTTATTATAGATATAATATCTACAATATCAATAAGATAATGCTATCATTATTTTTATTATATAATAGTAGTAGAATAACTACATCACTCTTTAGACTCTTAGAATAACTACAACACTATTTATACTCTTTATAAACGATAAGCTTTTTTGTATAAGTAAGCAAATATATATATATATATATATATATATATATATATATATATATATATATATATATATATATATATATATATATATATATATATATATATATATATATATATATATATATATATATATATTTCATGACTCTTACGAGTCGAGTTACGAATCGAGTCACGAGTTGAAAATTTACATTTTCGAGCTACGAGTCAAGTCACGAGTCAACAACTATGCTCACAGGTCTTATCCCATATCTGAATGCTTTGTTAACAAGATATTTGACTCTTTTTTATTTCTTTTCAATTATAAAGATTTGTACCAATGTTGGATTTTTTGTCTAGCATTTGAATGGATTTACCGCGTTGGCCCCACACGGTGATTGTGACTACCTGGTCAAAGCAAAAGTGACACAGGCGGGAGGCGCAGAAGGTCTTCTGGTCATATGTTATAGTGAAGGTTGTACATTAATGCAACTATCGTATATTATGAAGTTATTATTAATTTGGTTAATTGCGTTTGACTTGTTCCATAAACATTAAATTTCTTTTGTAGATCTTGTGGAGATGAGTTGTTCTGAAAAAACTCGGTTAAACATAAGTATTCCTGTTGTTAAGATCTCAAAGCATGGTGGAGATGCTTTGAATAAATCCCTATCTGAAGGAGGCAAAGGTAACCATCATATTATTATTCTTAGAGTACATTACAGTTTTGATCCTTGTGATTTACACCAAATTAGATACCGGAACAGTTGGAGTTGTTGATCCTTCAGAATCTATACCAATAATAGATGCTTTAAGCAAGAACAATCGAAATTTAACCTACATTTTAAATACTCACCATCATTTACTTCACACTGGTGGGAATATGGATTTGAAAGCGAGGTACGGTGCAAAGGTGAGATATGTAATTCTTTGAAATTTGTAATTTTCAGGTGATTACACTTTTGGAAATTGTAAATGTAGTTTTCTTATTAATGTGATTAAAATCTTTCAGGTAATTGGATCAAATATAGATAGGGATAGAATTCCTGGCATTGATATTAGCTTCAATGATGGGGACACATGGATGTTTGCTGGCCATGATGTGCATGTGATTGCAACCCCTGGCCAAACCAATTTCGTGTCAAGGTAACCGCTTTTTGGGATAATAAATTTTTTTAGTTTGGGCTAAATGCGAGAAATAGCAACCTACTTTCAATAAATAACCTGGAAGATTTTCAAATTATAATTATAATGCCGTAATAGGAACTATAAGAAATGAAACAATGAAAGTACATTGCTATTTCTTGCAGTTTATTTTACTAATGGAATTTTATTATCAGTATTACATCATCTAGAAAGTATCTTCATGATCCGCGAAAAGAAAGCGTCCCGACAGATACCGCTGACCGAACCCGTGCATAGCACGGGACCCCACTAGTTACTTAATTAAATGTTGTTTTTTGTTCTAGATTATGATATTTGTATACTTTTAGTTAGGAAATAAAATAATTATATTTTCTTTTTGGTACCTTTCTATGGCGACCTTTCAGTTTTGATATTTTTTTTATTACCAGATCTATATTAACACGCGTATCTGGCATTAAGTTTTGGTATTTTGCAGGTATTTTATTATGAATTTATTCTATTTTAAAACAAGAGAATACTTTTATGTTTATAACGTTCTTAAGAGTAAATTGCATTTTCTTCCCTATTAGAATGGATGGGGACAACACATGAAAAAGCAGGGTTTCAAAGTACTATGAATCTTGCCCGTATCTCAAAATCATACATTTATTTTTGATTTTTCTATCAATAGATGCGTGTTTAATTTTTATTTTTATTTTTATTTTGCAAAAGATGCATGTTAGATTTTAATTTTTTTGCAAATATGTCAACAAGGATACCCACTCACTCTCTTTCTGTCAATATCTAAAGGTATACTAATATGATTTGATGAAAATATTTATGATTGTTGTGCTGAATCTTATTGATAATAATTTTATTTCAGTAAGAAGAAATTCAATATGATGCAGTCATGGTTCTCCGAAATGTCCACCCAACACATTGAATTTACTTGACTTTTCTTTTTATATAGAGTAGTTGATATTCTTTGGCAATTTTTTAGTATTCTATCCTTACCTCCTTGCTCTAAATTCAAGAAGTAGCAAAGTAATGGGATTTAGTTTTGATTTGTAGCATCCTTTTTTAATTTATTTATATTACAACATTGTTTTCTAAGGTTTTTTATTATTAAAACATTATACTTTGAAAACTTGATTGAACTATGGCATCAGACTTTCAATTATTTTTTTATTATAGCAATATACTTAACCAATTACAAAATACCACATCGCTTTTTGAGTTGAAATTTTGGTAAACCAGTTTTTGAGAAATATTCTCATTATCATCGCAAATAGACATGTAGACTGGTGATAAATGATTGTATTAATTGAATAAATCGATGGTGAAAAGAGATGCAACTTGCCTTCGGTACATAAATTTAAATGTGGATGGTGTTACTTAAGAGATTTTCTTCGGTTCCGCTATATCTTAGATAGGGAATTTCACCATTATGTTTAAAATTTTGAATATTGAAGTTTCTGCAAAGCTAGTGTTAGAAATGGGGATTGAAATAATGGCTTGGATCTCTGAAAATCATTTTAGAATCACTTTTAAATCAAAGTATTTCGATGGTACAATCGAATAATTGATTGAATAAGATTCAGAGTGTTCTAGAATAGAGAAATGTGAGAAAGTTCAAGTTTTTCGTACCAAAATATGTGACCTAAACAACTATATAACCTGTCAAATAACTGTCACTGGGCGCGTCACACGGATCGTGTGATTTCACACGGGTCGTCTGATGTTTCATATTCAAACTGATTTGTCCTGCACACGGGTCGTGTAGATGTACACGGGTCGTGTACTTTCTTGGGTACAAACTGCTTTGGCACTCACACGGTTCGTGTGATTCCGCGCCTTCCTTACTTTTTTAATGTTTGTCAAGATCACAATTGGTCAACAAATTAATCCATTACACTTAAATACATATTGGTAATATACAATTACCAACAAACCTTCCTCATTTATGTGTAATCTTGATTAACTTAAAACAAAACATAACTATAACAAACTAATGCATAAATGAAATATCGTGACGATTGAATTTCACATTAGTGTATGTGTATTACACATTCCAAATATTCAGTATCAGGGTGTCACTAAGGATTGAACCCTTTCTATTCATAGTGAATACATGAAGATAATAACACACTAGTTTACATTCCCATAAGTTCTAACTTGACACTATATTTTATTAGCTTGTGTCCTATCCTTCAATAAGCATATCAAAGCTAAGTCCCAAGCTTCTTGAAGCAGCTAAACTTCATGCTTATATAGGTAGTTCTTTTATTCTTGCACGTGCAAATGGTATCTTGCAGTACTGAACACATACCTTGGGATGACAAAATAATAATGTGTTCCAATATTCAAATATTAAGCTTTCCAACTTGAATTTTGCATCTAATATTACATTAGATGGGAATTGGTATCTTAATATAGAAGATTTTAGGTGGACTTCAAACCCATCCCTACAATCGCCTTGTGCACAAGATCTTTCGCTAACCCTTTGGTTAAATGATTGGCTAAATTTAACTGAGTACTTACAAACTCCACAGATATCACACCATTCGTTATGAGTTCACGAATCATACTATGTCTGACATCTAAATGTCTAGACTTCCCATTATACACTTGACTATAAACATTAGACAAAGTTGCAGCACTATCGCACCTGATAGAAATGGTAGATATCAGTTTAGGCCATAATGGAATTTCATATATCAAATTCCTTAGCCAGTCTGCTTCTTATGCCAGCAGCAGCCAATCCTATAAATTCAGATTCCATGGTTGAACTTGTAATAAAATTCTATTTATTGGATGCCCAATAAATAGAACCTCCTCCAAGAAGGAATACCCAACCACTCGTGGAGTAGTGATCCTCTAAATTGGTAATCCAGCTAGCATCAGAATTGTAACACCCCTTTCTCAAACCAAAATTTAATACAGTTTATATTACAACATATTTTACAATGCGTGACTATCAAAAAGTCACTTATTTTTTTTTACAAATTTATTCTCAAGGGGTAATTACAGACTGAACTCAAAAGCCATAATTTAAACTTATCTGTATTATACACATAGGTCACAACTCCAGCTCCTGCTCATCTCACCTAAGTACATAGCATTTTAAAAAAATACGTGAGACATAAAGCCTCGTGAATAATATGGGTTTTAGACCCAAAACTTTTCTGCTCAAAACTTGAAATATTAACAAGTAAACTACTTAAAACTTATTTTGATAACTAATCTCAAAATTTCTTTTCTTCTCTATTTTCAAACTTCAAAGACTGCTTTATTTCTCAAAAACTGTTTTCTTTCTCAAAAACTGCTTTCTTTCTCAAAAACTGTTTTCTTTCTCAAAAACTGCTTTCTTTCTCAAAAACTGCTTTCTTTCTCAAAAACTGCTTTCTTTCTTATTTTCTTGTGACCAACTGAAACTCATGAATTAGTTTTACTTAATTCATTCTACTAACTCCCCTTCACGGGACAGAACTGATCCACCCGCAAGGTTATGCTATCTCTGTCTCCTTTTCGTGACTTGGAACAGATCCAAGCACAAGGTTGTGCTGTCTCCCCTTCATGGCTTGGAACAGATCCAACCATAAGGTTATGCTAAGCTAGACAACTACTTCACGACGGGAGGTACCACCCCAGTAGTGTCTTCAGATCTCCCGATTATGTGGGTGATCCTAGTCCGGACAACTAACTCTCATTACTTTCTTTATGTTACTTCTTATCTCATTACTTTCTTCATTTCATCTCAAATTGGTCAAAAGGGACACAATTCATAATAAACTCAAACTCATAGACTTTTTAACTCATAATCAAAAACACTTTCAAAACTAACTTCAATATCTTTAGCTCTCATATGGAGCTTCTTTCAAGAAACTTTACAAACTACACTGCTTTAAAATCTGCTTAAAAACACTTAGCCCTTGTATAGAGCTACTTTAAAACTGTTTCCAACTTTATTATTCAAAAGTATTTGGAAATATTATTTTCTGAAAATATCATTTTTGCTATGTACAAAAAGTCCACATATACTCACCTTGGTTCTGCTATGGATTACTAAGTTCAAGTACACCTTTTCCTTTTCCGTGCTCAACAGTATTTGAAGCACCACCTATACAAGTATCATATATATTTACTTAATTATTAAATACATACCACAACTGACTCTACAGTTCTAGGGTCTCATATGGTACAACTTCAGGTCATAACAAGTGTATAACCCTTAATAACTCATTTTACAATTTTCCCAAAATACGCGTATTTTACTACAGTACCCTCGGGAGGTCGTATTTCGGTTCCGACAATTTTCCATGAAGTCTTAGGCCATAATAGACCTATGCTCAAAATTTGAGGTTAAACGGACAAGTTTAGGACTAAATCTCAAAATCCAATTTCACTTGGCAGGAGACTCATTGCTAAAATCGAATTTTTGAATCTGCCGCCAGGTCGCGTCGCGGCCCTAGGGGTTGTCGCGTCGCGATCTATAGTACATTGCTATTTCTGGCGATTTTCCAAACTGCAGTTTCACTATTCACTCCATTAAGCTCTTAATACTTGACTTAATTAGTTTAGGGTCATTTCCAGGCCCTAAATACAAACTTACACTTGATTTTAAACTACCAATTTATCAAATCTTCTTTATAAACTTGAAAATTCTTCCGAAATCGCCATTTTTCACCAAAAACCAATTTATTGAATTTTCAAGCTTATGAACTGACTTCTTACTTCTTTTATAACATTTTTAACTTAACAAAACCATTAGAACCATATGAAATCAGTTTCAACTCATAAACCCATTTCTAGGGTTCATGAGCTAAAAACCCATTTCACCATTTTTGCATCAAATCTTCAATTCCATCGAATTATTTGTGGATACAAGTTTCTTTCATCATTTCTAACCTATTAGACTCATCAAATTCACTTGTTCATTCAAACCCGTAGCTTAATGTTCTTGAACCAAAATCATCATTTTCTTGTATTTCAACACATTCAACAACTAAACATGTTAAATTGATGATTTTGAGCAAGATGAGTTGGATGATTTCATTAGAATCATGATTTCTAGGAAATCAGAAGTCAAGACTCAACTCCCGTTCAAGATTTTGAGTTTAGACTTGGATATCTTACCTCTTGGAGCTTGGAATCACCAATTCCAAGTGTTTTCCTTTGATTCCTTTGCAAAACTGCTAGAACTCTTACTCCTCCCGTACTCTCTCGCTCTCTCCCGACTCTTCTACTGCCTTCTGGAGAATGAGAGCTGGATAACTCTCATATATATAATTAATTTTTATAAAATAGTTACATTTTAGTCCCTAACCTTCCAACTTCATTACAGAAATGGTCCTAAGGCCCATAATCTTGCAAACAAAGTTCCAATAATTACCAACTTAACACTTTCTTAACATTTTGGTCATTTTCATGTCAAATGACCATTTTGCCCTTTTTGGCCAGCTTTCACTATTCACGCGGTAAAATTCCAAATTTTACATAAACTTTTATTTCTTACATTCTTATTTTACAAACAACATATTATTTTACATAATGGTCTTATAATATGACAAAAGACCATTTTACCCTTTTTACAACTTTTCTGCGGGTTCTTACAAGAATAACCTTCTAAAACCGAAGGATATCCACTGTATGTCAAACCATAATCTATGGTTCCTTTCAAATAGTTGAATACTCTATTTATGGCTTGCCAATGATGTGAACTAGGATTTCTAATATATCTACTAAGCTTTCCTATAGCATAAGGAATATCGGGCCTAGTGCTAATCATGGCGTACATAAGACAACCAATAGCCCTTGAGTATTCTAGTTGAGACACATGAGATCCTTTATTAGATAAAAGCTTAAGATTAGGATCTATAGGAGTGCTAACAGGAGAACAATTTTCAAAGTTAAACTTTTTCAATATCTTCTCAATGTAATGAGATTGAGTGATTGAAATACCATTGTTTCCTCGTTTAATTCTTATACCAAGAATCACACCCGCCTCCCCCATGTCTTTCATGTCAAAACTAGATGATAAGAATTTCTTGGTTTTGTCAACTTCATCTTGACTAGTACCAAAAATCAACATATCATCTATGTATAGACAAATTATAACTCCTTTACCAGAAGTATCAAATTTTCTATATACACACTTGTCAGCTTGGTTTAATGCAAATTATTACTCGCTGCATGGCTGTTTCAGTGGCAGAGCATCAGCTGCAGCGTGTTTTGTTAATTATCTTGTAATTATAGTATTTTGTGTAATTATCGTATTTACATACTTATCATAGTTTTAGTTGGGAGTTACCCCTGATTTGTAGGGATACTCGATATATGTAGTTCAACCCTAGTATAAGTAATAGCGGCTAGGATTCTTGTAACGATTATCGATATTATTAATCAAAGATCTCTGTGTGAGACCAATATCGTTTCTGTGTGAAAAAAATAATTGTGTTCTTGTTTGATTGCTCCTACTGTGTTCTAACAACTGGTATCAGAGCAGCTTCTTCAATCATTCAAGAATGTCTTCCTCTTTTATTCCACCTCTGGAAACAAAATTCCTCCTTTCAATTCAAATAACTTTCGCATGAGGAAAAGCAAGGCTCTCATGGTTCTTGAAACGATGGACTACCACATGCTTGAAATCCTGAAGAATGGTCCTTATGTTCCTACATTCACTGTGACCAAAGATGGTGTTCCTGGAGAAAAGAAAGCACCTCCCAGTCATGAATTTACTGATGAAGATAAGAAGCTGGTCAATCTTGATATTCGAGCCAGAGCTGTTGGATTAGGTGTCTAAGCCATGACTAATAATTTGTATTTACCTAATTGATAGTAGAAAAGTCCATTTGGGTTGCCCTCATAGCTAAGGTTTGGTAGAAATTCCTATCGAGAGAAAGATTGATTTATTATAATTAATAAATCAATAGAAATAAAAGAAATAGTTTATTAATATATTATGGAGATAATGTATTAATTAGAAATAGTATTATTTGATTAATAATTAATCAGAAATTAATTGGATTAATTTTTGTGGCATTAATTAGATTAATCAAGAGGACAGGGGCTAAACTTGTGACAATTCAATAGTTGAAGTGGACACGCGCGACGCGCGTGTCTATGGACCACGGCGCACGTATCAATCAACCGGAAAATATATGGTTTATCTCAGTTTGAAAGTCAAATGAGGTTTATCTCTAAGGGTTATCTGGTAGCCTATAAATAGGGACTCCTGGACCTCATAAATCGGTGCTAATTCCTTGACTCTCTCTCTGGATTGCGAAACCTAGCTGCTGGGTGTGACTGTATTTTAGGCAAGACAATTGTGTTGCTTGCCTTCCAAGATTAACTAAAGGTTGGTTTTTCTTATTTATTCTTTTAGTAAATTTTCTGTTGGCCTTTATGATTTTGTTATATGTTCAAAGTTAGAAAACATAGATCCAATCTAGGTTGCATGTGAACTTAGGATTAAAGTTTATTGATTGCATAAAACCTTTCAGTGGTATCAGAGCTTTTTGGTTGTTTTCTAATTGAATTGCTATAATTGTTATCCTTAGATTTAGGGTTTATAGAATCTAAACCCTAATTTTTTTTGGCCGAATCGATTTTAGGGTTTAGGGTTTTCGAAACCCTAGCCCCTTCCCCCTTATTTGCGTTTTTAGCTGCTAGGGTTTTAGAGGGTTTTCTATTTTTGGTAACTGTGATTATTTAATAATTGGATAACCTTAAACCCGTTATTTGCTATTTTCGAAATTTAGGGGTTTGAGATAGGTTTAAATTAATTTGATTAACTTCTGATACCTATCTGATTTAATTATTTAATTAAGAGATTTAAATTAAATCATTTAAAGGTTTAAATTTAATTTTAAAATTAATAGTTAGTTTCGAAAAAATTAAAACATTAAACCATTAATATTTTAGAAGTTTAAAATACATCTTATATATATTATAATTAAAAGTTAATATTATATGTATAAGATAATTGGTTAGTCAAATCAATAGTAGGCCTCATTCACGAAGCTGATCTATAAGGAGGTATAAGGAAACTGCTTATAAAATGGCAGTTAAATGGGTGTCCACTCTCACCCACCGCTCTCTTGATCAGTGGAGGGTCGTTACTCGAATGAGTTTGATAGGACCGCTTAATCTCATTAAAAGTATAATGTTATTAATCAAAGTACTAGAACATTTTTCATAAAATCCCAATCTAGTTACTTTAGGAAAAATGTGAAATGATGCTAACCCATGAAATTGAATGGTTATTCACATCTAGTTTGTGATCCTCGGCATCCCAGTCACAAACAGTAGAACATATTCGAGATTAAACATACTATTGAACAGTTCAATAAATCTCAAAGATCTAGAAATTTTACTTAATATGATTATCTTCCGCGGTGGAATTGGTGAATCGTCATTCGCCTACCTTTATAAAATTTACAATTAGATTACGACATCCCTCTTCTAAGTTGTGAATTATATAGTTGGGTCCTAGCCTTAATTATTATTATTGGGTTAATATTAAGGAATATTTATATCTAATTAAAACTACCTTCTTTTATAAATGTCTTCCGTTGATAACTCTGCTCCCTAATCTGCACCCCAGTCCAACAACAGTAATGTCACTTCAATCCTCTCATTGTGTTCCAAAGTGACATTGGATGGCATGAACTAGAATGACTGGATAAGGAATATAAAAATGGCTCTAAGGTTTGAGAACAATGAGTATGTTCTTGACACCGAGCTTATTGAAGTTGACCCCGACACAGCTACTCCTGAGGAATATGCCTAGTACAAGAAACACTATGATGATGCGACCAAAGTGGCCTGCATCATGATTGCTACCATTACTCCCGAATTGCAAAGATTCTATAAAGATTACTCGCCTTATGAGATGCACAAGGACCTTGCGGAAAAGTTTCGCAAGCGAACGCATGTCGAGAAGTGTGAAATAGTCTGAGCCCTCATGACTGGCAGGCTAAAAGACGGAGACTCCATCTGCACTCATGTGCAAAGGATGCAAGGTTATGTTGAGAGGCTGCAAAAGCTAGGAATGCAAGTCGATGAGGAGCTGGCCATTAACATGGTCCTTAACTCCTTACCGAGTTCTTATGACCAGTTTATACTGGCGTATTATTTGAACAACACTCAGACCTCTTTGGCTGAGTTGCATAATATGCTGCAGACTACAGAAGACGGGCTGAAGGGTAAAAGTATACCTTCGGTGAACCCTCCTGTCTTGGCAATTGGTCAAGGCAAAGGAAAGAAAAGGTAGGGCCCTCCCAAGCAGAATTGGAGGGAATAGGTTCAAGTCGGGTCATCCAGTAATGCCCAGAGATCCAAGTCTTCCGGCATTCCTCATGTCTCGAACCCCAAAGTTGTCGACTGCTTCTATTGCAAAGAGAAGGGTCATTGGAAGAGGAGCTGCCCGAAGTACTTGCAGGACATCAAGGATGGCAAAGTGAAGCCATCATCAGTAGGTATATACACTATCTCTAAAAACTCATCATCTTCATGTTCTTGGGTCCTTGATACAGGATGTGGTTTTCACATTTTTTCTGATTTGCAGGGCCTAGAGGAAAGTAGGGAGGTGGAGCACGGGAGAATAAACATAATCATGGGCAATAGGAGATCGTCACCTATTACCAAGATCGGAGTTTATAACTTAGTGCTTAGTAGTGATGTTAGATTAGATTTATTAAATTGTTGCTATTCGCCAGATATGGCAAGAAACATCATTTCATTTCATGCATTGTTCAGACAAGGTTTTCCATATTATTTTAATAATTTGAATGGTTCAATTTCTGTTTATAAGAATGGTACTTTTATTTTTGAAGCTTTACCTTGTGATGGTGTGTATGAAACAGTGACTTGTGTTGATAATTTAGGAAATAGTGTATTACATATTGATTCTTCTAGTGGTGTAGAAAAGGCATGCTTGTGGCATTGTCGTCTTGGGCACATCAACAAGAAACGCATCGCCCAACTCCAAAAGGATGGAATGTTGGACTCGTTCGATCTCAAGTCGGATGATGTATGTGAATCTTGTTTGTAGGGAAAGATGACAAAGTCACCTTTCACAGGGACTTGTGAAACAGGTAAAGGTCAGCTGGATATCATACACACAGATGTGTGTGGACCCTTCAGATCAACCACAAGGGATGTCACTCAATTCTACGTGACCTTTACTGAAGATTATAGTAGATATGGGTATATCTACCTGATCAAGCATAAGTCAGATACTTTTGAAAGATTCAAAGAGTTTAAAAATGAAGTTGAGAATCAATTGGGCAGGATGATAAAGATGCTTAGATCCGACAGAGGTGGTGAGTATCTTACTATCGAGTTACCTGACTATCTTAAGGAGTGTGGAATAGTTTCACAGTTGACACCTCCCAGAACACCACAGTTGAACGGTGTTGCATAGAGGCAAAACCGAACCCTGTTACACATGGTTCGTTCCATGATGAGTCGAGCTTCTTTTCCCATCTACTTCTGGGGTTATGCCTTAGAGACTGCCACCCACATCCTCAATCTTGTCCCAACTAAAAAGGTTTCCAAAACACCTGATGAGATGTGGACGGGGAAAGTTTCCTCGTTAGCACATATCAAAGTCTAGGGTTGTGAAGCTTTCTTGAGACGAGAGACTCACGACAAACTCGCAAAAATAAGTGAGAGGTGTATATTCGTTGGATACCCGAAACAGTCTTTTGGATACTTGTTCTACAGACCAAGCGAGGACGTGGTCTTTGTAGCTAGACGATGAGTCTTTCAAGAGAGACAGCTCATATTCAAAGAGGACAGTGGGAGTACCATTGACGTTGAAGAGATTCAAGAGTCATCCGATGATACAACCTTAGGAGAAACTAGCAACCAACAAGAGGAAGAAGTTCCTGTTGGTCCGACAGACATTTCATTACCTCTTAGGCGCTCCGGTAGAGTTAGCATGCCACTCGAGTTTTATGGTTTCCATATAACTATGGATGTGGACACATTTGTCAGCGATAGGACACTGATAAATTTGGATGAGCCAGCTAACTACAAGGAAGCAGTGGCGGGCCCTGAGTCTGCCAAGTGGAAAGAGGCAATGGACAGCGAGATCAAGTCCATGTATGACAATCAAGTTTGGAACTTGGTTGACAATGTACTAGGTCGAAAGACAGTTGGGTTCATGTGGATCTTCAAGAAGAAGACCGACATAGATGGAAAGGTGCACGCCTTTAAGGCTCGACTGGTTGTGTAGGGCTTTACTCAAACCCCAAGGGTTGACTATGATGAGACCTTCTCACCAGTGGCTAAGATTAAGTCCATTAGGATAATGCTTGCCATAGCTGCATTTCATGACTATGAAATATGGCAAATGAATGTCAAAACCGCTTTCCTTAACGGGAAGTTGGCTGAGGATGTTTACATGAATCAGCCAGAGGGTTTTGTAGACACAAAGCATACTAATAAGGTGTGTAAGCTTGAGAAATCAATCTACGGATTGAAACAAGCTTCTCGCAGTTGGAATCTCTGCTTCCATGAGAAACTCAAAGAGTTTGGTTTCTCTAGGAGCGAAGATGAGTACTGCATGTATGTAAAGGTTAGTGGGAGTATAGTCACTTTTCTGGTACTGTATGTTGATGACATACTGCTCATGGGAAACGACATTCCAACCTTGCAAGATGTCAAGTCTTGTCTTGGGAAGTGTTTCGCCACGAAAGACCTAGGAGAAGCTGCCTATATTCTCGGGATAAGAATATTGACAGATAGAAAGAAGAGACTAATAGGACTTAGTCAAAGTACATACTTGGATAAGGTACTAAAGAGGTTTAGTATGAACAATTCCAAGAAGGGAGAGCTGCCTATCCAGAGCAATGCAAAGTTGAGTAAGACTCAAAGCCCGAGTACAAATGACGAAATAGCTGACATAAGTCGGGTACCTTACGCTTCGGCGGTAGGGTCGATCATGTACGCTATGACATGTACTCGTCTCGACGTGTCATTTCCTTTGAGCATCGTCAGTCGTTACCAGGGGAACCCTGGTAGAGCGCATTGGATAGTTGTTAAGAAATACTCAAGTATCTGCGGAGGACGAAGAACATGGTTATAGTCCTTGGTGGCAGTGATACATTGAGAGTTTGCGGGTACACAGACGCCAGCTGCCAGACAGATAGAGACAACGGTCGGTCTTAGTCAGGCTGGGTATTTCTTTTGAATGGAGGAGCGGTTACTTGGAAGATTTCCAAGCAAGAGATGGTGGCTGATTCTACGTGCGAATCAGAGTACATAGCAGCGAGTGAAGCGTCGAAGGAAGCGGCTTGGCTGAAGAACTTCATCGGTGACCTTGGAGTAGTCCCGAGTATTCAGGAGCCTATGGAACTATTCTACGATAACGAAGGAGCGGTTGCTTTGACAAAGGAACCAAGAGATCATGGAAATTCCAGACATATCGACAGAAAGTTCAACTACATCAGGCATAGAGTAGAAGAAGGTCACCTCCTTGTAAGGAGGGTATCATCTGAAGATAATCCTGCAGATCCCTTGACAAAGGCTTTGAGTAGGATCAAGCACAATTAGCATGCTAGGAGCATTGAATTGAGAGATGATATTAGTTTTTCTAATTAGATAGGATTTTGAAACTTGTAACAATGTAAATGTAATTGACTTTGGTGATTTAATAATAGGATTTTGAAACTTGTAACAATGTAAATGCAATTATTCGAAAGATCCACAGTCGCTCATACTTTAGGGAGTAAGTATGAATCAAGACTGTCATGAATTGGTTTGTAGATTGTTTAAGGAGTTAGACATAGCAACAACATTGCTACAACATTCATGAGTACTTAGAAAATGGAGATTTGAGTATTGGATAAACCCACGCTCAAATGATTGCTTCATGGATTATATCACGAGCAATTTTGAGACGATAACATCTTATGATCTTGAAGCGGAGACATATGACTTATGATTTACAAGGCACTTGTTCATTGACTATGTGAAAATGCATCGGTAACTCAATGTCATAAAACGTGTTGTTGTGAGTGATTTGTCTGGTAAAAGATATAAGCATATGAGTCAAAGCTTATTTGTTCCTTAACCCTGATGGAAAAACAGATATCTGTAGGCCTCTCGATAATTTTGAAGTTGACTGAAAGTGTTGGCCAACCAGGACTAAATTTATGTGTTCAATTAGAAGTCTTAAAGTCATATGCAAATCAGAAATCGGGAAACAGAGTATCAAACCGAGATTGATCTTAATACATGTCTTGAGTCTGAAAAATATCTTTTGGACGGAGGATCATATGATCCCTTATATATGGACAGAACTGACTAGGTTAGAGTTCTGCAGCAGTTTCTAGGAAGCTACAGTTTGCTAATCAGATAGAGGATAAATTAGTAATTATGGTCATAGACTTATCCAAGTGGGAGACTGTTGGATTAGGTGTCTAAGCCATGACTAATAATTTATTTGTATTTACCTAATTGATAGTAGCAAAGTCCATTTGGGTTGCCCTCATAGCTAGAGGTTTGGTAGAAATTCCAGGAGAGAGAAAGATTGATTTATTATATGATTAATAAATCAATAGAAATAAAAGAAATAGTTTATTAATATAATATGGAGATAATGTATTAATTAGAAATAGTATTATTTGATTAATAATTAATCAGAAATTAATTGGATTAATTTTTGTGACATTAATTAAATTAATCAAGAGGACATGGGCTAAACTTGTGACAATTCAATAGTTGAATTGGACACGCGCGACGCACGTGTGTATGGACCGCGGCGCGCGTATCAATTAGTCGGAAAATAGCTTAGAGATAGGGTTTATCTCAGTTTGAAAGTCAAATGAGGTTTATCTCTAAGGGTTATCTTGTGGCCTATAAATAGGGACCCCTGGACCTCATAAATCGGTGCTAATTCCTTGACTCTCTCTGGATTTCGAAACCTAGCTGCTGGGTCTGACTATATTTGAGGCAAGACAATTGTGTTGCTTGGCTTCCAAGATTAACTAAAGGTTGGTTTTTCTTATTTATTCTTTTAGTAAATTTTCTATTGGCCTTTAAGATTTTGTTATATGTTCAAAGTTAGAAAACATAGATCCAATCTAGGTTGCATGTAAACTTAGGATTAAAGTTTATTGATTGCATAAAACCTTTCAAGAGCAACCATAGGTAATTCTCTTCCCTATGAGATCTACCATCTGGTTCAAAACTGTTTCTCGGCAAAAGAGATGTTGAGCACTCTCACTGTTGCCTTTGAAGGCACGTCTGAAGTGAGAGCTACTCAAGAAAACTCTCTTAATCGTAAATACAAGCACTTCTTTGCTTATAAAAATGAGACCATCACTCAAACCTTCAATCAGTTTAAATGTCTGGTGAATGATATGAGGAGATTCAATATCCTCAAACATGACTATGCCCTTGTTCTCAAATTCCTTGACTTTGTGGATGAAAAATGGGAGCATCATCTCGATGTTCTCAAAAATAGTGAGAAGATTCACATCATGGATCATCAGAGGCTGTTTGGTAATCTACGAAGTTACGAAGAGATCAAAGCTCAGCGAAAGGAGATCATGAGAGACAACCAATGTGAAAGATCTGCTGCCTTATTCTCAAAGAATCAAGACCATAATGATGCTGAAACCGATGCTACTAAAGACTCAGATGTAGAAGATGATGAGTACAAGCATATGGCTGATCTAGCCTCTCAAGCAGCATTAATTGTTAAACAATTCAATCAGTACAAGGATAGCAGAAAAGGTGGCTTCCAACGAAACTCTGGTGTCTCTAAACCAAACTTCTCCAACTTCAGGAAGTCTGTTAGTGACAATCTCAAATCTGCTGCTACTGACAAGAAGAACGATGGAAAGTGCTTCAACTGTGGAAGCACTGAGCATTTTGCCAAGGAATGTAAGCAGAAGAAAACTAAATCCAAAGATGAGTCGTACGAAGTCAAATACAAACGTCTGGTGGCTTCACTCAAAAGGCAAAATCTGGGGTCCAAGGTTCTAGTGGCTGAGGAAGAGAAATAAAAGTGGGTAGAAGAGGATGACTCGTCAGACGATGAGAATCAGAATGTATGCTTAATGGTCGTCACTGGAGGATCCACTAAAGAATCCAGCAGCACCACCAGCACCTTTGATGCTGATATGCCTCATGCTGCCAAATAAAGCTTGGCAAATGACTTGGACTCTTCTTCAATGTATCAGGTTAAGGATTTTGTTAATTTGTCAATGAATGGAAAAATCAAAGCTTTTGAGTATCTGTGTGTTTGTCTTGAAAACTCAAACTTTAACAAAAATTGCCTGATTCAAGATAACAAACAACTGAGAAATCAAATTAAGCAAAGAAATCTTGATTACTCAAATTTAAAAACTGAATGTCGTGATCTTGTCTTGTCCAACAAACTATTATTTAAAGAAAAACAAACAGCTAAAAATGAATCTAAATGAATTCAGCTGATCATTAAGAACCGGACTCAGTCTCACAAAAGAGTGTCTAAGCTTATCAATGATCATATATCTTTCCAAGCCACCAAGATCCTTGGTGGAGACTTTGAATCAGCGGTTAAAATTTTTAAGAATGTTGAAACTGAACCAACTTTTCCCTCAAAAGAAAAACTGATTCAAGAATTTAAAAATAAATTTGTTCCTCCTGATTTACAAAAGAAAAACGAACCCATTGAAAAACACTGTAGTGTTAATGAAAAAGGTGATATCGACATTCAAACCAAAGTCAGTGCCATTGATCCTTCTGTCAAAGGAACTAAACAAGAGAATATTTGTGTTAGTACCGAGAACCTTATTAGATTCCCTATCTCTAATGGTGAGTTTCATACTGTCACAAATACTGCCTGTGAAGAACCTGTATGCAACACCTCTGCTGCTGAGTCTAATGGATGGAAGAAAGAATCCAATTTTTCAAACGCTTTCAATAAAATAAAATTTTCAAAATAAAAAAAAATCAAAACCCATTAGGACTTGCTACAGACGTGGTGACTCGTCTCATCAGGCGAATCAATGCAAATTTGAGTCAAGATCTGACAAAAAAGAAAATGTTGCCTCTCGCTGTAACAAATGGACAAAAAAAGAAAATTCCTTAAACCATCTTCCTTTTGAGTGTTACACTATTCTCTCTTATTTCAAACCCATTTCCAAATGGGTTCACTGAGTTTCTCACCAGTGTATTAGTAACTGCAGGGTCATGAAAATATTTGGTATCTGGACAGTGGATGCTCTCGTCACATGACTGGATACAAATCACCATTGGATGATTTTGTCAAGAGAGATTGCCCAGTTGTTACATAAGGTGACAATAGCCAGGGTCACACCAAAGGCTATGGCACCATTCACTATAAATCTGTACAATTTTCTAATGTTTCTTATGTTAAAGGTTTAAAGCACAATCTCATATCCATCAGTCAGCTGTGTGATGCTGATTATGAAGTCTGCTTCAACAAAAGAGAAGGGAACATCATTGATTCTGCAAAAGAAATCGTCCTCACTGCCAAGAAATGTGATGATATTTACATACTGGATATGTTCTCAGCAGACCAGTCACTGAAGAGATGCTTCTTCACTCGTGCTCAATCTCACATCAACTGGCTGTGGCACAAACGTCTGTCTCACTTAAATTTCAAGAACATCTCCAAGATTTCCAATCATCAGCTTGTTTGAGGCCTTCCAAAGATGAACTTTGTAAAAGACAAAGTTTGCTTAGCATGTGAAAAAGGTAAATAGGTTAAGGCTTCCTTCAAATATAAACAATGTTCTTCCATTGTATCTCCTTTCAACTTGATGCATATGGATCTGTTTGGACATGTCCCGTTGGCCTCTCTTGCTGGGAAGAAGTACTCTCTTGTGATTGTTGATGAGGATTCTCGTTTTACCTGGGTCATGTTTCTATGAAGCAAAAATGATGCTGCTACTGAGATCATTTCATTGATCAAACTATCGGAAGTCCTGTTTAATATAAAAATGAAGCAGCTGAGGAGTGATCATGGTACTGAGTTCCGAAATCAGTCCCTCAAGTCCTTCTATGAAGAAAAGGGCATCCTTCAAAACTTCTCAGCTGTTCAAAGTCCTGAGCAAAATGGTGTAGCTGAAAGAAGAAATCGTACTTTGATTGAAGCTGGAAGAACCATGGTAGTTGATGCTGGTCTTCCTTTTTCCTTCTGGGTTGAAGATGTGAACACTACTTGTTACACGCAAAACCATTCCATTATCGTCAAAAGGCATGGAAGGACTGCATATGAAATCCTGAAAGGTCGATCTCCTGATATTTCTTACTTTCACGCTTTTGGTTGTGCTTGCTTTATATTGAAACAGGGGAGCAGCAATAGAAATTTGAAGCAAAGTCTGATGATGGTATGTTCTTGGGGTACTCATACATCTTAAAGCATTCAGGGTTTTTAATGTGAACAAAACAAAGGTGATTGAATCTATTCATGTTCGTTTCGATGAGTCAACCTTTCCCCATTAGCATGAAGTCCATGAATTGTCAATTCTTGAAGAACTCGTGTCACCAATCTTATCATCTCCTTTCTATTTCCCTGTGGTTCCTTCTGTTTCATCTGATGATACTTCCTCTCTTGAGTCTCATTCTCCTAATGATTCTCCTCCTGAGATTCCTCTAGTCCATGAAAATCTCTCAAAAGACCCTGTGCTGAATGTCGATGTTGAAGATGAAGAAATTTATCAACCCCTTCCAAATGTCTGAGATCATCCTATTTCTCAAGTTATAAGAGACGTATCATCAGGGATTCGAACACAAAGACAAGTTTCCAGCAACTTATGCCTCTATGTGAATTTTGTTTCACTGATGGAACCAAAGAAGGTGGATGATGCACTGATTGATGTTGACTGGATTAAACCCATGCAATATGAACTTCATGAATTTGAAAGACACAAAGTATGGTCTCTCGTTCCTCGTCCACAAGGAAAGACTGTAGTTGGTACTCGTTGGGTGTTTAGAAATAAAATGGATGAAGATGAGATTGTTATCAGAAACAAGGATCGCTTGGTGGCTCAGGGCTTCACTCAAATGGAAGGGCTTGATTACGATGAAACCTTTGCCCCTGTCGCTCGTCTTGAAGCTATCAGACTCTTCCTAGCCTATGCTTCATTTATGAATTTCAAAGTGTTTCAGATGGATGTCAAGACTGCCTTTCTGCATGGAGATCTTCCTCAAGAAGTATATCTCAGACAGACCCTGGTTTTATTAATGAAGACTTTTCTGTTCATGTGTATAGGTTGGATAAAGCAGTATATGGACTCAATCAAGCTCCAAGCTCCCAGGTCCTCGTATGATACTCTGACCTCATATCTTCTTGAAAAAGGTTACCATAGAGGTGTTATAGACAAAAAACTTTTCATTAAGAGGTCAGGTGATGACATCATTCTTGCTCAAGTCTATGTCGATGACATTATCTTTGGTTCAACCAATGATAAATTGAGTAAAGCATTTGTTGTTGTTATGTCATCAAAGTTTGAAATGAGCATGATGGGTGAGCTGTCCTTCTTTCTGGGTCTTCAAGTCAAGCAATATTCTCAGGGGATCTTTATTTTTCAGAACACGTATCTTCAGGACATGCTGAAGAAATTCTCATTCTCTGATTGCAAGTCAACCAAAACTCCAATGAGGACTTATGTCTGTCTGCCGATCCTTCAGGTGCTGATATTAATGCTTCTATTTACAGAGGCATGATTGGCTCGTTGCTGTACCTTACTGCCAGTCGTCCTGATATTGTGTTTGCCACCAGTATGTGTGCTCGCTTTCAAGCCAAACCTAAGGAGTTTCATCTTAATGCAGTGAAACGAATCTTTTGCTATCTCAAGCATACTCCTTCTCTAGGTCTTTGGTATCCATGTAAGCCCTCTTTTGATTTGGTTGGATTCATAGATTCTGACTTTGCAGGGTGTTCATTAGATCCAAAAAGTACTTCAGGCGGTTGCCAACTTCTGGGAAATCGGTTGATCAGCTGGTCTAGTAAAAAGCAATCTTCAGTAGCCTGCTCAACAGCTGAAGCTGAATACGTTGCCGCTATGAGATGTTGTGCTCAATTTCTATGGATTCAGAACCAATTGATGGACTATGGGTTTTCACTCACAAAGACCCCCATCTACTGTGACAATACAAGTGCTATTCTCATCTCTCAGAATCCAGTCCAACACTAAAGACAAAGCACATTGACATCAGGCATCATTTTATTCGGGATATCATTCAGAAGGAACAGATTGAGCTTATGTACATTCCCACTGAGCAACAGTTAGCTGATATTTTCACCAAGCCCCTTGATGAGCAAAAGATGCTATTTTTATTGGTGAACTGGGAATGATTTCTCAATAATTTTTGTGTTGTATTTTTGTTATTTCAGTTTCATGTTTGTTTTCTTATTTCTTTCAAAAATGATAAAAACAAAATATTTTCATTCATTAAACATTAATTTCTTACATAGTATTAATTTACATTTTCCTATCGTTTGAAGTACTGCCACATAGAAGGATTTCCCACCGAGAACAACTGATGGATCCTCAGTTCACTTTCATCAACAAAGAGCTGAACTTCATCTGATAGCTTCACCACAAAGTGATTCTGAACTGTTGCCCTCAAGATTGTTGATGGCCACCATCCTCTACGATACCAAACCTCCACCATGTCAAAGGGTTTAAATTCCACCAACGCCTTTGGTGGAACGAACTGAAATGCACACCATCCAACATGCACCACCATCGGTCCTCCTATTTCTCCATCAGTTAATGTTGTCAACCGCACTTCATATCGCTCCAGCCAAATCCCAATGATGACACCTCCATATGTCCCTCCCTTGAACTCTCCTTCCATCAGTTTCACATCCACCTTATCCCATCGATGAAAAGGACTTTCATACATTTCATGTATATTTATGTGTGTGCCTTTCTTTCTTTGCTTGTGTGTTTTTGTACGATGAACATCTTTCTTCCTTTTATAGACATATGCAGCAATCTCGGAACTTCTGTTTTTAGAGACGATCTATTTTTCCTAGAGTTATTTCGATTAGACATATCACCTTTTGAGCTTCTCAACGTGATCTTGTCAGAGATGTTTTGATTTGACGGGGATTATCATCTAGTCTGCAAATCTGACACTCTATGTCCCTAGAAGCATGCTGATATATGTGTCCAAGTCTCGTGTCTCATTGGCAAGACCAGTCCTGAGATGTAATAGAGCCACTCACTCTCATCAGTGTTCCATCATTATCTATTTATTGATGAGAGATTGCCCAGTCCCACTGATAACATTATTTTCAGGGTTGAGTATTTTTACCCTTCTTTGTCTCTTCAACCCAACCTTGTCCTAGGAAGCATGCTGCCGTATGCCAAGTCTTGTATCCTACTGAAACACTAAGCATGAACCTACCTTATCAGCTGATCACAAGAATTAGGTGATATTGTATTGTCTGATCCTGTAAAAGACAATGGGTTCATCTACATACAGCCCTTGTCCCTAGAAGCTGCTGCTGCATGCACGCCCTGCAAGGCATTTCACTCCTCCACATTGATGAATATTGAAATCGATTTTGAGTTAAATTATAACTATGATTCTAACAACAATATAAGGGTTTAACAATCATGCACAAGCATTGTAACACAAATAGATGAACAAGATGAAATGGATAACATGTGCCGAATGCTTGATTAATAACTTGGGTTTTACAATGGAGTTTTTGCTATTGTTGTTATAATCTCACTATCTCGCCTCTAACACAGTATGGTATCACTGATATTTATACTCAATCAGTGATACGCATAGTATAATTACTTTATCATAAAAGATTCTATCAGATATACTATCCAATAGAAAGACAGGATCATGCACCACGTAGTCTGCAACCACGCGTGCATATTGGTTTGATAGCTGGAAGTCTTCGGATCCTCTAGGTGATACCTTTCGCATTCTTCAGACTGCGGGGTCTCCTATTTGTTTATTACTTCGGGGTTTTTCTTCAAAAGGTCTTTTGAGGAGGGGACTTCGGATACGTTAGCACTTCATCACAAATATACCCAACAATCTCCCCCTTTGTGTGAAGTGCATCCGAAGTCTACATACGGAAATTTTTCTTGTAGGCCCTCTTCAAAGTTTTCCTTATCGCCAAGTACCATTTCATGTGATCCATGAACTTCATCTTCTTTTCTTCTGAGTTTGCATGACAAGCATTTACATGAGAGATCATACCAGAGATAAAAGAGGAGGGATGGAGGCCATGATAGTCTATTTCAAAGAATTTGATCATGACTTCGGTTTTGTTTCGAAGTCCTTTGAAGACTACACCGTAAGGTTCATCGAGAATCTCTCCATTCTTGAATCTGGTTATGTTCCGAACTACAATGGGAGGAGTGTTCAATGGTTGTCTGTAGTAGGAACATAACTCAATGTCGTGTTTGACAAACTTCATCAAGTAATTGTTCAGAAAGCCCATGACGTGGTTGTTGACTGCAAACACAGGTAATCTGGCTTGAGCTGCTTCACCGATTCGCAGAATATCAAGAATTTGAATTAAGTCCATTGGATTCATTATTGGAAAACCGGCAATCGTAAACCTTGACTCATCATCATTTGCACCTCGAAGAACAAGAAATTCATAATTTACGAAGCCCTTATAAGTTTCTGTCTCCTTGATTGAGAGGATTTGCTTGATTTTGTTCAAACCCCATACTACACTCTGACGTTTAATGTATTTGGCATGGAAGTTGATTTTGTTGGTCCAAAAGGTTGCTCTCTGTTCGTTTGGTACTGATTGAACAAATTGGAGAAAAGCGAAAGTCTTTGGATTAAAAGGAATGTCAAGCTGAATGTCTTCGGAGTCGGGTGTCGCAAAACTCCAAAGAGGTAGCCTGTTGAGTACATTCGGATCTTGAAATCCAAAGATTTGATTGCCTCTATGGTCCATTCCCCATCATCACGTGCGAATTCGTTCATTTTGATCATCAGGTTGTAGTCAGGCAGTCTGGCTTTGTAGACATCCTCCATGTGTGGAGCAATTATGCTTTCTAGTGACCTGTCTGTTGAGCTTCCTGCTCCAGCTTATCCACTAGCTCCCATGGTTGTCGTTGTGATGGTTGAAAATGAAGGAACTGCTGAGGTTGTGGAGGTTAATCTAGGCCTTTCTCCCCCTTGTGAAGCATGGCCCGTATGCTGAGCAATTGTAGGCATGCCTTTTGGCCTAGATATTATATATGCAAAGTTTATCAAGGGCTGTAGTACAGTTCTTAACCTAGCAGTCATGTCTTGGGTAAGAACTGCATTTGTTCTTTGCAGTTCCTCTGTAAACTTTGAAATGTCCGAAGAGGCTTGGGCGGCTGTGAGCTCTTCAATCTTTGCTCTAGCCTCATCGAGTTGTTTTTCAAACTCGGTACTTTTCTAAGTTTCACTCCAAAGTCCTTGTAGAGTTTGCATGACTTCGGAATGTGATTTTTCAATCTTTTCAGTAAAAGCTTCGATCTTCTTGTCAACATTTGTTACAACGGACTCAAGTTTTTGTTCAAAGGAGGATTGGAACTGACTCTGTTGACCCATGAGTTTCTTCTCGAGCTTTTGTACAGATTCCGTTATTTCTTTGGACATGTTAAACTCCAGAGACTCGATCTCTTCGGTGATGTCACCCAAAGTAGGTTTGGTGGGATCGAAGCCAATTTGTGCTTGAATCAGAGTGTTAAGCTTGGAGTTGAGTATTTTGTACTGTTTCATTAGTACAAAGCCTTCATCTAGTAAATCTTCATCTGAGACTCCTTCAGCAACTAAAGGTGCCAAATGAAAAGCCTCAAAGAAGGCTGCCGAAGTGGGGTTTTGTCTTGAAGGTGATGGAGGCAAGTCAAACTCTAGCAATGAGAAATCAATACTAGAGGAAGAAATGGTAGATGTTTAAAGGGGTGTTGTAGGTGGAGGTGGTGGTGGTACATCAGATGATGTAGTATGAATGGTGGTGGTTTGTTTAGTTGTTGTGGGTGGTGATGGAAGAGATATAGTTGTATGTGGTGGTGAGGGTGGTCGACTGGTCGGGTTGTTTTAGGTGGAGATGGACGAATAGTGGTTTGTTGTGGAGAGAGTGGTCTGGTTGTTGGTGTAGGTGAAGGAGTTTGATTTTCAAATTGTTCTTCTTCTTGTTCTTCTTCATGGACTGTGGATGGAGTCCTTTCTGAGTCCGAAGACTCATCCACAGTAACCAGTTTCCTCTGCCTCTTCGGTTGTTTCCTCTTCGGAGTAGTTTTCACCGAAGTCTTTCTTTTATTATCATCCCTCTTCGGACCACTTGGTCCACCAATGATCTTCCTCTTCCCTTTCCCTTTTGGATGTTCTCTGACTGGTGCTGCTTGACTTAAGTCACGTGAGGGATAAGGAATAACAAGAGTTTTATGGTAGTTGTTTACCTCAACATAGTCGGTGGGTACCTTGGAAAGCATAACTTCAGGAATTTGGGCACAGAAGTCTACAGGTTCATCGTCTAGAATAGGAATTGCGATAGGAGTGAATTTCATTTCACCAAGTGAGGGATCAGGAACATACCCTGCTTGCTGGTAGTGGGCATGGACAACAATCGCCCAGAATCTTGTGTTTGCGATTTCTGTCCCCTTCATGCTATGATTTATGTGGGAGAAAAAATCGGTCCAGAGAATCGATGCGAAATCCACTTTAACATCATACTAGATTCCGTAGAAAATACCTTGGAAGGTAACGCTTGCTGAGTCCAAGCCTAAGGTCCTTCCAGAAAGACATCTAAGGAAGATGCTAAAGAAGTACCTCCAAAGATTAGGGAGTTGATTTTTCTTGAAAGTGCTGATCCTTTCAAGAAGGGGTTCATACCCCATTTCGTTGAACATACCAACAAGTAGGTCAGCAGATTGACCACCATTTCCTTTAAGTTGTAAATTGGAAGACGGAGAGCTTCAGCAAACTTCTCCTTGGTCAGTTGCACCTTTTTGGTTTTGCCCTTTAAATCAACAGTCTCATAGAATACTGATTTGACTTGTTTGTTGGAATCGAACAGGGCATTTGATGTATAGTGTGCCCTGTGAACCGGAGTTGCAGGAACCGAAGGAGTACATGTTAGAGCATAACCTAAAGCATATATTTTCATGCATTCCACCAATGCATCGATTGGTTTAGGGTAAAGAGACAGATCATTGCGAAGAACTAGGTTAGACGATTGGCTCTTGAGGTTTAGGATTGACATGGCCTCAGTGGTTTGCGATGAAGCTTCAGCTACCATTGTTGAAGAAAATTAAAGAAGATGAAGAGTTTGAGTTTTTCTTTGAGAGTAAGTATGCAGAGAGGATTTGAGTGAAATGATCGCATAAAGAGTGTAATTGAAGCGATGAGACGTTTATATAGTGTTCCTGGTCCTTAGGTCATTTAATGTACGATAAAAGTGGTCCTATGAAAACCGGACACCTCAGCATCTGCGCGTCCCACTAACCCTGCAAAAAAGGAGAAACGTACGGGTGTCATTTGTAATGATTCAAAATTTGAACCGCCACTTTTGAGAAATCTTTTTGGTTAAGATTTTGTTTTAATATCTCCTTGACAGCTGTATACAAACAACTGGTTATATATTTCAAGGAATGTTTGTCTCTAAGATTGATCATAAATGTGGAAATCATTTGAACATTAAATTGACTTCGGATCTATGATGAAAATTATGACCATTGTGAGTGCTCTTCGGAGCGAAGGCATGAATTTATGATTAACTCCGAAGAGGATTATTTTCACTTTGGTGGATGATATGTGTTTGTCATTTATCTGTTAGGACACCGAAGTTCATTTGATTCCTTTTTGGTTTTTCTTTGAAGTTTTGGTTTTACTTTTGTGAAATGCAGATTGACATATATCCTTAACTTCCCAGAACATTATGAAAAGATGATTTAACAAGTTAATGTTCAGAATCATTCGAATCATGTTGGAAGTCCATTTTTCATTTCAAAGGTTGTTTGATCTAATATCAGTCAAGAATGTATAAGTCTAGTCACCCCATCACCAGCTTGATTTCGCATTTTGAAATATGGTTTGAATTGATCTTTCGTGTTTCAAATTTTTCATACATTATAATAATAACATTCTATGCGTTTGAAATTTAAAGAAATTTTCATTTTTGAATTGAGAATCAGAAGTGTTTTTATAAATTGGATTGTCTTTGAAGATCCTTTTTGAAAAATATATTCCCTTTCATCAATTGAAGTGTTTGGATACTAGACTCTGATGACAAGCCTTTGAGCTTCGTACACCACTCCAACTTTATCATTTAAGATAGACTACTTGAAATGTTCATATTCTCTACAAAGTACTCAACTATGTTATAGGAGTTCCTTGTATTGTTATTTAAAATAGAAGAATAAGCCTTTGAATGCCGATTTTTCATTCTTTTGCATTCCCTTGTTTATCTTTTTGTCTTTGTTTGTCTTTGATTCTTTTGACAATTTGTCTTCTGTTTATCTTTTTGATGATTTTCAATTTTTCTCTTTTTGATTTTATTTTATACAATCCTTGAGTGAGAAAATCTTCGTTTAGTTCAATTTTGTATCATTCATGAAAATAGATTTAAATTTTCTTATCATACAATGTTGGTATTATTTTTAAAGAAAACTTCAGAACACTTAAGTTATCCTGTGTAGTTTTGAGGCTACATGATTAATTTGAAGTTGAAGCGACTCAAGTTCGGAAGGATGGTTAGAAGTAGACATTTTGTTAAAGATATTGAAATCAAATAAGGATTCAAATTGTAAAATAGCCTTAACCTCACTTCGAAGTCTGTTCTTTTACCACTGTTTCAAGTCGATTCCCAAATACCTATTAGTGCAATAAGGTATGATTATCAGAATCTAAAATCAAAGTTTTTTCCTTTAATTGATTGAATCCTGAAAGAAGTTTAGAATTTTGTCTTTTATGCATCAGAACTTTAATTTTCCTATATTTGAGTTTTCTTTGAAGAAATTTTTTTTGTTGTTGTTATCTTAAGATTTTGAAGTCAAAGAGTGTTTGAAATGATTTTATCGTTTTCACAACTTTATTTGGTTGAAATGTCAGTTCCGCAATGCACCGAAGTGATAATTTACTTCGGGATGCTGCGGTGTAACATTATTTGGTTTGCTTGTTTTTCCTCCGATGAGCTCCGAAGCGAAAAATCTCTTCGGAGTACTGTGGAGAGTCATAAATTTTATTTTGAAAGTTTGAAAGTGGGAAGATTTAGAGAAAGAGTAAGCAAATCTGAGATTTATTGTAGAGTGGATCCATCAATCATTCCAAGTCCAGGAACAATTCTTGTAAATGCCTCTTCATTCAAGGCCTTTGTAATGATATCTGTCAATTGTTCTGTTGTATGAACAAAGTGCACCTCAATATTCCCCTCCTCAACATGACTTTTGATGAAGTGATAGCGAAGAGCTATATGCTTCGTCTTGGAATGTTGAACAGGATTGTGGCATATTCGAATAGCACTTTGGGAGTCACAGAATAAAGGTATTTTTCTCATGTTGATGGCATAATCTTTTAGTTGGCTTTGGATCCAGATGATTTGTGAGGTACAACCCACAGCTGCTACATATTCTGCTTCAGCAGTGGAGATAGAGACACAAGTTTGCTTCTTAGATTGCCAGCTGATTAACTTTCCATCAAAAAATTGACAACCCCCCGAAGTGCTCTTGCGATCAATAGAGCATCCACTAAGATCTGAGTCAGAGTATGCTTGTATGTAGAAGCCAGAATTTGCTGGGTACCACAGGCCATAAGCAGGTGTGCCATGAAGGTATCGAAAGATTGTCTTTACCGCACCCAGATGAGGTTCTCTTGGGTCAGCCTGATATCTTGCACAATTGCAGACTGCAAACATGATATCAGGGCGACTGGCTGTGAGATAGAGCAGTGATCCAATCGTGCTTCGGTATTGCTGTATGTCTGTCTTCGGTTTGTCCAATGAAGGATTCAACCTTGTACCTGCAGGCAAATGAACTTTTGCATTTTAGCAGTTAGTCATTCCAAAGCGTTCAAGCAAACTCTTCGTGTACTTTTGTTGATTGATGAATATCCCCTCCTTGGATTGGTTTATTTAATCCAAGAAAGAAGTTAATCTTTCCCATCATACTCATTTGGAATTTGCTTTTCATTAGTTTTTCAAAATCCTTTGACAAATTGGGGTCAGTGGATCCGAAGATTATGTCATCCACATAGATTTGGACTAACATCAAATGAGATCCAACTTTCTTTCTGAAAAGTGTTGGATCCACTGAACCTTGTTTAAAGCTTGATTCTTTTAAAAATTTTGTCAAGGTCTCATACCAAGCCCTTGGAGCTTGTTTTAAACCATAGACGGCTTTGTCTAACACATAGCAATGGTTTGAATGTTCTTTACTTTCAAAGCCAGGTGGTTGTTCAACAAAGATGGTTTCCTCGAGATCACCATTCAAAAAGGCACATTTGACATCCATTTGATAGACATCAAAGTTTTTATGTGCAGCATAAGCTAAAAATATCCGAACTAATTCGAGTCTGGCAACAGGAGCAAATGTCTCTTCGTAGTCAATCCCCTCCTGTTGACAATAACCTTTGACAACCAGCCTTGCTTTGTTCCGAACCACATTGCCTTCGGTGTCAAGCTTATTTCTATACACCCATTTGAGACCAACAATTGAAGCATTAGCAGGTTTTGGAATTAACCTCCAAACTTTGTTTTTTTCAAATTCCTCTAATTCCAACTGCATTGCTTCAATCCAGTCAGGGTGATCAAATGCATCTTTAATGTTCTTTGGTTCTACCTTTGAAATAAAAACATTGAACATGTACAACTCAGAAGTTATGTTTAAATCAAGTTTTTTTGGTGGAGCTGTGCACGAGTCAATACTTTATCATGAACATTATCGGTGACAAGTAATGGAGGGTGATTTCTAGTCCACTTTTCCAAAGGAGGATAATTTGGATCAAATTCAGGAGGTCCTTCAGAATCAATTTCCTCAATATCTGAAGGATAACCCGAAGTGGAAGGGAAATCATCCATTATTAAGTGATTATCTGAGTTTGTGACATTTTTTTTGGAGTGTTTAAGTTTGAAGAATGAATAGAAGAGTTTAGTATTTGCTCCCCCTCGACACTAGCTGGTGAAGAGATTATTCTTCGTGATCCGAAGAGTTAGGAGTTGCTACTTCTGGCTCCCCCTCGACATTAGCTTCTGGCTCCCCCTCGACTTGTGGATAGAAGGACATGATGTGTGAGACTTCATGTGAAGGGTTATTAAGATTTGAATTGATTTGCTCCCCATCGAACCCAGAATTCCCTATGGATCCATTTAAACTCTCACTCTCAACCGAAGAGGGTCTGTGGACACTACTTGGAGTTGACTCTTCGGGTCCATCTATAAGCTTATACAGTTCAGACACTTGATTATCTGGTGCTCTAGCTTCGGAGTCCAAGGCATGTTCAGGTGGATCAAAGAGAATATTAAAGTCTGTGTCGAAGGTTGTGATTGGTGATGCATCAACAGCTGATTTTGGAAAGATCGAGGACATTGGAAAAGGATGTTGTGACTTCTTGATATAGTAGTCATCAAATGAGAGATTGAAGGTTTCTTCAATTCTACGAGTTCTCTTGTTCATGACTCTATAGGCTTTTGAGTCTTGTGAATAACCAAGAAAAATCCCTTCTTCTGATTTATCATTAAATTTTGTCTGATGATCTTTCAAATTCAAGATAAAACACCTACAACCGAAGATGTGAAGAAACTTGACATTTGGTTTCCTTCGGTTGAGTACTTTGTAAGGTGTAATGTGAAATATCTTGTGGATGTAGGATCTATTTTGAGTGAAACAAGCTGTAGAAATTGCTTCAGCCCATAAGTACATGGGTAGATTTGCAAAATTAAGCATTGTTCTAGCTGCTTCACACAAGGAGCGATTTCGTCTTTCTACAACACCATTTTGTTGTGGAGTATAGGGTGCTGAGAAATTGTGATTAATCCCCTTTGTTTTCAAGAATCCATCAACAGTTTGATTCTTAAACTCCGAACCGTTGTCACTGTGTACAGTTTGGACTTTCATGTTGAGCATTACCTCCATCTTTCTGATGAAATTGATGATTTCTTCAACAGCGTCTGACTTGTTTCTTAAGAATAAGACCCATGTAAACCTTGAATAATCATCAACAATCACTAAAATATTCTTTTTCTTTCCTATCGACTCCACTGCGGATGGTCCACAAAGATCCATGTAGAGAAATGAAAGGGGTTCGGTGATTTTTGGGTTAATCACAGTTGGATGCCTTTGCTTTGTCTGCTTCCCATGTTCACACGCAGAGCAAAGTGAATCATTATCGAATTTTAAAGCAGGCATACCACAAACCAAATCCATAGCCACAAGTTTGTTTAAATTTTTGAAGTTCAAATGAGCAAGTCTTTGGTGCCACAACCAGCTGACATCAGAGTTGGCTTTGGAAAGAAGACAAAGAGATTGCCCACCTGTCACTGGCTTCAGATTCAAAGGAAACATTGATCCCTTCCTTTCAGATTTTAATAAAACTTCTTTTGTATCCATTTTTGCAATTATACTTCCATTATGATTGAATGTGACTTCATTTCCAGTTCCCACAACTAACTGAGAAATGCTAACCAGATTGTGCTTTAAACCTTCCAAAAATGCCACCCTGTTAATCGTAAATTGACCATTTTTTATTTTTCCATAACCTCGAATTGGACATGTCTCATTGTTGCCAAACCGAACATTTCCCGCATCATCTAGCGTTCTATAGTCCCTTAGATATTCCCTTTTTCCTGTCATGTGTCTTGAGCAGCCACTATCCATATACCATTTAGCATCGTACCGCTCAGTAGACGTTATCTGCAATTAATCAAGAAGGAGTTGGTACCCAATCAATCTTGGGTCCTCTGGGTAAGCGAAGGATTCTTGAATCCATTTTTCTACAACCTCTTCAGTTATTTCATTTGCATTTAAGTTTATTAAATTCTCCGAAGCCTCATGTGATGAACATGATTTCGAAGAGTTTGAACAAGATTCTGAAAGACTTTTTTTCAAAACAGATGAGTCCGAAATGACAGACAAAGTGTAAGACTTCGAAACCCATATTTGTTTGGTTAATTTTGACTTTGAGGCTTTTATTGTTACTTTAGAAGATGATGATTTTGAAGACTTGGTTTTAACGGTAAGATTTTCTTTCAAATCATTCCTTTTCCAATTTTGTTTCGTAATTTCAATTGTTGATTTCTTTGACATTGAACTACATGACGTAGAGGCACAAATGTACTCTTCATATTCCAACTTGAAATCGTTTAGTGAAAGATTTTTATCTTTAAAAAGATCCAAGTTTTTGTCCAGCCATTGATGAAATGTGTCTATCAAGTTGTAACCTTTTGAAAAAGTTTTCTTAGTTGATTTTTGAATTTTGGGATTTGGAAAATTGGGTTTTGTTGGGACAAATATTGGTTTGGAAAATTGATTTTTGACTTCTGATACATTTGAATCGGTGGGTTTTGTTCCAGAAGTTGAAGCGACTGCGTTTGTTAGTATTGAAACTTCGAAGGATGTTTTCCTTTTGACAAGATTTGGGTTTGTTTTGATTTTAAATTTTTCACTGTTGGTTTTGAAATTACAACAGTAGTGTTTGTTTTGGAAGTTGATGCCTGATTTTGAAATTGAGGTTTTTGCAAAATTTTGATGTTGTGTACCACAGGCTTCGGAGCTTTTTGTGTTTGGTTCTTATCCTCAAAATTTCTCATATTTAATTTTTGATGCCTCATTTTCAACAGATTTAGCAAGTGGTACACATTCTTTTGATTCCATTAACTGAAAAACATCCATCTTCGGAGTTATGGATTTTTCCATAACTTGAATTTGTTTGTAGTTTCGGTTAGTATAAACACGATTGTCGTTTTTAGTATTCAAAAAATTTGTCAAATTCTTTGGTATTTTCTCCTTTTCATAACATAAACGGTTAAAATGTTGTGACCGTACAAATCCTGTTTTCTTATGTTGATTTTTACTTCCATGTTTTTGTTTACTTGATTTTCAAACATTTTTTATGATGAGAAAAATCCTTCCTTAGTGACTGTGGAGTTATCCTTATCAACCATCTTTTGTAAATCATTATCAATCAAAAGCATACCACCAGGTTTCACAAAGATAGAGTTTTTGAAATAAGAAACTTTAGGATAAACACACGCAACATGGACTAGTCTTTTGGAAGAGTTTTTGAGATAATCTTCATAAGATTCACATTCATCAGAAATTTGAGTCTTAGTTTTATCAATTTCCAAGTTGTCCGAATTTTCTTTTTCACAATCAATTTTAGTCTTGCCTTTATCCTCCGAAGACAATTGTGAGATGTCTTCGGATGGTAATTCGGATGTGGAGGATGATTTATGCAAGGAAAATGAACAGTCAACTTCCTCCATACCCGAATCAGATTCAGAATCATTTTCAGACACAGTTTCTACCACAACATCAGATTTGTTTTCACTTTGAGGCACGTGCTGTTTTAAGATTGGAATCTCTTGAGGCAGTAGTTTTAACAAATTTTCAGCAGTTAAGTGTTTTTCAACAGAGATTAAACCATGTTTGTACGAAGGGTTAGTCACTTCGGACCCTGAAACTATAGATTCACATTCATAAGTAACACTATCAACATTCTTAACCTTGAATTCAATGAAGGGAAAAAGTTTTCTATGTTGTACATTGCAAACATCGGCAGAATGATAAATACGGATAATGTGAGCATACAGTCGTCTGGCAATTTCACAAAATATGTTACGTTGTCTCAAAAGTACATCATTGTTATTTAAAAGTTTTTCTCTAGTTTCTTCTAATAGAGAGATTCTAAAATTAGTCTTCTCTAGGGCTAGCCTCGTACTTTCCACTATCCCCCTCAAGTTGAGAATCTCCTGCTCATTCAAATTCTCCCTATTTTTAGCATTGACAAGCAGTTTATGCATCACAGAACAATCACGAGTTATTTCATTTATCATAGGTGCAAATTTGGATTCTGAAATTTTAAAGGATAAGAGAAGTTTTGATACCTGTTCCGGGATGGGTAGACGAGTGTCCTTTGCCATGAAGCAGAGTTCTTCATCATCATCCGAAGAGTCATCATATACCACATTCAGGGCATCTTCTTCAATCATCTTCTTCATTCCAAAATCATCCTGACCGAGATCACCAAGACCTTCCCATCCCAGACCCTCAGTAACCACCTTGTCATCTAAAATATCTTCACCAAAGACTTTTTTCAAAGTGTTATCTACAAAGCTCTTATCAACATCATAGGCTAGGAAGGCACTATGAGATGGCTTTCTCACTTCCTCATCCTCCGAGTCCGAAGACCAGACTTGATATGTTCCCATGTGAACATCACAGGCCATTAAGGCTAAGTCCTTAGTTTTCTCTCTCACCTCTTCCATTTTCCTGGCATAATAAGCCTCATCCTTCACCTTTGGTTGCATCTCATTGCGCTTCTTCAGCATACAGTTCTTGGCGAAATGGTTCTTTCCATGACAGTAGTGGCAATCAAAGTTTGAATCATCAGCAACTTTCTTCCCTTCTGATCTATCTTTGGCAAACTCCGAAGTCTTGAGTTCGACTGGCTTCGGAGTGGATGATTTGGCTCTATCTTCCTTTGGTGTGAAAATCTCAGGTTCAGGCTTCGGTGTATAGGAAAAGTTTTTGTAAGTTTTTGTTGGATTAGGTTTGTTGACAAAAGGTTTCTTGAATCTTCGATTGTTTGCTGCATAAAGTGCAATTGTCTCACCGTTTTCACCTTCCATGTAACCATCTGGTTCATCATTTTCTTCTTCCTCTTCAGTCTTTGACATAAGGGCCAATGAACTAGCACCCGCAGCTTTCTGACTTCTCCTTCCACAAATATCAGGCTCATGAGCTTTGACCAGATTGTAGAGACTGGGTAATGAGTAGGTATTCATGTTTTCATATGATTTGACCATCAGCATGATAGGTCTCCATTCAGGCCTTAAACTGTAGAGGAATTTTATGTTAATCTCCTGTTGGCTTCGGGTTTCACCATATTTCTCCAGGTCATACACCATTTTTCTATAGCGCTCGTAAGCTTGTTCCAGACTCTCGTTTTCTTGCTGCTTAAAGTTGCCAAAGTCAGCTAATACCTCCTGAACGACACTTGATTGTAATGTATTGTCACCAGCGAAGCGGACAGCTAAACGATCCCAAATTTCCTTAGCAGATTTTGCACCAGAAATATGATGACGAACATCAGGACCAAGTCCACTTTGCAGTTCACGCATGGCTCTTTCGTCATTCCTCACTTTCCTTAGGTTTGCGGCATTCAGAACTCCACCGCCTTCAACATCATTAATGTTAACGAACCTTCCTTCTATGTCGGTGTGAGGCCCATCCTTTACTGATCTCCAAATGTCTTTAGCATCATTAAGCCCTTCCAAGTAGTCCTTCATACGATATGCCCAGTAATCGTAATAGGTTGGATCGAGCACAGGAGCTTTTGTTGATGAACCAATTAGATTGGCGTAATTGAGCATGTTGGCATAGGTAGTAGTAGAATCAGTCATTTTGAATGGATTTCAATAGGATCTTTTCAGTAAAAGCGTGTTATAGAGATTTGTAACAGTTTCGGAATACTAGATCTGAGAAACGATTCAGATCTAGAACTGTAACAATGAAATGAAGCTCTATGAACAGGTTTTTGATCTGACCTGCTCTGATACCACTTGATGAATATTGAAATCGATTTTGAGTTAAATTATGACTATGATTCTAACAACAATATAAGGGTTTAACAATCATGCACAAGCATTGTAACACAAATAGATGAACAAGATGAATTGGATAACATGTGCCGAATGCTTGATTAATAACTTGGGTTTTACAATGGAGTTTTTGCTATTGTTGTTATAATCTCACTATCTCGCCTCTAACAGAGTATGGTATCACTGATATTTATACTCAATCAGTGATACGCATAGTACAATGACTTTATCAGAAAAGATTCTATCAGATGTACTATCCAATAGAAAGACAAGATCATGCACTACGTAGTCTGCAACCACGCGTGCACATTGGTTTGACAGTTGGAAGTCTTCAGATCCTCTAGGTTATACCATTAGGATTCTTCAGACTGCGGGGTCTCCTGTTTGTTTATTACTTTGCGGTTTTTCTTCAAAAGGTCTTTTGAGGAGGGGACTTCGGATACGTCAGCACTTCATCACAAATATACCCAACACACATGCTGAAGCACCGTCTTCAGTATGTGAAGCACTGATTGGTCCTTTTAGCCAAGGGGTGTTGGTCCTCTGTCGCTGAGATTAAAACTTTTGCTTCTTCCTTTATCTGTTGAATCTCAGCCCTAGATTGTGACCGTTGATGATTGCTACCTGTCCTTGACATTTCGGCACTATCATCATCATGAGATCTTTTCCCGATCTTTTCGCATGCCTTCTCGCCTTCTCTCTCACAAAATTCCTCCTCATATATACTTCAAAAATTAAACCTCCTCCCCATGCTAAACCCTTCTTCCTCACCCATCGCCCTACAAAACCCTAAAGCCCTCTCTATGCTTAAACAGGTCCCGTGTTCGAGTTAGTTCCGCCATCTGATCTTTTCAAGGCTGAGTTCACTCCTGCATCAAACATCTTTATCCTTCCAACAAATGTTGTTGCGGTCTTCTCTATCCCCACAAAATTGCAGAAAAAAGGTCTTGAACCGTTTGTCGAGTTTTTGACGGGTCATCCGTTAAATTTGGCAATTGCCGGGTTGCCGGATGTCTTCAAACCATCCGCCATTGCTGAATTCTGGTACACTTGTGACTTTCCTCTGATTCAGCGTCTATTCTGGGCACCATTTGCAATGGTTTAACAGAAGTCATTCTTACCGTCGACACCTTCAGAAGATGTCTTTGTCTTCCCTTCTCTGCTCCATTTTCTGAACATCCGTCTAAAGAAGATACAAGGTCAGTCGTGCACCTTTTGGGTTATAATGGCAATCTTGCTTGTAAGAGAGATGCTGATAAGATTGTTCTTCGTCAATGCTTTCCTGTTGGATGGAAGTTTTTGACTGGGGTTATTGGTCGATCCCTTGGTTACAAACAGAGTAGTCTCGATCAGCTGAACATCTATGAGCTCCGCCTTCTCTTTGGCATGGCTCTTATAAAGAACTTCGACTTTGCTCAGATTATATTTGATCAGCTGGTGAGCCTCATCTCCTGCAAGGCTCGTCCCAACTATGTTGCCTTTCCAAGATTTCAGGCTTTGGCAATTGGTTTTGAGTGTGTTGAATATCACTCTGCTGAAGATGTTGAGTGTTCTTTTCCTGTGTTGACTTCGAAGTTTTTTGGCACTGCTGCTCCCATTGCGTCTGATGCTTCATTGCTTGCCTGCATGACTGGATGGGCTATGAATCCTTATCACGATGAGTGTTTTCTCGATCAATTGACCCTGTTCTTCCTACTGTTAGACTGGCCAATCCCGAAGAATCCTCCAGTTCATCTGATGCATCTACTGACCATCGCTCTGATCAACATCGCTCTCCTATTGGTTCTAATCTATCCAGTCAACATAATACTGGTAATGATTCTCTGCATCTGTCAGAGCCCCTCAACTCAGCACAAAATCCGCCTCAACAGTCTGATCCTCTTAACTCAGCTGAAAAGTCTGATTCTGAAAAGACTGTCACTGAAGACAACGACTCCTCTTCCACTAACTCTACAAATGAATTGTCTGATGATTCCTCCGATGGCGATACAGGTCCATTTTTTAATTATGAGGATGTCGTCTATGGTCCTCAGATCATTTCTCCTATCCGCCACATCCCTTCTCTTGAGAGAGGGAACCTGCATATTCGGATTGCCTCTGAATCTCCTCATCACCATTGTGAGCCTGAAGTCATGGAAACAACAGCTGCTCTTCCTCAGGGCAATACGCACATCAGGTTCTTGTCTCTTCTTCACTTCTCCGAATCTGCACCTTCCTCAAGTTCATCTTAGTTGGATGCCATTCAACTGACTCTTAAGACCATGGTGGAACAGTCTCAGCTGCAATCCTCTCTCATATAGAAGATTGAAACTGATGTTGCCTACGTCAAAGATCCTCTCTATTGGTCCCTTAAGATTGTATTTCCTGAGGGTACACATATTCCTTTCTCGCCTCCTTCTGGACATGATGCCTTTGCTCCTTCTCCTCCTGATAATCCTGGTAATGCTCCCTCTGCACCTCCTCCTCCTCCTCCTCTTCCTCCTCCTCCAACTTCTGATGATGCCAAAAAGGGGGAGAATATCTCTGATGGTAATGGTGATCAAGATCCTCCTATTCAGGGGGACAATATTTCTGAGCTAATCAGGAACATGTCTCATGCTGAGGGGGAGCACTCGAATCAGCAAGATCCCCTCATAAGCTAAAATTCTCGATCATCACATCTCATGCTGAGGAGGAGCATGAGTCAGAGGAAAGCTCTCAGGCTAAGGGGGAGCCAAGTTCTCAAGCTAGTGAATAGTGTAAAGATGACGAACACGCCACTGATAATGATGATGAGGAAGGTTTCTTCGAGTTGCTTTACCTTGTCGATCCCATTGCTATTCCGTATCCAGGTCAACCCTTCCCTGAGGAAGATCCAGGCTCATTCATCCCTGAGCCCACTAAGTCCTTTCATATCCCTGAAGCTGATCACCTATCAGCTGATATTCCTGATGATGACGTTCCTCTGGTGAATAAAAGAAAACGAACTCCTGAGTCAACCTCAGCACCAGAGTCTTCAAAACATCAAAAGGTCTCTCCTTTTATTCTTCAAGTAGCTGAAGAATGGTGCTTGTCTGTCGATTAAGTTGAAGGTTTCGCTGCTGAGCACAATCTTGTTATGACCAACCACGTCATCTCTCTCAAGGATGATCAAGTGGCTCATCAGTTGGTTCAAGAGGAAGGGGGAATGGATCAGCAACAGGATCTCATGAGTCATTTTGATTCAATGACTATTAAACAAAGGAAGATTGCCGGTCGAGATGAGAGTGTCAATAGAAAAATTGATCTGGAAAAATATACTGGTGTTTTTACAAGAAGACATTCATCACTTCCTATTGTCAAAGTGGGCTATTCTAAAAACAAGGGTCAAAAGATCTTACTTTTGCATCTTCAAAGAAAAGACAAAGAAGTACTTGTTCCTGAACAAGTATTCATAAATGAAGTTGCAAAGTTTGGTTTCTCTGAATAGGAGGAAATGCTTCAGGTGACCAAGAAGCATAAGGGCCTGCACTCTCAAGAGCTTCGTGCAGCTCTTCAAAGGTGGATTGACAAAGCTCACCATGTGGACCTTGTGCATGCTTCAGCTCCTCCTGACAAAGACTCTCAGCCTGGCCCCAAAAGGAGAAGAAGGAACATTCAGATCAAGCAACATCTGATTCTTTATGGATCAAAGGATTTCGACAATAATCCTCCTCTTGGTTTTCATGCTGAAGCCCTTAATCTTATTAGAAAGCCAGTTCATGGAATGTTCTGTGAAGATGCTAATGGAAAGATGTGCTTTATGAGAACATCTGATTTGGCTAAAGCATCTACTGATCATCTCTTCCATCTTAGGTGTGATTGCTTCAAGGTTGAAACTTCTGAGAGTTTTCATATGCTGATCTCTCATGAACTGAAGAAAAGAGATGTAAGACCCATTTTCATTTTAAGATGCTTACTAAGGTAAGTAGAGTTATTACCTTTGAGTTATGAGTTGTTTGATTTGTGAGAAGAGATTTAAAACCTTTCTTATGTACTAATCTTGGTATGATTAAGATTAGTTAAGTTGATGTATGAGTTTGGGTGATTAGAAACCCATTTGGGAGAATTTTAAACTCTTAAAAATGTCAAAAGAGGTTACACGGGTCGTGTTTTATAAACACGGGTCATGCTGTGCAAGACAACCCATTTTGGAAGCATGCAGTAAGTTACACGGGCGTGTTTTTATTAACACGGGCGTGTCAGGATACTACACGGGCCGTGTTAAATTAACACGGGCCGTGTTATTCTGCAGACCAACTTTTTGAGAGCAATCCGTAAGTTACACGGGCCGTGTAACTTTAACACGGGCTGTGTTACGCTGCAGACCTATATAATGTGCAGAAAATGCTCATTTCGGGAAAAACACACCCAAAGTCGATTCCAGAGCATAAAGAGGCGATTTTCTGTCAAATTGAAGCGAGAGATTCATGGGAAAACATAAAGAGACTCGGATCTAATCCCGCAAACGTGTTCTTGATTCCTAGTTCGTCGAGGTGAGTGATTTCTTCATTTTGGGGGTTTTGAAACCCTAGTTTTGATTTCAGTTATTTAGTTATATATTGTTATATATGTTGTTAGTAGATTGTTAGTGGATGCCTTTAGAGTTATTGGTGTGATTATTGTCGAGTTCCTACGGTTGAATGAGTAGAACCGTGGATTTGGAGGTTTCGGTAAATATAGAGTTGATATTTACCGTTTATACTCCTTTTTCCTCTTTTGATTTATACATCTTTGAGATAGATGTTATTGAGATGATTGTGGATGTTGGAGAATGGAATTAGACTATGGTGATATAACCAAGTCTAGCGAACAGGAGCCCGGTACGCGTAAATTGAGGGTTCCACATACTAAATCGATATCAGGTGAGTACTTTCGAATAATTGAGTAAGAGTTATACCTTGTTGTATATATAAATATGTTTTACATATATGTGTATGTTGTGTTGATATTGATGTGGCTTAGATTTAGAGTGGTTTGTTATTTGTGGATAATGAGAGATGGGTTACAGTCTATATTTGAGTATAAGAGCAGAGTATATGCTAGAGTGAGTGAGTTAAAGAGTTTTGGAGTTTGATTGCCACTACTATAATGATTGTTATAATTGAGTATAATTGATTGTGTAATGAGTATATGCGAGTGTGTGTGATTGAGTTTATGAGTAGTATCAGTTGTGATATTTATTATTGAGTTGATGACACTAATAATTAGCTGGTGTTTGTAAAGCTAATATGTTTGCAGGTTTCAGAGTTAAGAGAAGGTGAATATTTGGTAATGAGATTAGCAAAGGAGAATGTTGAGAAAGTATACTGAGAGAGATTACTGAAGTATAATTGAGATTACTCACTAAGCTTTATAAGCTTACACTTGAGTTGTATGTTGTTTTACAGGTATCTGTAGCAGTGATAGGGGAAGGCATGTGATAAAGAATGACGGACAAGTTTAGAGCCTGTCCTTTAGTTGAATTAGATTTATTTGTAATGCCTGGTATGTAACGTGAGGACCTTTTGTTGTAATTAGTGCATGATAACATCTTGTTTTCTATGGTTTAGTACAAGTATACCCATTTTTGATGTATAATTTGTTAAAACTTTTTTGGTGTACTTTGTATGAGAAACCGGGTGTTACAAGTTGGTATCAGAGCATGGTTTAAGTGAACTAGGTCTTGAGTGTAGAGTCCTAGACTTAAACCGAGAAGAGAGAGAGCCCCTATCACATGCTTGGGAAAGGATATTGCTACAGATTTTAGTATATGAGTTAAGTATAACTTTTATGTTATATTCGTTATTTGTTGTTTTCTGTGTGAAAATACAGATATGGAGTCAGATGAAGGATGAGTTGAGAAATTGGTCGGGGCTGGTTGGACCTACAGTGAATGATGAGACGAGATTTTGATTGATATGAGATATCAACTAATGAGAAGACGAGAATTTCAGTTGCTAATAATATATCAGCGGAATATGAGATGAGATAGTAATTGAGATGAGATCACGGTTGAAGCGAAATTCCAACTGATGATGAGAAAGAATATGAGCATAAGCTGAGTATGAGCTAAGAATTGAGACATGTGAATGTAGCCGAGTACACTCAAGAGTTGAGATCCGAAGTATACGAGTTTCAGCTAATGAGAAGATAAGATTTGTTGCTATGAGGTATGTAAATAATTTTACTTAACATGTTAGTTGTAATACATCGCGCGTATTTAATTATTGATAATACATGTAATAGAATATGTGTAAAACATGTGGACACATAAAAGATCAATTGAAATTACATGTGTTAGAAAATTGTGGTTATAAAGTGTAGTAATTTGGCATTGAGATGAGAATCTCATGTCCATTTTATGTAAGATTTACATATCACATAACGAGTGCTTTGTGATTATGTATAACTGAGATTATAAGTGGTTGATTGACGAGTACTTAGCAACCATGAAGAATTGTGTATAAAGAATATATATACATGGTGAAAAATATATATAAATTTTGATATTGTATATATAGTGTTTGTTATTTCACAGATGTGACGAGACTTCTATGTACGAGTACTTTGTGGTTGAGACCACATGTGTTGTGGGCCACATGACTAGTACTTATGATTGATCAAAATGAATGGCTAAGATAGCCAAAAGAGTATGAGTTGAGGAAGATGGTGAGTGTGTAGTTGATTTCACACTATAAATGATTATGAGTTGACATGCTGAGAGTTAAATTGTGTGGTTTGGAGTTGTCACATAATGAGATATTAGTGACAGAGTTGTCAGAGGACACTCGAGTAACCACATAAAGAGTACCTTGTAGTTATAATTGAGAGAACCTAGATTGGTTTATGTAGGCCTAATTGACCTAGAGATTGGGTTAATTACCTAATAAATGTGATTGAGACCACATATTCGGTGGGGTCACATATTGAGTAAATGTGATTGAGACCACATATTCGGTGGGGTCACATATTGAGTAAATGTGATTGAGACCACATATTCGGTAGGGTCACATATTGAGTAAATATGATTGAGACCACATATTCGGTTGGGTCACATATTGAGTAAAGGTGATTGAGACCACATATATTGTGGGTCCGCATAACAAATAAACGTGGGAGACCACGTAATGAGTACCTTATGGTTAGAGTAATGAAGATTGTTATGACTCAGACAAAAGGAGGAGAAACGGTGAGTCTATATGGCTCGAGAACGTAGCAGAGACCCGCTAGAGTTAAAGAGGAGGTGGATTGAGAATGGTACGAGGTACCATGATCTGATCAGAGGACGATCTGAGGTGCCGCGAGATAACGATGAATGGCGAGTTTGGAGGACAGTACGGGGTACTGTAAAACAGTGTTAAAAAATGAGACCAAAGGATGGTACGGGGTACCAAGAGCTGAGGCATAGTGTTGTGCTTGTGTGTAGACAGGCATGTACTTTATGATAATGTAGAGTGTTGAGACTATACTATCCTTGAGTGTGGAAAAGTATGGTACATAGGTAAGCTTGTATGGCCCGAGACTTTATAGGTGAGAAGAGGATGAATTCGAGGCTGAGTAATAATACAGTAGTACTATGAGATAATACAGTGAGTAATACTGTTGAGAAATGTTGCTGTGAGAAGTACATTTGTCATGTACTCGTGTTGAGAATGTGTGAGATTTCTTGTATGTTGAACGAGATAGAGTTTTATAAATACATAATGAAAATATATGAGTTAAAAGAAGGAGTAAAGTAATTGTGTTTGTGATTGATAGGATTCGTTCCTTAGCAATCAAACCAATTACTGCCAATGAGATAAATGTGTGAGTGTCGAGATGACAAAACTATTTATTCGTATGAGACGATGGATAGTGGATTTTGCTATAATAATCTGAGTTATTTTCTTGAGATTAATGAATTAATCGGATAATGAGATATGATCTCACCGTAGAGATTGCGGTGTTAGATTTTATTATTTTGAGTCATGTGTAGAGATTTCGGTGGGTTGTATATATCACGTGTTCTATGTCATTCTAATGAGTTGGAGATTGAAATGATAATGATGGAGAGATGGCGAGAAGAAAATCTTTACTAGTGGTGTGTCTGAAGGAATATATACATGGTTGTGTTGAGAATTTATTTGATAATAAATTATTGAGTTTAATAGAGCTAATGATTTATTGAGAATGTGATGTGGATTGTCCACATAAGAGATGATATAATAAGTGAGTACATCGAGAGAAACAACATGAGGTATCTTATTGAACTAAGATAAAGAGGAGTCAATTGGTGGAGGATTGTTAGTTGTATATTGGGTGAAAAACCTAATATGTGTGCTGACATGGGGGTAGAGATAAATGAGTTTTGTGTGACCAAAGTGTTAAGAGTTTGAGTGAAACTTGAGATAGTTTCTAATATTTTCTTATTCCTGGATTTTTATCCTAGTATTTGTGAGATGTGTTAGTAGGAGAAATTGTACTGGTATGTTAGCATCGGAGGAATGAATTGAGAGAGTATGAGTTGTAAACGGTGAGACTGTTTTTCTTAATGAGTTAAAGTAAATAATTTTTATGAGATTTGAAATAGAAATTGAATCCGAAATAGTTAATTGAGATTAATATTACAAATGGAATGGATGATCTGCTGAGAATATGGCTCGATGTGAGCCATAAATATGAATGAATATAAATGAGGATAGTGATTGGATTATCACTTGAGGAGTAAGGTGAGACACTTGGATGTTGACAAAGCTAAAATGAAAGATGTGTTCTAAAAAGAGTAAGGATTTGCCTACGTGGCAATGATGATAGTTAATATGACTATAGAGATTATCTTATGAGGATGATAGTGGGCATTAGCTATATTATGAGTAAATGAGGTGTGACAGTGTGTATATGTCATGTGAGATGACGAGATGATAATGTCATTATTGTATGTGATGTGTGATTGCAGTGGTGAGGTGATTATAGAGACCACACCTATTCTAAGAGATTCCGAGGAAGGAATCTTTTGAAGGAGGAGAGAACTTGTAAGACCCATTTTCATTTTAAGATGCTTACTAAGGTAAGTAGAGTTATTACCTTTCAGTTATGAGTTGTTTGATTTGTGAAAAGAGATTTAAAACATTTCTTATGTACTAATCTTGGTGTGATTAAAATTAGTTAAGTTGATGTATGAGTTTGGGTGATTAGAAACCCATTTGGGAGAAGTTTAAACTCTTAAAAATGTCAAAAGAGGTTACACGGGTCGTGTTTTATAAACACGGGTCGTGCTGTGCAAGACAACCCATTTTGGAAGCATGCAGTAAGTTACACGGGCGTGTTTTTATTAACACGGGCGTGTCAGGAAACTACACGGGCCGTGATAAATTAACACGGGCCGTGTTATTCTGCAGACCAACTTTTTGAGAGCAATCCGTAAGTTACACGGGCCGTGTAACTTTAACACGGGCCGTGTTACGCTGCAGACCTATATAATGTGCAGAAAATGCTCATTTCGGGAAAAACACACCCAAAGTCGATTCCAGAGCATAAAGAGGCGATTTTCTGTCAAGTTGAAGCTAGAGATTTGTGGGGAAACATAAAGAGACTCGGATCTAATCCCGCAAACGTGTTCTTGATTCCTAATTCGTCGAGGGGAGTGATTTCTTCATTTTGGGGGTTTTGAAACCCTAGTTTTGATTTCATTTATTTAGTTATATATTGTTATATATGTTGTTAGTAGATTGTTAGTGGATGCCTTTAGAGTTATTGGTGTGCTTATTGTCGAGTTCCTATGGTTGAATGAGTAGAACCGTGGATTTGGAGGTTTCGGTAAATATAGAGTTGATATTTACCGTTTATACTCCTTTTTCCTCTTTTGATTTATACATCTTTGAGATAGATGTTATTGAGATGATTGTGGATGTTGGAGAATGGAATTAGACTATGGTGATATAACCAAGTCTAGCGAACAGGAGCCCGGTACGCGTAAATTGAGGGTTCTACGTACAAAATCGATATCAGGTGAGTACTTTCGAATAATTGAGTAAGAGTTATACCTTGTTGTATATATAAATATGTTTTACATATATGTGTGTGTTGTGTTGATATTGATGTGGCTTAGATTTAGAGTGGTTCTGTTATTTGTGGATAACGAGAGATGGGTTACAGTCTATATTTGAGTATAAGAGCAGAGTATATGCTAGAGTGAGTGAGTTAAAGAGTTTTGGAGTTTGATTGCCACTATTATGATGATTGTTATAATTGAGTATAATTGATTGTGTAAAAGCTAAATGCGATCATTCTTCAACCCCCCCCCCTAGGGAATTAGCGCCCGCCACATACGAAATTACATATTTTTGTTAACGTTATCAAATGAATATACGTAATATCTAAATCATGATTTTAAAACAAACTTTCCTTATTAAAAACCCTATAGTTTTTTTTTTTTCGTTTTAGCGAAACATCGAATCGAACAGTGTGGTGCTCATCCCTAACAATTTGGATTATAGCATTGCACTTCTATTGTTGTTGTTATTATTGCATTGTACTTTCCTTAAATATGAGTTCTGCCCAAACTAATCATTTACTTAGTTTTATTTTTTGAGGATTATAGCATTGTACCTTTTGTTTTTACAAAATTTGTTAGATTTAAGATTTTTTACATTTTTGGTCCGAAAAATTGTTTTGCCCCTTGCCCCTTTGTTTACTTTGTCTTTTTTTTTTTCAGATTATAACATTCTACTTCTATTTATTATTTCATTGCAAAATATCCCTATAGTTTCAAACCGATTTCTAAAAGTTTTTCCCATTTTTGGTCCCACACTCTCAGGTATTTACCGTCCCCTATATCGTTGGAAATGAAATCAATCGCCCAAAAAGAAATTAATCACTCTCATATTCGCCAACTCCCCCTCCCATCTGCAACCTAAAACCTAAAAAGTAATTGCCGAAACGAAACTATTTGCCGCCGCCGCATTGCGCGGGTACGCAGCTAGTATATATATATATATATATATATATATATATATATATATATATATATATATATATATATATATATATATATATATATATATATATATATATATATATATATATATATATATATATATATATAACTCTTATAATAGAGGCCATTCATGAATGTGGATGAAGATAACTCAAATACTTGCACCATATTCATTTGAAACCCCAAGACTTTTCAACTTATACTATTTAATGTTTTTGTTAATTGATATGTTGTGCTTTTATAAGAACACTATTTACACACTTGGTTACTCAAACCTTCTTTTATTCTCTTTCAAGCATGTTAGATCCATGACATGTGTATAATATGAGTGATATCATTTCAAGAACTATAATTTGCCGAAGCTATCAAGTTCTTATTGTTGCCCACATGTTCATGTGGAGGATCCCATTATAGATCTCGCAAAGAATCAAACTCGATGACAATCATTTGATTTTGTATTAAACATGCATAATGATTCATTGGTTGGGTTGCATGACGTTTGGAAGGAATTTGGAAAAAGAAATCAAACGAGTTCCAGAAGGATTCCGCGTGTATATCTATGATAAAATTGAGGTTAGTGGTTTAACTTCATTCTTTGTACATAAGTTGCTTTGCAAATTCCAAAAATTAAAGATATCATATTATTGATTTTATTGTCATACGAAATTCCAATGTAATATAATTTTGAATTAGATTATCATATTATTTATATAGTTGGCTAATTACAATTTAAATATTTTACTCATACTTAATTAAGTCATAAACATCCATTAACTATCATAAATAAGTAAGAAAGCCTCTTGAGTTGAATTATTAATTATAAATAACAATTAGTTAGAATTTGATGAGTTTTATTAATCTTATCGATACAAACATAAATAATCAAATTTGATATAATAACACATAGTCGTATATAATTGATTTTATGTAAATAATATAAATAATATTAGATTAGATTATTATAATAATATAGGTGTTCAAAGGTATATGGTTGAAGATATTAATCATACTTGCACCGTATTCATTTGAAACTTCCAAAACTCTTCAACTTTCAACTAATTAATTACAATCATTCAAGATTTTTGGCTTGCATAATAATAATATTAAGTAGTCTATTTAAGATGTTATAATTTATATGTATCAAAAGATGGTAGTTGAATAGGTTTTCAGTTTTTTAAATTAATAAATTAAGCACTTAATGAAATGTTTTTAATTGAAATATATTATATTGATTAAACTTTTTGACTTTTAAGTAGTATATAGAAATAAAAGCATATGGTTTGATAGAAATAATTATCTCTTATATATTAATTTTGAAACTTTTATTTAATTAAATTAATTTTAATTTATTAAATCTTTATCTTTCTTTATTTTTATATTTATCCTTATAATATTTATAATTATTATAATAAATACCTTACAATTCAATGTGCTTCAAGATATGTCATCTATCTTGAACCATGTTCTTTTGAAACTACCAAACTCTTCAACTTAATCTAATTAATTGCTTAGTAATTTATATTGGTTAATCATAAATAAAAACCTTTCAATTCTCAACTAATTAATTACTACAACTTAAGAGTTTTTCTAACTTATGATATTTGATTGGTGATTATGGTTAATATATATGTATATATAATTTATTAAGATAAATCAATTTGCTTGGCTTAAAGAATGGGATGAAAGAAAATAAAACTTGAAACACATTTATATATTTTGCTAACATCCCTTGAGATTTCGTGCTTTAGTTTCATTATTTACTAACTTACCTCAATTTTTCTTTTTTTTTTCTAGGTATTTATGTGTTCATCGGATGAAAAAAAGAAATATAGAGAACTTTTTTTTGCATGGTGTTATATGTAGTTATGTTTAAAGAAAGTATTTAAGTTTGATTTTGTGAAATTATTTACAAGTCAAACTATATTATTAGTTTTTATAATAGATAGGGTAAACAATGAAATGTAATGATTCGAATGTAACTAAATATTAAAATCTGCAAAAGTTGTTATTCATTACCTTTGATGAAACTCATGAAGAAAAATTGTCATAATAATACAATTCTTTCTCAATGGTAAAATTTGTAATATTATTACTATGTTTAATTCTATTTTATTTTGGGTGTTAAACTAATTTTCTTATGTTTTAATTATACTATCCATACATAATACAAAATTAATATTGGATGTTTTATTGAGTTGGTTAAATTAACATGTTGATAACATTATAATTATATTAAATATATGATTATGATATTGTTTTTGAGTTTTGTGATGGAAATTTTATAATTGATACATGATATATATTGTGATGACATATTTATAATTAAACCTAAGTATTTATATTAGACTAATGTTTTCAGATTTTTATATAATATGTCAATATCTTTTATCAAATATTTTTATTCCTGCGCAACGCGCGGGGATACACCTAGTAACTCTTATAATAAAGGTCATTCATGAATGTGGATCAAGATAACCCAAATACTTGCACCATATTGATTTGAAACCCTCAAGACTTTTCAACTTATACTATTTAATGTCTTTGATGTTTTGGCTATATAAGAACATCATTTTCCATGTTTGGTTACTCTTAAGAACATCATTTCTCATGCTTGGTTTCTCTTGATTCTTTTTTCTCTTTCAAATTTATTTTTGTAGAATGTGTGGAAGTTAGTACAAGGTTGTAGTCATCTTATTTGTAAAACGAAAAGTTCAATGATGATCTTCTTTGGGTATATTAAAGATTTGAATGTTTCAACTTTTCCAATGATTTTAAACATGGTGATGCGCCTCTACGAATCTCCTACGACCACTTTTGAGGAATTTGCGTTGATGAAAGAAAGCAAGTTAGTATGCTTAGAGAATTTGAGTATTTTAAACATGAATAAAAATCTTATTTTCCATGGTTAGTTAATATAATTTGTTTTTCTTATGTTTCCAAATCTATATCTATATAACTTTTATGTAGAGTGTGTCACAATGTTGGAGTTTATAGTCATATATGATGTGTAAGAGAAAAAGTTATCATGAAATACGTAATGGGATACGATCTTCAATTCTATCAAACATTTAAAGGACACAATTATATGTTTGCTGTAAACTACGGTGATATTTTGTATTAAAAGTTAATTGATATTGTGTTTTTATAAATACAGGATAAACTAAGAAATTTTCTTCGTATTGTTTTTTATCAATACATGATAGAACACTCTAAATTTTTGACCCACTAAATGAATTAACCGCACATTGTTGAAATGATTTTAGACAAGATTTACGATTGAAATTTAAGTATTTCACATGTTATTGTAGAAGAATCAACAATTTGAAAATTTGGGGTATCTATTCCACTTTTCAAGTTACTTTTTAGTTTAAAGTCAATAATTAGTTTGGAGTTTCTTTTTTCTAATTTTATATATATATATATATATATATATATATATATATATATATATATATATATATATATATATATATATATATATATATATATATATATATATATAATAAAAGAAGCAAAAATACTTACACCATATTGATAAAGTATTAAGCTTTTACGTTAAATTTTGCATTTAATTTAACAAAAAAGCTTAATACGCAAGAGGAATACATTTCCTAAAGTATTAAGCTTTTACGTTAAATTTTGCATAAAATTTAACAAAAAAGCTTAATACGCAAGAGGTTTACATAAAAGAAAAAGCATATACGTAAGAGAAAGAAAAAGCTTATACGTAAGAGGATGATAACACTCAGAAATGCTTAATACTTTATACGATGGGGGTGAATTACTATATGTACTTTTACTTTTCAATTTCTTTCTAATAATGATAATAAATTGATAAATTAATGCTATATAAGTGATTTGAAACCTAAATAACTCTTCATATTTCTTAAATTATTATATTTTACTAAAAAAATTTTGTATTCCTCTTATTTATTCATGTTGTTGCTATATAGTAGATTCTTTTTCTCATAAAAACATTCATGTATTTCAAGTGTTTGCAATTAAAATATGAAAAGCGAAATAAATGAGAAAATACATCAAACATATGTTGATTTTATATATTTTTGAAATTGTTTTTAGTTTTTTCTTTGAAATTGTTTTTACATTCTTTGTATGATTTAGAAGTGTTTGATGTATTTTTTTAATACAAATATTAAAATAGTTATTTTAGTACTTTTTGTTATTAAAAGTTGTAGTATTGAATTTTTTTCATAGTATTTGTTATTCCAAAGATTGTCGCATATAAAATCATGAAGTTGTTTATAGAAAAGTTCTATGATTTTGGAATGTTTGACGTGGTTTATGAATATAAATGTTTTAATAGATCTTTTGATGCTTTTGTGTTATTATTTATTTCATACTTTTTGTTGTTCGTTGGATTTTGATAGGAAAAATCATGAAATAATTTCTACGAAGTTTGTGTATTGTATTGGAGTGTTTGGTTGTTATAATAGATATTTCGATAATTTTATATTATTAAAAATTGTAGTATTTATTATTCATAGACACATACACACACACACACACACACACACATATATATATATATATATATATATATATATATATATATATATATATATATATATATATATATATATATATATATATATATATATATATATATATATAATTAAAAATATTTGTATATTAATTTGACAGTCAATATATAAAGAAAATATGATGTTTTAATTATATTCCTTCTTGGCAAACAAAAAGCACAAATAATATTTAAACAATAAATCTTTGTAACTAAAAAACTTTTTACATATGTTAACTGATTACCAATAAGTCAAAAAAATTAACAATAAAGATTACAACTATACTATAAATTACTTATCTTACTTTTACCATTATCAGATGAAAATTTCTTATTGTTTATTTATTATGATATTAGTTAACTGTTTATTTATTTATTTATTTATTTTCTGATATTTTTAGAACGAATGTATTAATATATGATAATTGTTACTGATACAATGACTTAGGTATTTTTTTAACAAAACATATATATTATTATTTTACCTACACAATTTTGTTCATGCGCAACGCGTGGGGATTCGTCTAGTATATATATATATATATATATATATATATATATATATATATATATATATATATATATATATATATATATATATATATATATATATATATATATATATATATATATATATATATATGTATATATATATATATATATATATATGTATATATATATATATATATATATATATATATATATATATATATATATTAAATCAAACTACAATATTAATAAAACTAAACTAAAACTTTATGATGAGAATGAAGAAGAGTTTGAGAGAATTTGAACACTTAGAATATTGCATTCAAATGATGTGTCTTTCATCTTTACAATGAAGGTATATATAGTAAAAATTACTAGACATAATAAGTTAACTCTTACAGATATTTGACATAATGGTTGACAATTTGTCACCCTCCAATGATATGTCATCCACCAATTATTTACAACACTCCCCATTGGATGACATTATTTCATGTCAGAGTTCAACTTTGAGATACTGCTTCATTAAAAACCTTGTTAAAGAAATCTCAGTGGGGAAAAATTTTAGAGAAGGGAAAAAGAGTGAAGTTTATAGTCGACTCCCCATCATTTAGATATCCACTGAAAAGTACTTATAATTAATATATTACATTTCGATAGCTTGTACATGTTCTCTAAAGACTTTTGTAGGATGTTTCTTTATGAAAAGACCTGTTGCATTCTTGATAGATTGAACATACTTTATTTCAACTTGATGCTTCTTTATAAGTTATTGAGTGTACTCGAAGAACTTTGGGTATATCTTTTGTCTTGTCGCTCTTGATATATCATTCTTTCATTTGAGAGACACATGCTGCATTGTCTTCATAAATTAGAGTTGGAGCTTTAGCTTTATCTAGTCCACACGAAGTTAGTATAAGTTGTGTCATCGATCTTAACCATGAACATTCTCTACTAGCTTCATCTAGTGAAATTACTTCAGCATGATTCAAAGATATGGCAACAAGAGTTTGCTTTTGAGCATGCTAGGAAATTGCAGTACCTCCATTCATGAATACATATCTAGTTTGAGATCTAGGTTTATGAGGACCAGACAAATATCCTGCATCTACATAACCAATCAAACCTTGTTTTGAATTGTTAATATAAAATAAGATTAGATCAGTGGTTCCTCGAAGGCATCGAAATATGTGCTTGATCCCGTTCCAATGTATTTTTGTAAGTGATGAACTGAACCTTGCTAATAAGTTAACTGAAAAAGAAATGTTAGGTCTTGTACAATTGGTAAAATACATAAGTTACCTAATTACATTAAGATATGATACTTTTGGACCAAGAACTTCTTCATTTTCTACACATCGGGGATATGGATCTTTGTCGATATTAAGTGACCTAACGACCATTGGAGTTCTTAAAGGATTGTCCTTGTCCATATTAAATAGTTTCAAGACCTTTTTTATATATCGTTTCCAGACCCATTCTTTTCAATCACTTCAAGGCTCTAGAAAACATAATAAAAGAGAGATCCGGTGGCACTTTTGACACTTCAGCAAATTCATGGGCTCTCAATTTGGACTCCCATCTTCCATGACAAGTTTCTTCAGTGAAGATGGACGGCTCGGAAAGAAGGATTCAGTGGAAATACCACCACCACCAGCAGATCCCAAACTTATCCTTAAACCTCCTTCACCCGCTGAAGACACAAGATTCTAGCGAATCATGCAAGCTGGTTTTACCGATATGCTTAGAGGTAAAGGTAAAAATAGCGACGAACTTTCACCAGCCCATTGAATACTATTTTGTATTTCTAATGATTTTTTTTGGTTTTTTTACTTCTATTCTTTCAAATGTTAGATCGATTAATTTCCGTTACGGAAGATAAAAGAACTACATTTATGATAATATGATCAACAGAATAAATGATTTTAAAAACATATCATAGATCTAGATCCCGTTTAGCGTTTCCAATGTCTAGTTCGTAAATCTAAGGCCTGAAAGACACATATTGGAGACTAATATACTGTCCCTGTCCCTGTCCCTGTCCCTGTCCCTGTCCCTGTCCCTGTCCCTGTCCCTGTCCCTGTCCCTGTCCCTGTCCCTGTCCCTGTCCCTGTCCCATAAAGAATCAAGTATATAAGACTAAGTATCTAGGACTAACTAGAGACATGATAAATTAGTCTTCTTCAATGTTATTTAGAGATTGATTATTAACCATTAAGGATTAATTTTTCAGGCTTTGATTTTATATATATATATATATATATATATATATATATATATATATATATATATATATATATATATATATATATATATATATATATATATATATATATATATATATATATATATATATATATATATGATCAATTGAGGCCAAAGAAAATGTTGAGATCGCGAGACCAGATCTCAACCGTCTAAAATATCAGAACTAAGGTTGAGATTAATGTGTCATTTATGTAAAATATAAAAGTAATGTGACCGATTAAAAGATTTTAAAAAGCTGTCAAGGGTATTAAGGGTATTTCACCTTTTTGGGTTCCATGATTTTAGCATTTTAATATGGAATTATTCTCTCTCTTTCTCTATCTCTCTCGTTAAATTAGGGTTCGCAGCACTAATAGATAGCCGATTGAAACAAATTTGTGGGTACATATGATACGAAAACAAGAAAAAAACGGTGCGTCTCTTGAAGAAAGCAAATAAGAAAAATAGAGTAAAAATAGAGGATTTGTGTGTGCGGAGGAGGTATTCTGACCGCTGGAGATGGCTAAGGTAAGGTACCATGAGCTCATTGTTCCACTTTTTGATTTTGACGCCACCATGATAATTAATCCACTTTGTCTGCTAACATAAAGACTACTTATTATGTATATTATCCTAATTTGAAAAAAAAAATTATTTCCAATATCTCAACGAAAATGTTAAAGAATGATGGAGTTTTTACGCATATGATTGTGGAAACAAAACTCGAGGGGCATGTTTTGTTTATGGATTTTAGAAGACTTTGGAGGAAATAAAATATCTAATAGTAAAAATTGTATTTGATTAATAAAATTAAAAGACTTGGATTTTTTTTAGTTTTATTAAATTTTGTGTTTGAATGAATTTATTATTTTGTGGTTAAGGCTTTAAATTTAATTTTTTAAGTTTTACTAAAAACACAAAAAATACAGGAAAAGGACATAGGAACTTATGATTTTACTTGATATGCAAAGATTTGGAGCAATCATTTAGATACTCACAAGTTCAATTTTTGGCTTCAATGCAAACATTCGATTTTGGCAGGAGACTTTTCGGTCATACAGATATGTTGGAATAGATGTCATGCAAAAATGATAATATTATTAAACAATCATTTATGACTATACTTATGATTATATAAATATTTGATACACAAGTTAAAATAATTTCTGATTATACCTATAATCATTTCTGATTATAACTATGATTGTATAAATGACTGAAACATAAGTTATAATCATTGATGATTACTACTATTTTTGTATAAATAACTGCATAAACGATTAAAGATTACAAACTCACTTTTTGATTACAGAAAGTATAATGTTAATCATTGACGATTACCACTATAACAGTCACTTTATATTAATTGTTAAAATATAAGCATATAAACTTTATTGTTAATCATCAACAATTACAACTTTTGTGCAACTTTAATATAGTTGGTATATTATTTTTTTTAATATCTTTGAACTTGATTTTGTAGGTGTGAATCCAAGAATAACAATGATCACGGGTATCCATTATTTATTTATGATTAAAATTGCATCGTATTTTTTGTCTACGTTGTGATGTAAGCATCGATGATTAAAACGACATTGTACTTTTTATCTACATTGTTCTATATTCATTTACGATTACAATTGTAATAGATTTTTTAATTTACATATTGTTCTTTATTCATTCATGATTACATATGTATTTCTTTTATATCTACATTGTGATTTATTTGTTCATGATTACAAATATATTGCGTTTTTCTTTAACTTTGCATTGTACTTTATAATCATTTATGAATGAAATCATATGAATCAAACGATACAAGAAAAAAAATATTTTGACTGAAAATGATTATTACTGTCTATTAATAAAATAATAAAGTAAAAAAAAATAAAAAAAAAATGATGCTATATAATCTAAAATTATTAAAAAAAATAAAAATTAATTTATTAGTTTTTTTGGTAACTAACAATCAATTTCCGAAATTTTAGGAAACTATAATTTTGTTATAATTTAATAAAATACATAATTACGAATATGCCCTTATAAACTTATTGATCCAGAATTAGCTTCGTGATCTCAACATTTTTTTGGCATCGATTGAACATCTCTCTCTCTCTCTCTCTCTCTCTCTATATATATATATATATATATATATATATATATATATATATATATATATATATATATATATATATATATATATATATATATATATATATATATATATATATATATATATATATATATATATATATATATATATATATATATATATATATATAGACTTAGGATATTTTGAGAACCAATTTCACCCCGAGAACCCGAGAACTCCCAACTCCTTTTGGATCAATCCTATATCTCCCAAACCGATATTTTTTTCAAAAAACCGATCCCATAGGCCTCTTAGATGCTCAAAATGGGGCCGGGTCACTGAAATTTTTTTCCGAAAAAAACGACTTTTTTTTTGAAAAAGTTTGCACATGTGCAAAAAAATTTTTGCACATGCGCAAACTTTTTTAAACGTACACTTTTTTTCAAGTTTTTTTTTATGGATGTCTTTCTAACATATATTTAAGGCGTTCTATAAAACGTTTTTTGAAAAAAAGTGTACGTATAAAAAGTTTACACATGTGCAAATTTTTTTCAAAAAAAAGTCGTTTTTTTTCGGAATTTTTTTTTTCGAAAATGCTTAAATATATGTGTTTTAGAGGCCTATGAGGTCGGTTTTTTGAAAAAAAATTCGGTTTGGGAGTTCTCGGGTTCTCGGGGGACTTGTGGTTCTCAAAAGATACTAACTCTCTCTCTCTCTCTCTCTCTCTATATATATATATATATATATATATATATATATATATATATATATATATATATATATATATATATATATATATATATATATATATATATATATATATATATATATATATATATTGAACATCAACAATTTATTTAAAAAAAATTGCTACCTTAGCGTGGAGCTAAAGTAGATCAGCCACAAAACCGAAAGAATTACACAAGTTTACATCAATTAGAGAGTTTTTAATCCACTCGGGTCAAGATACATTCAATCTACCATTTCGATGATCTATCGCAAGGAAAGAATTGAGGACCACCAAATTGAAAATATCTCCTTGCCTAGGCTTAGACGACTGAAAAATAATCACATTATTGTATCGCCAGACAGCTGAGTGACACATCCCAACAACCACACCAAATGCCTTTTTACCACGCGGTTCCTGAACGATTGACCCTCACTTAGAGCTATAAATTTGAACTTGAAGCCTGTAATCGCCACCAAATTGCGATCCTGTCTCTAATGTGTTGAGAAAGAGGGAAACAAATTTTGTAACATTTTTTGTTTTGTTAAAAAGGACGATGACAAGACTCACACATTACTATTTTTTATAAATTATATGAAGAAATTGGGCATGTTGGCAGCTGTTCTACCATGCATCAACGTGGTGTGGAACAAATGGTGGTATTACGTGACTTTGATCTATCATGCCAGTTTTATAAAGTTATTACTTTCAGATTCTTTCACCCAACATTACATATATACAACTCTGTAAAAATAAATCTTCTTTACTTTATAAAATAAATTAGTTGATGTTAAAAAATTAGTTGATGTTAAAAATGTTAGCCGTATTTATTTATACCCAATGTTTATTATGTATTATTGTTCATTTTCATATTTAGCCCAATCCGTTGTTAGCCCAATATTTGTACACAGCCCTAACTTATAATCTGTATATATTAATATTCGTTTGTGGCTTAATGCCTTCATGGGGAAAATACGCGTCCAACATGGTATCAGAGCTCTCTTCACAACCTAGCCGATCCCGTCGTTTTTCTACTTCTTCAGCGCCTCTGATCACGCCTTCATCTTCTCCCTGATCAGACCTCTGCTTCTTCATCGTGTGATTCTTCTTCGTTCTCTATATGACGGGCGACAACTCAGGTAGCTTCAAACCTAATCCCACTGATCGCATCTACGGGATCACTAATATTAAGTCCTACGTTCCCCTTCTTCTCGATTTGGACCGATTAAATTATGACTCTTGGAAAGAGCTTTTTAAGACTCACTGCATTGGCTACAAGGTTTTCGATCATCTCGATGGGTCCTCCAAATCCGCCAACGATCCGGACTGGGAGACGGTGGATAATATTGTCAAACAATGGTTGTATGGTACTCTTACTCAACCCGTTCTCCAAGCTATCCTTAAACCCGACACCACCGCCGCTGATGTTTGGAATGCTATTCAAGATTTGTTTCACGAAAACAAAGAAACCAAGGCTATTGAATTAGACGATGAGCTCCGTGATCTCACCATCGGCGACTCGACTGTCATGGAATATTGTACCAAAATCAAGTCTATCTCCGATCTTCTTGCCAACATCGGAGCACCGGTTCCCGAACGTAACCTCGTCATCTATGCTATCAACGGCTTATCTCCAAAATACGCTCACGTTGTTCCCACTATCCGTCATCAAAAACCGCTTCCTACTTTTCTTGAACTACGATCCATTCTTACCCTCGAGGAACGTTCCATGCTTAAAGACCATTCCCGCCAAGTTCAAGCTACTCACCATGATCATGCATCCTCCCCTACGGTTCTCACTACCGAGCACAACTCCCGCTCTCAAAATTCTGGAAACGGAAACCGCGGTGGACGCGGTGGCGGTCGGCAACAGCGCGGCGGTGGGAGAGGTGGCCGGTCCGGTGGCAGAGGCGGTGGTCGCCAAGGCCGGGGCAGTGGTCATTACTCAGCGCATGGACAAACCGGCTGGGGGGTCTTCCTTGGCCGGTAATGGCGTTTCCGCCTCAACAGCGTGGGCTTCTCCCATTTTCGCCAACTCAACAGCCCTCCTGGCCCACTTCAGCTTATAGTCCACCTCAACAGCAGCAACCGTGGGCTGCCACTCCTACGGCCCAACAGCAGCCACTTGTGTCCATGCCCACGCAACAGCCTACTACCTAGCCTTGGTCCCAATACCCGGCCGAACAACCAACATCTCTCCCTCAGGCGTTCAACTCCATGATCCTTCAAGACCCGGGTAATTCTGATTGGTATATGGACACTGGAGCAACCGCACATCTTCATGCCGACGCAGGTATTCTCAAGTCTTTTAGCAATAAGTGCATGAATTCTAATATTTCCGTTTTAGTTGGGGATGGATCTAAAATTCCGGTCACCAAAATTGGTCACTCCACTCTTGGATCTAACCCGTATCGTACCTTATATCTCAAAAATGTCCTCATTACTCCCCAAATTATCAAAAATCTCATTTCCGTTCGTAAACTTACCCGTGACAATAAATGTGCCATTGAGTTTCACGAATTTGGTTTTTCTGTGAAGGACTTTCTCACCAAACAAATCCTGATCCGGTGTGATAGCACGGGTGATCTCTATCCTTTTACCGAGCCGATTGTTCAAGCCTTCACCACTGTCGCTCCCTCGTCGTGGCATCAAAGACTTGGATATCCCGGACAACCCGCTTTCAAGCATTTAGTTTCTCGCAAATTTATTTCATGTACTCGAACAAATTCTCATTTATTGTGTCATGCGTGTCAACTTGGCAAGCATGTTAGGTTGCCTTTTTCATTGTCTAAAACTGATGCTTTGTTTCCGTTTCAAGTTATTCATAATGATGTGTGGACTTCTCCTTTACTTAGTCATAGTGGCATTAAATACTATGTGATTTTTCTAGATCAATTAACTCACTTTGTTTGGGTTTATCCTTTACGAAACAAATCCGATGTTTTTGCTAAATTTCTTCACTTTCGTGTGTACATTAAAAATCAATTCAATGCCGATATCCAAACTTTTCAATGTGACAATGGAAAAGAGTATGACAACATTCAGTTTCATCAGTTGTGTGACACACACGGTATTCACATTCGGTTCTCTTGTCCCTACACTTCCCAACAAAACGGTAATCCGAACGCATGTTGCGCACCTTGAACAACATGATGCGCACCCTTCTGTTTCAAGCTCGCCTCCCACCCACATATTGGGTAGAAGCCCTTCACATGGCCACTCACCTCCTAAATATTCTTCCATCTTCCGCTCTCGACCATGATACTCCTTTCCACAAACTTTTCCACAAACAACCCACCTACTCTCACCTCCGCATGTTTGGATGCCTTTGCTATCCTCATCTCAACAACACCCACAAACTCCACCCTCGCTCTATACCGTGTGTCTTCCTAGGTTACCCATCCCATCACAAAGGTTTCCGGTGTCTCAATCTTCACAACAAAAAGATTATCATCTCCCGCCACGTCACATTTGATGAAACCATATTTCCTTTGGGGTCCATGACTCCGGACCAATCTCCCGATTATGACTTTCTTGAGACTGATGACTCCCGTAACCATTTCAACGACCCAAACATCACATCTCATCCTATCGGGCCTACCTCATCGCCCACCCCAACTCATCCACCCGACGATGCTGCCCCTCGCGACGCGTCGTCCTCCGATCCCGGTACTTCCGCTGCCGGCGAGTCCTCTCCCACCGACCATCCTACCCAGCCACCCCCTGCCCCTCGGCACCCTCCTGTCACGCCGTCTGCCTCACGCATTCCGGCAGCGTCTCACTCAATGGCCACTCGAGCTTCTCATGGTATTCGAAAGCCCATCCATAGACTCAATCTCCATACCGATACCGCCCCCACATCATCTCCAATACCTCGCTCTTATTCCGACGCCTTTTGAGATCCTAACTGGCTAAACGCTATGAAAGACGAATATAATGCACTTATTTCTAACGGAACTTGGGATCTTGTCCCCCGGCCTCCTAATGCTAACGTGGTTAATTGTATTTGGTTGTTCAAAAAGAAACTTAATGCAGATGGCTCTTTAGCTCGCTACAAGGCTCGGTTAGTTGCTAATGGTCGCAGTCAACGCCCCGGTATAGATTGTGACGATACTTTTAGTCCGGTCGTCAAACCGGCTACAATCCGGACTGTTCTAAGTCTGGCTGTCTCGTATAATTGGCCCGTTCATCAATTAGACGTGAAGAATGCGTTCCTTCACGGTAACCTTCAGGAGACTGTCTACATGCACCAGCCGCCGGGGTTTCGCGATCGTTCCACCCCCGATCATGTGTGTCTTCTCAAGAGATCTCTCTACGGTCTCAAACAGGCCCCACGTGCATGGTACCACCGATTTGCTCATTTTCTCACTCGTGTGGGATTTGTTAACAGCAAATCCGACTCGTCATTATTTATATTGAGAACGGGTGGTCAAACTGCATATCTTCTTCTCTATGTTGATGACATTGTGTTGACAGCTTCGGCTACTGAGCTCCTTCAGCAAATCATTCATTGCCTTCGGTCTGAGTTTTCCATGACCGATTTGGGTTCCTTGAACTACTTCCTGGGTATTGCCGTCATCAGGGACAGACAGGGCATGTTCCTTTCTCAAAGAAAGTATGCATCCGAGATTCTTGACCGTGCTAAGATGTCTAATTGCAAACCCGCTCGCACGCCGGCAGAGACTTCTGCCAAACTCGACGGTACGGGCCCTCCAGTTGCCGATGCCACCCTATATCGTAGCCTTGCCGGTGCACTGCAGTACCTGACATTCACTCGGACAGACATCACATACGCTGTTCAGCAGATATGTTTGTTTATGCATGATCCTAGAGAACCTCACTTCTCTGCTCTCAAGCGTATCCTTCGTTATGTTAGGGGGACTCTTGACCATGGTCTTCAAATCTATGCCTCCCCGTCACACGGACTTATTGCCTACTCGGATGCTGATTGGGTCGGTTGCCCGTCTACTAGACGCTCCACTTCTGGTTATTGTGTTTTCCTTGGTCATAATCTTCTCTCATGGTCGTCCAAACGACAGGGTACGATCTCCCGCTCCAGCGCCGAAGCCGAGTATCGCGGTGTTGCGAATGCGGTTGCTGAAACGAGTTGGCTTCGCAATCTACTTCTGGAGCTTCATCACCCGCTTCACCATGCTACTCTGGTCTACTGTGACAACATCAGTGCCGTCTACCTGTCCGCGAATCCAGTACAGCATCAACGAACCAAGCACATTAAGATCGACATTCACTTTGTTCGCGACAAGGTTGCCATGGGTCATGTCCGCGTCTTACATGTCCCTTCGTCATCCCAGTATGCTGATATCTTCACCAAAGGGCTTCCGTCTTCGTTGTTTCTTGATTTCAGATCTAGCCTGAATGTTCGTTCAAGACCTCCCGTTCAGACTGCGGGGGGATGTTAGCCGTATTTATTTATACCCAATGTTTATTATGTATTATTGTTCATTTTCATATTTAGCCCAATCCGTTGTTAGCCCAATATTTGTACACAACCCTAACTTGTAATCTGTATATATTAATATTCGTTTGTGGCTTAATGCCTTCATGGGGAAAATACGCGTCCAACAAAAAAATCAAAATTGAAATATAAAGTTTTGGAAAGTGACATACGTAGAATGGGTTAGTTTTGAACAATGTCTCAAAACACGTAAAAACGTTTGAATGGTTTGTTTTAAAATATGGAATATAATTCTGTACGTATTACATCAAATTATGAAACCTGTTGATATATTATATTAGTTTGGAAAGTGACTACTACTTCATTAATTGTTACGCTTATACATCAATTTTAGAAAATCCAAAATTCTAAGAATAATCGATAAAAAATAGTGTAAAATAATTATTTATTTTTTACGCTCAATTACTTCAACAACTAAAGTTGCTTGAATTCAAGGGCTCCTGTAACTCATACACAACGATTATACGACTTTCAGAATCCAGATGATATTAAAAGTGAAAACGTCAAGACAACTGTCGGGATCTCACTTATATACGATATCTATTGACTTTTAGTAGTAGGTCAAAGTTGGTGAATGGTCACTTCCATTTTTGCCCCAAAGAAAGCTCGAAAGTGAACCATACTACATATACGCATTGCCAGCAGACCAAATACTATCATGTTCGCTAGACACCTAAGTCAAGAAACTTTGAAAACTATTATGCCACACAAGGTTTTCCGAAATCTTGACTAAAATCATTAAATAATCAATCATAGATACCTACTAAACCACTATAAATTACGAATCGATATGCATGAACGAACCGCAAATCACCATCTTTCTTTCTCTCTCAAGTTTTAAATCTTCTTTCTCATACTGAAATGATGAAGAAAGCGTTATCTTTCATTGCTATGTGTATTTTGGTGATGGTGGTTCTGGACGTCGTCCAGACGACGAATGCTGCAACTTGTAACCCACAAGAGTTGTTGCCATGCGCTGCGTTTCTCTCGAGTGGGGCTACACCGTCTGTGGCTTGTTGCAGCAAGTTGAAAGCACAACAACCTTGTTTCTGTGGGTACGTGAAGAACCCTAGTCTTGGACAGTACATAAACTCTCCAAATGCCAAGAAGGTTGCTTCAGCGTGTGGCGTCTCGATTCCTAAATGTTAAAAATAATGGTCGGTTTAATGAAAAAAAAATGTACCGTTATAGTAGTGCGTACTCCTTCACTAGGCGATTCAAGTACGAACACGCAAAATAAGGCTAGATGCTATCGTCGTTTTCCATGCATTTGTTCGTTGTATGTGTGTGTCACTCTTTCTCTATATATGTAACATTTCTATTCCAATGCGCTCTGTGTAATTTCATACGTCTTTTACCAGACATGTGTTAGCATATATCTATCGTTTGTATATTGAATTTACCGAAAATTGTCATCGAGTTGGTCGGGTCGAGATCACGGATCTGGTGCTTCAGTGCCGTTAGTGGTGTCAATTCGATACTTGTAACACTTATCAACAAGACTGTTAGAGCTGCCCAAGGACTTGCATCCCGGTAACGACCTCCAACGATCTAGTTAAAATCAATATGAAATGAGGGCGACTCCTGCTCCAAGGAGGAAGTAGCCGATGGTGTGTATGTGAGACAGTATGAGAGCTTACCTGGGAAATCTCCTGGTTAATGTGTTAGACTAACCGGTCTGGATGCAGGGAAGGAGTGTGGGGAGGACCCTCCTTCGTGAGGAACACCGCCCCCTCCTAAGGAGACTCCTCATTTTTCTTCCCCTCAAAGCCATTTTCACAGTGCGAAGAATAAACATCATAAACACACAAACAATTTTTTTAATTAAAAAAGTAAAGAGAAGTGAGAGGTGACTATTTTTATGGATGAGAGAGTGTGACAAAGAAAAAGTGAGGGGAAAGGGGTGACCACACCCCATAACCATAAGAGAAGTATATACAATGGAAAGTACTTTCTACCTTGGTAAGAAGCTTAGGTTTGTCATGTCTTTGGACTGTGAGACCAAGGTGTAAATATATGTGGAGCCCAAGAGTGTTTCTCCAAAAGAGCCCTTGTGGAGAGAGGGGAGACTCCAACATATATACAAACTTATAGGACCGTGTCGCACCAATGTGGGATACACTAACACTCCCCCTCAGAGACGTAGGCTCGATGAGGTTTAGGGGTGCGGGATACCGGCTCTGATACCATGTAAATATATGTGGAGCCCAAGAGTGTCTCTCCAAAAAAGCCCTTGTGGAGAGAGGGGAGACTCCAACATATATACAAATTTATAGGACCGTGTCGCACCAATGTGGGATACACTAACACAAGGTGGCTGGACTAAAACATCTACAATAACAATGTTTTTTGGCTAATTTTTTCATGTCACATCAACAAAATAAAAAGCTTAAAAAATCTCCACAATAGGAAACTTTTAGGTTAAGTTTTTTCATGAATTAATAATAACAATTATCAAATATAGTCTCTATCAAAATAATTGAAAAAGCTATTTGTTAGTTTTTTATTGATTAAATGGTGTGGATCCAACCAAAATATTAAAACATCTATCTTAAAAAAACTTGTAAATTAACAAGTCTTTCTGAAAAAGCTTCATTGAAAAGCTCTCACTATAGGCAATAAGTTTTTCCAAAAGCTTTTTCATTTTCCAAAGATTTGAAAAAGTTATTATTGTAGTGAACCAATAAGAGTGCCAGATTGAGATTAATGAAGTGCGTCGCGCATGAGTACATGAATGAACGTAGCTGTGCTATGTTAGTAGGATCTAGGATGGCCGAATCATACATGTAGTCTTGGAAAAAGAAGCAACAAGAAGGGTGGTACACCAACAAGTCCCCAGGAGCATGCCTACGTTTGGTCCTAGTTCGAACTTATGAGTAGCATACATATGTTAACTAACGTCGTACCGCAAAAACAAAAATCAATTTAGTAAGAAGTAAGTATTCAAATGTTTTGGAGTCGACATGCACAGTGATGAAATGACAGTATAATGTAGAACTAATGGGTTGAAAACCTCAACGTTGGTTGTAGTCCACCATAATAAGGATATGTCATCACGGATGTGCCTGATGTAAACCAATTGTATCAGACTTGAAAGAAAGAACCATCCTTCTGGACTAAACGTATATATAAAAAAGCTGAATGTGATAATAAAGATCTTTCTCGTGTCATGGAGAGCTATTAAGTATGTCATTGCAGTTAAGATTTTATTTTAAGTAAAGACTTCAAATTAAGTCTTTCATTGTCTAGTAATCTGACTTTTTCATATTTCTAAGCAAGTCGAAGTACTTAGTTAGTGTTAAATGGAGAGGCTTTCGTATCAAGTCTCTCTTGATTGGTGATCCATACATTTTCACGTATCAATTATTCATTGGTTTCGAATAGATCGTATCAATTCTTCATTGGTTTGACGATCTGAACATTTCACTCTAACTAATTATAGAATTTCCTGATAAGTAATTTCAAGTGTTTTAGCTTTCCAAGTAAAGTTTAGACCCCTTAGATGATCTTGTAACACGGAAAAAAACCATTTATATGAAAAAAGTACAAAAATGCCATTTTTACTAAACGATATACTAGATGGCCTAAAAACACCTTAGCTACACTACAATAAATTAATTACACGGGCAATAAAACCAGGCAACAACTTTCAGAACTAGAACGGCCTTGGGAAAGTGTGGTTCAGGAGCCGAAACTTGAAACACCCTCGCTTAAGGCTTTTCATAAAACGTCATTTTAACCCATGGTTTATCACTATTAATCAATAAAATAATCCTTTAATGAAAACTTTAGTTTCAACATTTTCAAATAAGCCATTTTCTTCCAAAAACTATTTTAAAACACATGGGGTTTAATGAGAAATAATTTAGGTTTAAGTTGCGGAAAACAATGTTTGGTCCCATTTTAGATAAAACATTTTAGTTTATAAAATAGCGAGGTTGTAACAATTCAAATACCATTACACAATTTAAATGATACCACACAAACCGTGACCTTCTAAACATCCAGCTCTTCTAAGTCATCTAAACTCCTCAACCTGAGTACACTGTACACATCAAAATAAGTTAGGCAATGGAAATGCCTAGTGAGTTTACCCGAGGTTGTCCCATTTTGAGTGAGTAGTGAACTACCACATTCGGGACAAAACCCCCCAAAAACAGTTTTAACACACACTTCAAAAGTTATTTAAAACATCATAAATGTTTACTCAAAATAGATAGTTATGATATGCAAATGTAATGCATGATGCAACTATCCCAAACCCACGTCCATCTCATAAAAGTCCAACTCACCTCAATGGCACCTACCTAAGTTCACAAATGACACGCACGGAGCATGTCCCTTGATCCCCGTATAGGTTAAACTAGAACTAGTGGCCATCACACTAGCCCCATGAGGGTTAGCAACTCCCTCATGCAATTCCCTAATATCGGGAACAACTACTCCTCACCCTCTTTATTTTAGAGAAGGGTCAAACTCATATTAACTCCTCACCCTCTTTGTTTGAGAAAGGTCAAACTCATATTAACTCCTCACCCTCTTTGTTTGAGAAGGGTCAAACTCGTCCTCAAGGTATCACACGGTCAATCCCATCCTATATGAAATGCAATGCAAAAATAGGATGCTAAAAAAACGTCTTTCAAAAACAACATCATACTCTTATTTGAAAATATCTTTAGAAACTCATTTTCATGCGATGCACAAGTAGAAATCTTATAACACATTGCACATAATAACATGCATGAAAAGTAATTGATAACACACACAAAAGATAATAGTTGGGATGTGTACTCCCGGTAAACTCACCCAAGGTCAACTGACGAGTCAACACTAATTCCGCACAAGGTTTGATGCATTTAGAGGCGCTCCTAGACATCATCTCATCCATCCAATCCTCTTATTTGAGTGCTAGCTCAAGCCCTTAGTCTCACCTTCAAGTCACTACAACATATCTCATTCCTACAATACAAGAACGGAAGATATTATACTCGATTCATCTAAAAGTCACACTATAATTACTTCTTTAGAACTAAGAATGGACAATCATCCATCATCTAAAATGAGGTCCTTGACTCTCTAATATAAGGAAAATCTTAGTTAAATCATTCCCAAAGATTGGCATTAAAACAAGGACCCGAAGCCCAAACCATAAAGCTCAAAACCCAAAAACTGACATTTCTGGCCAACCCAGGCTACACGGGTCGTGTAGGACCCAGGGCAAAACTGATCCGAAGCCCCAGAGACCCTACACGGGTCGTGTATCAGCACACGAGTCGTGTACGCTGTGCAGTAACTTGGTTTTTGGTCATTTTAACCCCCTTTTGACCCAATTGAAGCTCCAAATCAACCCAAGACCAATTATACATGAAAATACACATTTAATAACTCATTTACAAGCATTCAACTCCCAATCCAAGTGTTCATGACTTAAACTAATGAAAATCACAATTCAAGTTCTTATCTCTTAACAAGTCATTCAAGAATTATGTTCCAAGTCAATCATTACACTTAACACCATCAAGTACCCAATTAAGTCCTTAACCAATGTCATCTTTTAGGAGAATCATTCCCATACAAACCCAAAGAAGATAACCTCATGGAATCTCCAATTCCAATCATTGGTCCAAATGATTAAACCCATGGAATACCCAATTCCAATCCATCAATAGATGATTACAAGTGGAGATTCCTTCTTCCATTCCATGGAATCCTTAGGAAATGATTCTTACTCCACTATTACATCCAAATTGATGCAATAAACCCATTTACCCATTAAACAAAAGATCCATTCATCATATACATGAAATAAACCCATTTCAACACCCAAATTCCCATATTCTAGTGATTCAAGGTTTAAAACTACAAATCAAAGGTTGGAATCCTTAGGGAATCATTAGAAATGAATCCCCTCATCCAAAACTACCATAATCATCCATCAATTTCCATATTCCTCCTCTATTCATCAAATCCCCAAATTCTAGGGTTCATAACACCCAAATCAATCAAATAATTAGATCTAGAGCATCCATGGATTGGATGTTGATCCAAACAACTTAGAAACATCAAATAAACATTGGGGAATCATAGGAAGAACCTCATCCCATCATGAAACTCGAATTGGGTCCAATCCCCAAACTCAAACTCGAAATCCAAAGCTAGAAAGGAGAGTTTATACCTTGCTGGGAAACTTCAAAGACTTTGATTAATCTTCAAACTCTAGCATTAATCCTCCAAGATCACTCAAAATTGACACTCTCTCCCTCTCCTTCTCTCAAAAACGTGATGTTTGGCTGAAATGGGGAGAACCCCCATCTAAAACTCTACATCTTTCACAATTGGCAAAACTAGTCCCTATAGTTTGATCATTCTTCACCCAACACCCCAAAAGTCAATTCTTCTAACTAGAAGTCTCTAAGTTCACACTTATGCCCCAAATATAATTATTTATTTCACTTGAGTCATTCTCAAGGTCAACACTAACCATTAGTTTCCCAATTTGGCACAAATGGTCCCTTACACTAAAATTCCTCACAGTTTACGTCCTTAATATTAATTCAAGGAATTATTTGACCTAATTTAAACTCCACATCAATTCCTTCATAATATCTTCTAATTTTCCAAATCCTTGACTAGTCAAATCTACTTAGGGTAACTTTGGCCAAATTGACACTTTTAGTCCTTATGACAAAATTTCTCACATTTGGTTACAAATAGATTCTAAAACTATATTTGGCTCATTTATTTACGATATAAAATATAACAACATATTAAATTTAGTTATTAATTTATTTTCTTTATTTACAAAAATAGATTTTATTTGTCGGTTTAAGCTCAAAACTCCTAGGCCCAAAACACGGATGTTACAAAACTATTGTAAGCACGCAATAAAGTTTAGACCCCTTAAACGATCACTAAACATCGACAAATACCATTTATATAATAAAAGAACAAAAGTGCCATTTTAACTCTTTAAAGGATACTAGATGGCGAAAAAACACGTTACACTACAATAAATATGGGCAACAAAACTAGGTACCAACTTTCAACACTACGCTCATTGCTCTTATTCTAAAGTCCCTTGGAGCCAATTGGTTGCTTGACACATGATGAAGGCGCTTTTACGCCCTTCCCAATGGTAAGAGGGAATGACCCTTCCTTTTTCCTTCTGCTAGGACTAAGATAGAAGACTAGGCTTTCTCCCTCTTCTACCGAGAGGTTACGCGAGTAAACTATGTCACATCCTCATCCCCATGGTAAAGGCGATCCTAAGCCATCCTCTCCACCTAGGAGGCAGGTGGAGGCACCTGTTTGGATGAAGGCACGAGTCGTCTAACAAGGCATGGGACCCATAGATTCATTGTCTGTTGTGCAGAAGCTTTCTTCCTACACCTACATGTGCACTTCTTGAGAAGGAGGAACTTAGACCTGCCTTGAAATTTATGTCGCTTTAGGAACCACAACTAATGTAAGTACGTACATGGGTTGGATTCCTAAAGTTGGAATAGATTGCAAGTGTTTCTGGTCTAGATTCCTAAATTTTGGAATTGCTACCAACATGTTGCCCTACAGTTCTGGTTTCTAATTCAGGGTGCCTAGAACCAATATATAACTAGAATTTTGGAATTGCTACCAGCATGTTACCCTTCAATTCTGGTTTCTAATTCAGGGTGCCTAGAACTGATAGATAATTAGAATCGACCTTATGGTCTCAAATTCAGGATACCTGGAATCGACGAACAATTGGAACCAGCCGTCAGTTCTTATCTCCAATTTAGGGTACTTGGAATCGACATATATAATTGAAACTGATAGTTACCCCTAACTAATGAATATCAACTATTTTTAATAAAAGTATATTTTCTTTGAAGTCATTTGTTATTCAATTCCTCACAAGTTTAGATTATTTTAATGCATATGTATATATCATCTATGAAACGATGTTGAAAGAGTTATATCCAAATATGAATGAACATGATATCCAAGCAGAAGTAGATAAAACCTTTGTTTCTTGTTTTGGATATTATGTAAATGGTTACAATGTTGTTTTTTTTTTTTTGTTTTTTCGACAAACTTCTTATATGTTTCTTTATTTGTGATATGGGCACACCAAAATCAAATAAAGAACAAATATATACATAATCTTTCTAGGAGACCGCTAAAGATGGTGGAATTATATAATATATACCATGTGAACGATTATAAGCTTCATATAGAGTTGTACGGTGCTAATAGGAAGACAATGAACAATGAAGTGTGTATAAGTTGTAACGCCCCAAAATTTTGACCATTTTTTTTAGAACGCAATAAAGCCAAAAGCGCATTTCGTCAAAAACGCAATACACCAGAAGCGCATTTCGCCAAAAGCACAATACGCCATAAGCGCATTTCGCCAAAAGCGCAATACGTCAGAAGCGTATTTCGCCAAAAGCACAAAAACATAAACCCATAAAAATGATAGCGCTATCGCTGTACAATAATACCAAAAGCACAATAGCGCTATTACTTAAGCATAGTTGTCAAACTCCATGTCTATAAGACATGGATATCAAAATACGGTCCAACTAAAAAGTTTGATTTATAAGTTTACAACCATAAGCGTTACGAATTTATACCAAAACAAACCATAGCAAGCAGAGAAGGATTAAACCATAAAATCAAAAGATAAGAGCTATGCTTAGCTCCACTCTATCTAATCTTCCAAAAACATATCCAGCAATTCATTTTGTTATCCCACTCTTGCTAATCTGGACCTGGGACACATGGCATGAAACATAAAATACATAAGACAAAAATGTCTCGTGAGCTACATTGGTTTTAGACTCAAAACATTTAAAAACATAATATATATCGTTTCCAAAACCTTTGTAACCAAATCATATCATATCTCTCGTTGAAAACATTTAAAAGCATATCATATATCTTTTTAAAAGCCTTTGAAAATAAGCTGTCATCATAAAACTTTCTTTACTCACTTGACTGGTATTCATTCGTGTTCGGATTTTTATACTTAGGGCCTAATCACCCTTGGTGATACCCCAAGTCTATACTTAAATGGTAAGAATGTAATCAAACCATCTCAGCATCATATCACATGCTTTGACTGGTATCTCCACATGCTTTATTTTTATACTTAGGATAATCACACATAGTGATTTTCCCAAGTCTATACAAAGATGGAAAGAACAAGATCAGCCATCCTAGCATCTTGTGTTTTAGGACATCTACTTCGCGAAGGGGAAGGTACCACCCCAATAGACTCCTCTAATTCCCTTACGGGAATATCATGGCCCAGGCAAAAGTGGGTAACATACTAACTCGCATTGCTGCATTCATTCAAATCTCAAATACCAGTCATAAAAAGGAAAACATAATATATGATTTGACATCAAATTACTTGCTGAAATCATATTAAGGCTAATGCCAAAACGAACTTTTCAATTCCGATTCAGTTTGATATCAAATCACACTTTTAAAAACATATTAGGCTTAAAGCCAAATCGTATTTTCAACTCATATCGGGCTTAATGCCAAAACTTGCTTTCAAACCGTTATAACTTTGTGCCAAAATATACTTTTCAAATCACTTGGGCTTAATGCCAAAACTTGCTTTCAAATCATTGTACAAGACTTTTATAAACAGGTCATAAGTAAAATAAACTTGCATATTATTTCATAATCGAAATTCACATAAACCATAAAAATATTTTTGCCATGTACCCCAAGAGGGAAAATGCCACATGTACTCACCTCGGTCCGCTAGTCTTTGCCTCTACTTGCTTCCACGCACTCCTTAACATCTATATTGATAATATAGAAGATTAGTAATATATTCAAATATTAACATATCACATATGTTAACTAAGTCTCATATCTACAACTTTTATCAAAAGAGTTCATACTAGCATCATTATAAAAATATTCAATTTTTAGTCCAATAATAAGTTAAACGTTCTTTTACATGCTATAGTCTCATACTTTTCGATATTAACTTCTAAGTGAGAATTCCCTTTCTATGGTCAAGTTTGACCATATCCGTCAAACCAACAACTTTGTTTCTCATTTTACCCCAAAACTTCAAGTTTATAATTCTAACGTCAACAATTATCTTTTATTAAATCTTTTATACTTCTAGCATACTTGTGTTGTTGAGTCCACAATGAGCAATTCCATTCCAATCTTCCTTTCCAATTCCCATGTCTAACATCCATGTCTATTGAAACATTATTACATCTAGTTTAACGATTATTGACTCAAAACAGAAACTTTTTGACATAAAACCCCATTATAATTTATAACTATTCCATGATTCTTCATCAAATCAACCATTTGCTAACATGCATGTACATATCCAACCAAAATGTTCAATATTTAAGCCTCATAAGTGTTTTTGAGCTCATAACAACAAAAGAAACCAAAACCCATGCTTAATATCAACATGAATGTGAAATTTTTGGATTTTAGGAGCTAGGGTTTACCAATAATCAAATATACCTTTCAAATCTTCTATTCAAGGTCTGAAATTTCTGAAATTGAAGATGGATTTGATTAGAAATCGAGCTACAACATTCCCCTTGACCTTCCCCTACTGTCCGCCGGCTACCGTCGCCGCCGCTGCGCCGGAAAACGCCACCGACAGCGCTGTCGCTTCTCTTCTTCGCGATTCCGGCGACCTGCTGCTGGAAATCGCTGAGCAAGGCCCTCCCCCACGACCCTTTGCTCAAAATCGCTGCTCAATCCTTCGTTCTCTCTCGATTTCGAACACACACAAGTGTGTGTGCGTGATGTGCGTCTGCTCCCCCTCTCAATTCTCGATTTTCCTTTTGCTTTTGAGTTTGACTCACGTGACTAAGGTAAAAGACGAGATGCAGGTGTGTTGGTAAGCCATTAGCTGATTTTTAAAAGGGAAATGACGAAAATGCCCTTAATTCCAGACAGAGAAATTTCCAGTTTTCTCACTTTATTTTTCTTCAACTTTGCAGGGGCATAACTTATTCGTACGAAATCCAAAACTTGCAAACTTTATGTCTTTAGAAAGGTGGGAACTAGCTCTACAACTTTCCCCTATTGACGTTAGTCAATATAGCAATAGATTGTCTGTTATTAACCCTCAAAAACGACTCCTTGGTCATTTTTATCACTTTTGAGCCATTTTAAAACCTTCATAACTCCTTCGTTACAACTCCAAATGGTCTGATTCTTTTTCCTATATTTTTGTTATCTCAAATACTACCAAAGCCATCTTCATAACTTTTTCCTAATTCCTTTCAGATTTTAAGATATTAATTTTTAAAGATAACTAAATAAAAATTTCACTTTAGGTCCTTTTTGGGATTTAGTTTCTACTTGAGTTCATATGTTACTATTATTTTACTAGAGTGACCTTCTTAATAATATAAAGATATTATGACATGTTTATGCACATATAAAATATTAGATTTATCGAAAGCTAAGTTCATGAAACTCAAGAAAATTTTAGTTGTCACAATTACCTCCTCCTTAAGCGGATTCCGTCCTCGGAATCGAATTGTAGTCCACAAGATTGGGGTATCTCCTCATCATTTCGTCTTTTGTCTCCCAAGTAAGATTGGCACCAAAGGAATGCCTCCATTTGACTAAGACTAAGTCAATTTTCTTATTCCTTAACTTCTTAGTCTTGAGTTCCAAAATAGCTTCGGGTTCTTCTACCAATCTCTTGTTATCATCAACCTTCAATTCCTTCCAAGGAATTGTTAATTCCTCCTTCCCAAAATACTTCTTCAAGTAACTCACGTGAAAAGTATCATGAATACCTTGAAGCTCTTGTGGTAGCTCCAATTTGAAAGCTTGTGTACCAACAACGTGTGAGATTTTAAAAGGACCAACATATCTTGGACTCTGACAACGCCTAGTGATATCAAGTATTTTAGGCGTTGTTGAGCCCTGTTCTTGGTAAAATTATATCATATATGCATGGGTATTCTCACTTTTCGTGTCAGGACTTGTCTGGAGAAAAAGAACAGAAACAGGGACTAAAAGTGTACAAAAAGGAAAAAGTATGGAAAGAATGCAAAATCAAGAGAAGACGTACGCGCGCCGCGGATTTATATCCTGCGCGACGCGGATGTAAGGCGGTGGAACACATTTAAATGACGAAAAAACGGGGAACGGATAAGTACGCGCGCCGCGGATTTCACATTTGCGCGGCGCGGTCAGACTCAACTTGCCCTTCTTACCAAACCTCATCACCCCTTTCCAGGGAGAAACTTTCAACATCACCAAATCTCCTACATTCAAGTCATAATGTCTTTGCTTTAAGCTCGCGTAGCTTCTTTGTCGATCCTGGGCCGCTTTCATATTTGCTTGTATGACCTTGATCTTTTCATTAGTGACAACAACAATGTTGGGACCTTTAAGCTTATTCTCTCAGGCTTCAAGCCAACAAAGGGGAGTTCTACACTTCCTTCCATACAACGCCTCAAAAGGTGACATTCCAATACTTGAGTGATGGCTATTATTGTATGAGAATTCAACTAAGGGTAGATGATCATCCCATCTCCCGCCAAAATCAATCACGCAAGCACGAAGCATATCCTCCAACGTTTGGATAGTTCTTTCGCTTTGACCATCCGTTTGGGGGTGATAAGCTGTACTTAGGTGTAGTTTTGACCCTAACGCTTCTTGCAGTGCCTGCCAAAACCTTGCGCTGAGCCTAGCATCTCGATCTGACACTATAGTCAATGGCGCCCCATGAAGTCTCACCACTTCATCCACATAGATCTTAGCAAGCTCTTTTAAAGGAGTAGTCTCCCTAATAGCCAGGAAGAGTGCACTTTTGGTTAATCGGTCAACAATGACCCATATGGCATCATGTCCTTTGCTCGTTCTTGGCAATCCCATAACAAAATCCATAGTAACATCATCCCATTTCCCAGCTGGGATCTGAAGTGATTGTATCTTTCCGTATGGTACTTGGTGCTCCGCCTTGACTTGAGCACAAGTGGAACATTTGGAGATGTATTTCACTATTCTTGGCTTCATTCCAGGCCACCAAAATTGTCCTCTTAAGTCCCGATACATCTTAGTTCCTCCAGGATGGATGGAGTACTTGGATTTGTGGGAATCATCTAGGACTACCTTGCACATTCCACCATGCTTAGGGACCCAAATTCGCCCCTTGTACGTTTTCAACCCTTGAGTGTTTGATTCGAATTCCATCTTCTTTCCAAGCTTTTCCTTCTTAACATTTTCTTCCTTCATGGCATCATTTTGCGCTTCTTTAATTCTTGGAATTAAACTTGAAACCACTTCAATTCTCATGGATCTTCCGTTCACTGTTCTTTCACGGACCTTTCGACTTAAGGCATCGGCCACCACATTAGCCTTCCCTTCGTGGTAAATAATTTCGCAATCGTAATCGTTAATGAGCTTTATCTACCGGCTTTGCCTCATATTCAACTATTTTTGGGTGAAAATGTATTGAAGACTCTTATGGTCCGTACACAACTTGCATTTGGTCCCGTAAAGATAGTGTCTCCAAATTTTGAGAGCAAAAACAATTGCTGCCAACTCCAAGTCATGAGTGGTGTAACGGGTTTCTGCATCTTTCAATTGTCTTGAAGCGTAAGCGATGACTTTGCCTCGTTGCATAAGTACACAACCAAGGCCTTTAGTGGATGCATCGCTATAAACTACAAAATCATCCATGCCTTCAGGTAGAGACAACACAGGAGCTTCACATAGTTTCTTCTTCAATGTCTCAAAGGCCTCCTGTTGTTTCTTATCCCATACAAACTTCACCTCTTTCCTCGTTAGTTGAGTTAACGGTACCGCTATTTTGGAGAAATCCTAGATGAATCGCCGATAATAACCGGCTAACCCAAGGAAGCTCCACACTTCAGTGGGAGTCTTTGGTGGCTCCCATTTCATAACTGCCTCGACCTTGAAGGGGTCGACCTTGATCCCTTCGATTGAAATAACGTGGCCCAAGAATTGAACTTCTCGCAACCAGAACTCGCACTTAGAAAACTTTGCGTACAATTGCTTGTCTTTCAAGGTTTGCAAAACTTCTCGTTGGTGGGTCGCGTGCTCCTTCTCACTTTTCGAGTAAACCAAGATATCGTCGATGAAAACGATAACGAACTTATCGAGGAAAGGTTTACAGACCCTATTCATAAGGTCCATGAAAACAGCCGGAGCGTTCGTGAGACCAAATGGCATCACTAGGAATTCGTAGTGACCATAACGGGTTCGAAAAGCGGTTTTGCAAACATCGTCGTCTTTTACTCGCACTTGATGATAACCAGAACGAAGATCAATCTTGGAGAAATAATCAGCTCCTTGGAGCTGATCAAACAAATCATCAATCCGCGGAAAAGGGTAACGGTTTTTGATGGTCACTTTGTTGAGTTCCTGATAGTCAATGCACATGCGCATAGACCCGTCTTTCTTCTTGACAAACAATACAGGGGCACCCCACGGAGAAGAACTTGGATGAATAAAACCCTTATCAAGAAGTTGTTGCAATTGAGACATAAGTTCTCTCATTTCTGTAGGGGCAAGACGGTACGGTGCACGAGTGATGGGGGTCGCTCCAGGAGTAAGATCAATTCGATACTCGACTTGCCGGACGGCCGGACGGGTGGCAAGCCGGGCAGCTCATCCGGGAATAGTTCAGGGAAATCTCTAACAATTTTTACGTCTTCCAATTTCTGCTTTTCTTTCTTCCTGTCGAGCAAACATGCGATAAATGACTCACATCCTTTATAGATACACTTTCGAGCTTTAATAGCAGAAATGATACTTTGCATATTGTTGCGTCGCTCGCCATACACACACATTTTGTTACCGTTGGGGGGATTTAATTGACACCATTCGTTTTCCACACAGAATTTTGGCTTCATGAGCACCAAGCCAATCCATCCCTATGACTACATCAAATCCTTTGACCCCAATTGGCAATAAGTTAGCCATAAGGATCCTCCCATTAATTTCAATAGGACTATTTTCATACACGTGTCTCACTGTTACCAATTCTCCATTTGCTATCTCTATGACACAGGCATCATTTAAGGGCTTAAGTGGCACGCTAAGGCGTTTACGAAATTCATGTGATACAAAAGAGAAATTTACACCCGAATCTAAAAGAACATAAGCAGGTAATGAATTCACAAGTAAAGTACCTGCAACCACATCGTGAGTTTCTTTAGCTTCTTCGCGGGTCATTTGGAATGCTCGTCCCTTTACTTTCGTTGGTTCAATCTTCTTGTTACTGGCAGTGGAGACCAAAGTCTCATTTCCTTTCTTCGGGCATTGAGAGCTATAATGGCCCTTTTCATGACAAGAGAAACATTCAATCTCCCGTGCATCCTTCAACTTACAATCCCTAGCCTTGTGACCAGATTGACCACATTTGAAACAATTTCCAGATCTCTTCTTACATTCACCACCATGTCGTTTCCCACAGTTTTTACAGTCTTTCGCTTCTTCTCTCTTTGAAGACCCTGAAGAAAAAGGACTCTTTTTGTTAGATCCCGAAGGACCCGATTGCTTCCTCTTCTCCCCAAAGGCCTGACGTTCTTTAGCCCTTTTCTCTAGCATACTCTCCACCCTAGCAGCAGCCTCAATGGCCTCATCAAGAGTAGTGGCCTTCCAGACCTCCAAAGCATAATCACTCGGTAACCCATTTACATAACGGTTAATTCTCCTTGCTTCAATTAGGAGAGTGTCTTCCAAAAAAGGAAGCATGTCACAGAACTTTTTCATGTATTCATCTACCGTCTGTTTATCTTTGCTGAGGGCAAAGAATTCATCTACTAACTTTTCCCGATGCCTGGTGGAACAGAATTTCCCCTTTAGGCGCTTGGTGAATTCCTCCCAAGTAAAGGAGGAAACCACTTCACTCCCAAGAGTTCGGTCAAGAGTACTCCACTGTGACATCCGCCTAAAATGGATTCGGGTCAACCCAACCCAATTGGAAATTTAATAAACCCTACTCAAGATTACTTGACGCTAATAGGATCAAAACCCATACAATACGATATAAATTGACGTTAATAGCAATATAGCATAGTATAACGTTATAACTATAATCAAATTAAATTATGATACCATATTAAAATAAAATCAAAGTATGATGCTCTAATTAAATTAAAAGAATAAAACTTGAATGCTATAATTAAACTTCAAATCAAAGTAGATTGTTATAATCAAATAATAACCTATTTTTTTATAAAACTCTATTTTTATAAACTCTACATTAAATTTTATAAAATTCTTATATTAATTAGTGTATTACATAGAGATGCTTGTGCTAGTGGGAAATTATAAAGACCACCAAAAGCCAAAAGTTATTCCCATGGTCTCCCACTCACACCTCCCATCATCTTTCCTTTCATTTTTCTCCCAACACATTATTCTCATCACCACTCAAACCCTCTCAATTCTTTCTCTCACTCTCAATCTCGAAATTCTTCCAAGAAATATCAATTTTCCAGCCAAGAACAATCCCTCATACTCAGATCTCCATCCCTCTTGAAGCATTCATCAAGGTATGTTGTTAAAAGTTTCAAATTCATTAATGAAACAAATTAAATCCACCAAAATATCTAAAACTCATTTTATATATAAACCTGATTTTTCTCAGAATCCCATCAATAAAATAAGAAGTTCTGGAAATGTTCAGAAAATAACTTATTTTTATTGAATTACTATAATTATTGCAATATAATAGGGCAACAATTCACATAAAATACTTTTTACTGTCAATAAATTCTGGAAAACTTCGGCAATGACCCATATATTGATTAAAGTAGATTTATGAAGTTTCATTCATTTATATTACTGTTTTATGCTTATTGTGTATTTTATTTTGTTATAGATAAATAAATAGAAAAATATAGTTATTTAGGTCCAAAATTAGATGTTATATTTTTCGCACCTTATTAACATTATAAAGACTCCATGAAAAAATTTACATAATTTTTTAAGAATGTTTGCTTAATTTTCCTGATTTAATGATTGTTTAATGGTTTAAATTGATAATAAATACCTACACATGTCCAAAAATTATAAAACCTTATCAGAATGTCAAATATAACATAATAATCATAAATAAAAAGTTTGATGAATTTCCCTTAATCATTTTGCTATTATTTATGATTTTATTGATTAATTAATAATGAAACATATAAAAAATACTTCCCATAGTCAAAAATGTCCAAAACCCTTAAAACAGGCTCTATATAATGTTAGAAAACTATGGTTAATTTTCCAGAATTGTTGGGGTTCATTTATTATTTTTCCTATATTTTGTTGTTGTTTAATCATTAAAGTATTAAATAAATACTAAAACAGTTCAGAAAAATATGAAAATTTTACAGTAATTACTATTTTATGAATTAAGAATTTACTAATAAGTTCAGAAATTTTCAATACTGTTTACTATTTAAAACCATTTTTCTAAGTATTTAAGCATGTAAAAATGCATTTTAATGATTATTCAATATAAATAATTATTAAAATCTGTAAATACTTATGATTGGGCAAGTTATTATTTTAATAAGAAATTATTAAAATCTTTCCTAAATTGAAAATATAAATTAATTATGCAAAGTAATTAATTCAATTTAAAATTCATTTAACAAATAAATACCTTAATATTCAAATCAAAATGGATTATTGTTAATTCATCTAATATAAGAATATGTGTCTAATTATTTTTATTAATATTCCATTCCCGTTTAGCAGTTCCTAAACCAAAACTATTAATTATATTAGGTTCTACGACATTTTGACCCGGGCCGCCTATCGTACGACACGCGTATTCCGTTTGGACTAAAGTGAGTAATCTACCCCATATTTTATAATTTTCAATACTTTTGGGGTGTATCATGTGGTTTTAATATGTTCCAACTTCATTTTATTATTTTTTCACCATTGAGACATTGTTGGGACATTTATATGTGAATCATTATTTGTATAATTATTGTTTGTTTATGCTACATGTACTTGTAGTGCATTACCATTCTTAGTCTAATCTCCATGACTATGCCCGTATTCTTGAGGTACGTTATGGACAATAATAGCGCTATTGGGTTGACCACCCCGCCTTGGGACGCTAAGGTGATTGATTGCACGTGGTGAGTGTGTATGATGATTAGATGCTCCATCCTATATATATATATATACATATATATGTATATATAGGGTGAGGACTTATTGTTGTTGTTATCATTTGTTAATCAATTTTTGATTTATAAACTGTTATCTCAATAACACTTGCTTGCCAACTTCAAAAGAAAACAAATTTCAAATTATTCAAACTCACAATTTTCTTTAATAAAACTAGATTACTCACCAACTATCGTAGTTGACCTGTTTTTACCCATGATGCAGATTTGAAGAATGAAGTTGATGAAAAGTAGGGTTTACCTTAGAAACCCACAAGACTATTTAAATTTGATGTAATAAATGTTATTGTATTTTGATTTGTATTTGTATGTTGTGGATCTTGTTTGCATACTTAGTACTTAATTGAATCTAATCATATTATAACATAGTTGTCATGAGACTTTGAACAATATACCACGCCTTGATCGATTCCGCCAAGGATCGGGGTGTGACATCCACCATGTAAGAGCATTGGCTTTCAACATTTGGGAGGTGAATTCCACTTTCAAGTCTTCAGGACAACGACAGATTCGTAAGATTCGTTCAGTTTCAGCAATCCAAGAAATAGTCACCTTTGGATCCATCTCTCCATTAAAGTCCTTAGGTCGACAAGACATAAAGTCTTTAAACGTACCCTCGTTTGCTATCTTACGGGGAGGTGATGGGGGTGCTTCACGAGAGGATGATTGAGTTTGAGTAATGTTCTCGGGGGTCTTACTTTTGACACCTTTCTCCGACAAGGACTTAGATCCTTCCCCCAATCGTTCGTCAAGAAGACGATTCATATCAGCTTGAGTTTGAAGTCGTGACTCGTCCAACAGCTTTTGAATACCCTCAAGAGTTAGTGGTGGGGGATTTGCATCGCCCCTAGAGTTGCCTTCCTCTTCGGCTTGACCTTCCCGAATTTGGATAGGAGGCACCCGATTCGGGCCTTGATCATCATTCCGTGATCCTTGGCCACTTCTTGTTCGCATCTTGTGCTACAAAATTTTTAATACTTTAGCATCTTATAATATAACTTGCCTTATTATAGATTCTATAAACCTAGCATGGCATTTCCTGTGATCACATACTCATTTAATTCAAGTAGCACATAAGGTCTTAATTGCTTAAGACATCATATAACAAGTCAAAATCTATCTAACGTTCCTATTGCATGAGTTTAAGCCTAGGAGTGGAGTGATCCAATCCTAATTCGCTTAAACTATGGCTCTGATACCAACTTGTAACGCCCCAAAATTTTGACCATTTTTTTTTAAACGCAATAAAGCCAAAAGCGCATTTCGCCAAAAGCGCAATACGCCAGAAGCGCATTTCGCCAAAAGCGCAATACGCCAGAAGCGCATTTCGCCAAAAGTGCAATACGTTAGAAGCGCATTTCGCCAAAAGCACAAAAACATAAACCCATAAAAATGATAGCGCTATCGCTGCACAATAATACCAAATGCACAATAGCGCTATTACTTAAGCATAGTTGTCAAACTCCATGTCTATATGACATGGATATCAAAATACGGTCCAACTAAAAAGTTTGATTTATAAGTTTACAACCATGGGCGTTACGAATTTATACCAAAACAAACCATAGCAAGCAGAGAAGGATTAAACCATAAAATCAAAAGATAAGAGCTATGCTTAGCTCCACTCCATCTAATCTTCCAAAAACATATCCAACAATTCATTTTGTTATCCCACTCTTGCGAATCCGGACCTGGGACACATGGCATGAAACATAAAATACTTAAGACAAAAATGTCTCGTGAGCTACATGGGTTTTAGACTCAAAACATTTAAAAATATAATATATATCGTTTCCAAAACCTTTGTAACCAAATCATATCATATCTCTTGTTGAAAACATTTAAAAGCATATCATATATCGTTTTCAAAGCCTTTGAAAATAAGCTGTCATCATAAAACTTTCTTTACTCACTTGACTGGTATTCATTCGTGTTTGGATTTTTATACTTAGGGCCTAATCGCCCTTAGTGATACCCCAAGTCTATACTGAAATGGTAAGAACGTAATCAAACCATCTCAGCATCATATCACATGCTTTGACTGGTATCTCCACATGCTTTATTTTTATACTTAGGATAATCACACATAGTGATTTTCCCAAGTCTATACAAAGATGGAAAGAACAAGATCAGTCTATCCTAGCATCTTGTGTTTTAGGACATCTACTTCGTGAAGGGGAAGGTACCACCCCAGTAGACTCCTCTAATTCCCTTACGGGAATATCATGGCCCAGGCAAAAGTGGGTAACATACTAACTCGCATTGCTGCATTCATTCAAATCTCAAATACCAGTCATAAAAAGGAAAACATAATATATGATTTGACATCAAATTACTTGCTCAAATCACATTAAGGCTAGTGCCAAAACAAACTTTTCAATTCCGATTCAGTTTGATATCAAATCACACTTTTCAAAACATATTAGGCTTAAAGCCAAATCGTATTTTCAACTGATATTGGGCTTAATGCCAAAACTTGCTTTCAAACCGTTATAACTTTGTGCCAAAATATACTTTTCAAATCACTTGGGCTTAATGCCAAAACTTGCTTTCAAATCATTGTACAAGACTTTTATAAACAGGTCATAAGTAAAATAAACTTGCATATTATTTCATAATCGAAATTCACATAAACCATAAAAATATTTTTGCCATGTACCCCAAGAGGGAAAATGCCACATGTACTCACCTCGGTCCGCTAGTCTTTGCCTCTACTTGCTTCCGCGCACTCCTTAACTTCTATATTGATAATATAGAAGATTAGTAATATATTCAAATATTAACATATCACATATGTTAAGTAAGTCTCATATCTACAACTTTTATCAAAAGAGTTCATACTAGCATCATTATAAAAATATTCAATTTTTAGTCCAATAATAAGTTAAACGTTCTTTTACGTGCTATAGTCTCATACTTTTCGATATTAACTTCTAAGTGAGAATTCCCTTTCTATGGTCAAGTTTGACCATATCCGTCAAATCAACAACTTTGTTTCTCATTTTACCACAAAACTTCAAGTTTATAATTCTAACGTCAACAATTATCTTTTATTAAATCTTTTATACTTGTAGCATACTTGTGTTGTTGAGTCCACAATGACCAATTCCATTCCAATCTTCCTTTCCAATTCCCATGTCTAACATCCATGTCTATTGAAACATTATTCCATCTAGTTTAACGATTATTGACTCAAAACAGAAACTTTTTGACATAAAACCCCATTATAATTTATAAATATTCCATGATTCTTCATCAAATCAACCATTTGCTAACATGCATGTACATATCCAACCAAAATGTTCAAGATTTAAGCCTCATAAGTGTTTTTGAGCTCATAACAACAAAAGAAACCAAAACCCATGCTTAATTTCAACATGAATGTGAAATTTTCAGATTTTAGGAGCTAGGGTTTACCAATAATCAAATATACCTTTCAAATATTCTATTCAAGGTCTGAAATTTCTGAAATTGAAGATGGATTTGATTAGAAATCGAGCTACAACATTCCCCTTGACCTTCCCCTACTGTCCGCCGGCTACCGCCACTGCCGCTGTGCCGGAAAACGCCACCGACGGCTCTGTCGCTTCTCTTCTTCGCGATTCTGGCGACCTGCTGCTGGAAATCGCTGAGCAAGGCCCTCCCCCATGACCCTCTGCTCAAAATCGCTGCTCAATCCTTCGTTCTCTCTCGATTTCGAACACACACAAGTGTGTGTGCATGATATGCGTCTGCTCCCCCTCCCAATTCCCGATTTTCCTTTTGCTTTTGAGTTTGAATCACGTGACTGAGGTAAAAGACGAGATGCAGGTGTGTTGGTAAGCCATTGGCTGATTTTTAAAAGAGAAATGACGAAAACGCCCTTAATTCCAGACTTGCGAGAAATTTCCAGCTTTCTCACTTTATTTTTCTTCAACTTTTCAGGGGCATAACTTCTTCGTACGAAATCCAAAACTTGCAAACGTTATGTCTTTAGAAAGGTGGGAACTAGCTCTACAACTTTCCCTTACTGACTTTAGTCAATATATCAATAGATTTTCTGTTATTAACCCTCAAAAACGACTCCTTGGTCATTTTGTCACTTTTGAGCCATTTTAAAACCTTCATAACTCCTTCGTTACAACTCCAAATGGCCCGATTCTTTTTCCTATATTTTTGTTATCTCAAATACTACCAAAGTCATCTTGATGACTGTTTCCTAATTCCTTTCAGATTTTAAGATATTAATTTTTAAAGATAACTAAATAAAATTTTCACTTTAGGTCCCTTTTGGGATTTAATTTCTACTTGAGTTCATATATTACTATTATTTTACTAGAGTGACCTTCTTAATAATATAAAGCTATTATGACATGTTTATGCACATATAAAATATTAGATTTATCGAAAGCTAAGTTCATGAAACTCAAGAAAATTTTAGTTGTCACATAAGTAGCGTATCTTGTGATTATTATGGTAGGGTGCTGGAAATATTAGATGTTAAATATCATAGTTTGCCATTTCAAAGCATAATATTATTCAAATATGATTGGTGATACCCAACGCATAGGAGTCAAGGTCCACCACCAATATAATTTGGTTAATATAGACAAACGAAGAAAGTTTAATAAGTTTGAGCCATTTTTTAGTTATGCAAGCTACTGAATTTTGTTACATGTCATACCCTAATATGAATCAAAGTATGTCTAATTGGTTGGCTGTTAATAAATTTAAACCTCGGGGATGGATTGATGTTCAAAATAACGATAATAAAATGTCGCTTTTCGAGATGATGAAGCTGAAGCAAATGAAATCATTAGTACTATGCAAGAACCACTCACAAGTTTACATGATGATGCTGTTGAGTATGGCGACATGTCAAGCAACAATTCTGATGAAGAAAATATCAATGCTAATGAGTATAAGTTTCAGTATAGTACATCCACAAACGAATAAGACAAAGATGAAGTAGAAGCACACTATGGTGATGATAGTGATTAAAGCAATAGTATACAACATAATATTTATTTAAAAGAATAGTTTGTGTGTTAATTCCATACAACACACACACATACACACACACACACACATATATATATATATATATATATATATATATATATATATATATATATATATATATATATATATATATATATATATATATATATATATATATATATATATATATATAGGCTTTTCTAGGATGGTAGTGTATCTCACAATCATAGTCCTTCAACACATCTAGTCACCTTCTCTGTCTAATGTTAAGATTCGCTTGATCCATCGAATACTTTAGGCTTTTATGGTCAGTATAGATGGTACACTTTACTCCATATAAATAATGTCTCCAGATCTTGAGAGTGAAGACCACCGCTCCTAACTCCAAGTCATGAGTAGGGTAGTTAGCCTCATGGGGCTTCAACTGTCGCGAGACATAAGAAATTAATCGACCTCGCTGCATCAACACCGCCCCCAACCCTGAAATAGATGTTGGATTAGGTGTCTAAGTTATGACTATAATTTAGGAATATACTTGATTGATGGCAGCATAGTCCTTTTGGGTTGCCCTCAAAACCTAGCAAAGGACAAGATAACTTAAAGGGAGAGAGAGAAATATGATTTGTTAATATATGATGAGAATAATATATTAATTAGAAATCATAATATTTAATTAATAATTGATCAAAAATTAATTGGAATTAATTTTGGGATTAATTGGATTAATTAAAAGTGCAGGGGCTGAATTGTATTTGTTTAATAGTTTAGCAATAGACAATTAAGGTTGCCCATATGGGTTTGGATGAAATTGAGGCCTAAGGGCTTAGGGTTTTGCATTCCTTAATGGGTATTGGCATAATTTATTGCATTGATAAGCAGATTCAGTTATATGATAAAAGCCTTATCATATCAGGATCTTAAATAAGGCAGTTATACTCCTTATTGCTTATCACATGGTGGCTATAAACAAAGGCCTCTTCCACCCCTCATAAGCCACGAAATTCTAAGGGTTACTACCCTTCTCCGCTCTTTTTTTCTTTCTTTCTTGGTTCTGGGTGTGAGCCATTAGAGGCAGGACATTTGTGCTGCTTGGCTTCAAAGATTAAAACTAAAGGTTAGTTTTTCTCAATTATTTTCTTTAGAATTTATTATTGGCCTTTAGGTTTTTGTTACATGTTCAATGATAGAAAAACATAGATCCTTTTCTAGGTTGCATGTGAACTTAGGATTATTAGTTCATAGATTGCAGAAAACCTTTCAGTGGTATCAGAGCATATGACTGTTTTTCTTATTGAAATGTTGTAACTGTTTTTTTTATAAAGGGTTTATCGAAAATTAAACCCTTTGGAAAGGCCAAATCGATTTTGTGGCTAGGGTTTTTGAAACCCTAGCCTCCACCCCCTTATCTGCGATTTCCATGCTAGGGTTTTAGAAGGTTTCTTATTTTTGGTAATTGTGATTAATTAATTACTAGAAACCTTAAACCCGCTTGCTTGCAATTTTCGAGATTTATGGAGTTTAAGATAGGATTAAATTAATTTGATTAATTTGTGATGCCTATCTAGATTTAATTAATTGTTTAATTAAAAGATAAAATTAAATCATTTAAAGGTTTAAATTTAATTTTAAAAATAAAGGTTAATTTTCAAAAATTAAAATATTAAACCAGAAATATTTTAAAAGTTTAAAATACATCATATATATATATATTAAAATTAAAAGTTAATATTATATGTATAAGATAAACTGGTTAGTCAAATCAATAGTAGGCCTCATTCACAAAACTGATCTATAAAGAGGGTATAAAGAGACTGCATATAAAATGGCGTTCTAATGTGTGTTCACTCTCACCCACCACTAGTGTCGTTAGCCAAACAGGTTTGATACGACCGCTTAATCTCATTAAAAGTATAATGTTATTAATCAAAGTACTAGAACATTTCATAAAATCCCAATCTAGTTACTTTAGGAAAAATGTGAAAAGATGCTAATCCATGAAATTGCACATTACACTTTATGAGACATTAGTGGAGCGTGTGTAGTTAACCGGCACACTAATATGGGCTCATAGAGAGTGGTAATGGGTTTCTCATGATTTATCATTATTGATGGAGCGTGTGTGGTTAACTGGCACAACAATTAGAGATGATAAATGACATTGAGGTTACCGAGCATATTTGCATGGTTATTCACATCTAGTTTGTGATCCTCGGCATCCCAGTCACAAACAGTATAGCATATCTGAGATTAAACATGCCATTGAACAGTTCAATGAATCTCACAAATCTAGGAATTTCATAAGACTGAAATTGATAAATATTTATCTACCTTAATGACCATTATGTTGTGATTACGACATCCCTCTTCACACCATAGTTGGGGTATTTTGGATCCTAGCCTAGTTAAATAACAAATTAGGTAATTATTTAAAAGGATTAAAATTAAACTAATAAATTCAAATTTATAGATGTCTAAAGAAAGTGTCATTCTCCTCCTTATCCTCCTTCACCCATTTTTGAGAGTTTCAAAAAGCACCCGTTAAGTATGGTATGGTAAGGCTGACTGGCCTGAACTATGTGGTATGGCTTCACAAATAGAGAATGGTTCTTAGTTTTGCTGGCAAGCCATATCTGTTTGAGTTTCCGCTCCCCAAAGCATGGCATCACACAGCAGCTTGTGATGAGCATGACTCCTTGACTATGGAGTCCAAGGAAGTTCGTTGCCTTATGCTATTGATCATTAACCCCGAGTTCCGCAGGGATTTAGAATTCATGGGGTCAGATAAGTTAGCACAGTTGGTTGAGGAAAGGTTCCGAGAACCGGTTGACAAAGAACGAACTAGGATCTTCAAAGAGCTTGAAGTGTGCAAGCTAGAAGGAAGTAGCACATGTTTGCATATTCTCTAGATTGAGGGATACATAGGCAAACTGTATAAGATTGGTTTCTCCTTTTGATCGGGAGTTAAGCATTAGCTCAACTCACTGATCTGTTCATCCAGATGTACAAGAAGGGTAACCAGATAAGACAATCATGGAAATGCATTCAATGTTGACTCTACATGAGTCGTTCATGGAGAAGCATAGGTCCATTGATTCAGCTGCTTCAGGATTGAGTCCAGTATTAAGGCGCAACAAGAAATGATCCAGATCGTCTGGACCGATTGTTCGATGTCTCAAACTAGGAATCCACAGGGTGGGACACAGTCATTGAAAGATTGGAAAAATGCTCCAAAGCCGAACAATTTGGCAACTCAGTAATATCTTAAAAACTCAGAACACCTGGTCCTCATTTCCTTGATACAGGATGTCTTTCTCACATTTGCTCTGTATGCAAGGACTCTGTAGGATGCGAGATGTTGTCGCACAGGAACATATTCGGATTGGATCTGGAGCTCATGCAATTTTGGAGTTAAACTACATATTTGTTCGTGTTATTAATTTACAGATGCATATGACATTATTTCGCATAGTACATTGTTCTGAGGATAATTCTGGTTTAATAAAATATTTTCTTTTAAAACATGATTGTTTTAATTATCCTCGAAATGTTGTGTGAGTGTGTTGATGACATAAATAGTAATAACTTGAATGTTGATACATCCAATGGGATTGGATTTATAAATTGTGTTCCTTATGATTGTTAAAGTGAATTTTATGAGAATCACTTCAACCAAAGGTCCAGTTGGACAAGACTTTGGAATCATTTGACTTAGAGTCGCATGATGAATTGAGTGCTTAATAAAATTAATTGTGGCAAGAAATGAATCACCCAAAGATCCAATGGATAGGATTTTAGAATCATTTCACTTGGAGTCAGGTGGTGATTGCATATCTTGAACAAAATTAACAAAGTCATAAATTTATATAGAGATGTAAAAGACATTAAGATTATGAGTAACAGACACATTAGTTACTGTGTATTGCTCGAATCTTCGAACATAACACAATTAGTTATACTTCATAATATTTGCCAATTAGTTTGACAAATATGGCTTCGCTTATCATAATAAGCAATTGATTGAAACCTTGAATTGTTCAAGGACTTCAAAGGAATGTAGGATCAACAGAACCTGAGTGACAACATAAACAGAGAAAATGTTTCACAGTTTATCCTCTTCCAAGAACATTAATGGTTATAATGTGTCTTAGGTAAGATGATGGAGCATTGGTCGAAATAGTTCGATCCTCGATGTATAAGATACATTTCCAATTAGTTTTTTGATGAATTGAATATTCAACCAATCAGACCATAGAAACCATATTCCAATCACATCTTACACTAAGTAGGTTATACAGACACTGTCTGAAATGTAAAGCTGGGATCGTCCCACTTGTATATAGATAGTCCATGGTCATGTAGTGTTCGTCCAACATCATGACTAGCCTGAACCTGATCAGCAATGTCGTTCCATTGGCCATCCCGGTTGTATTTATGAAAGAAGAGTTCTTTTGGAAAGGACTCATATTCTTAGAAAATAGTGGGAGTAAGAATAATCCTGAATGACTTCAGGGATTAGCCAAGTGAAAGAACCTTTAGTCATCACTGGGCATTGACCAGGAATCAGATTCCTGTTAAACCTGACATACTCTTCTCTTTGCTTGACCAGTAGAGTTGGTCACCAACATAAGGTATCATGATCTGGGTGACATACCGATTAGTGGTAAAACACTAAAGATGGTACAGATAAGCAATCCGACTACTTGGAAGCATTGGTGAGCCCAGTTGCTGCCAAATAAGATTACCGCGAGACGTAGTCTATGTGACAATTTGACTAGTTTTACACCTGGTCTAACAACCAGTGGGAGTAATTGAATCATCAAAAGAAAGCGACATAAATAGAAATGTACTTATAGAACATCTGGTTGAGTGAGTCGATACTCAGAGTCAAGAAATTGATTCTGAGAGAAGCACTCTCAATAGAAGATGAAATCCACGAGGATTCTGCGTGGCACAGTGTGAGTCGTTAGTGGAGCGTGTGTGGTTTACCAGCACAATAATAGGGACCCACAAAGAGCATGCCAATACAAAAGGTACATAGGCCCGGGATTCATCCCAGGGGCATCTCGCAAGAAAGGAAATTCGGATTCTCAAATATGCCAAAAAGTTTGGATTTTGTGAATAGCCTGAAAGATTGTCATAATCATGTCAGAAAAGGTTTGGACTTCGAATTCTCAAAATGTGCCAAAAGGTTTAGATTTTGTGAATAGTCTGAAAGAGTCAAATAACCGTGTCAAAGCCAGTGGGAGTATCGTTGTTATCTCCTATCACTGTATGTTGGTTACATACTGTTTCTAGGAAACGTCTCTTATCATTACAAAGTGTAATGACTCGAATTAAGAGAAGGTTCTCTGTGAAAGACTTAATAAAGATACAACGTACTCAAGTGGTTGCAAACATCTATTAGATAGATCGAAATTCTGCCAATATGATCTTGATGAGATTCAAGATGCATAAACCCAGGAAAGGAGTTTCCTATCATTGCAAAGTGTGATGACTTGGCATGAAAGAAATAAAGAAGGTGCAACATACTCACGTAGTTCACAGACATCTATCGGATAGATGCAATCGTCAGTATTGACCTAGCCATTGTAAGCATGATCTTGATAGGATTCAAGATGCATGGGAAAGAGTCTCCGAAAGGAAATAGTTTCACAAGTCATGACACAGGGATTATAAGTAATCTTTGGATTTCGAAGAGTTTGGAATAAGACAGATCGGATTCCATGAGCTTCTGGGATCGATCAAAAGTGTCATGAACATGTCCTGATGACTTAATGCTTAGAGCATAGTAAGTTGGATTGAGGATATAACCTGGCTGAGAATACTGAATGGATTATTTGAACACACGTGAGAAGTCATTGAGAAATAATTGGGGTGAATGTTAGTAACAATTTGAAAAGAGTTTCAAATCTTTAATTATTTACATCAAGGCGTGATGCTGTAGGACTTCATGTTTAAAGAGTTTTGTTGATATTCTGATGGAGCGCGTGTGGTTCACCGGCACATCATAACACCTCGAAATAGTCTTAGGGTATAGTCATGTAGACTAAAGACCCCGAGAACCATGGGTAGTCACAGTACACATCATCGTATTGAAGTTGTGAGAGAGAAAGACAAAATGACAAATTGAGATATCATTTGAAGAGTGTTCGATTGGATTATCCGCAATAAAGTGTATCAGTGTTAGACACTTGGATACATAGAAAGAGTGAAAAGGTCATTTAGTTAAAATAGACATAGAAATAAAACTTGAATTGAAAGTTTAAAAGAAATCTATAAACCGATAATAGTTTTATGAAAGATCTGACTTGGTGATTACCTCATGGAGACTTGGTAATAAGTAGGAGTAATTTATAAACCGATAATAGTTTTATGAAAGATCCGACTTGAATTGAAAGTTTAAAAGAAATCTATCAACCGATAATAGTTTTATGAAAGATCCGCAATAAAGTGTATCACTGTTTCACTTTCGCATGTTTTACTTCCCGAATAATTTAATTATTCAGAAGGTCCACAGTCGCTCATACTTTAGGAAGTAAGTATTGAATCAAGACTGTTATGAATTGGTTTGTAGACTGTCTAAGGAGTTAGACATAGCAATAGGATTGCTACAACGTTCATGAGTACCTAGAAATAGATATTTGAGTATTGGATAAACCCACACTCAAAGAATTGCTCCGTGGATTATATCACGAGCAATTTTGAGACGATAATATCTTATAGTCTTAAAGAAGAGACATATGAGTTGAAATTTGAAAGTCGGTTGTGCATTGATAGTGCGTAAACGCATCGGTAACTCGATGTTATAAAACGTATTGTTGTGCGCGATTTTGATGAGTAAAAGACACAATCATATGAGTCAAAGCTTATTCGTTCCTTGACCCTAATGGGAAACATATATCTGTAGGCCTCTCGATGATTTTGAAGTTAACTAAAGTGGTGGCCAGCCAGGATTGAATTCATGTGTTCAATTAGAAGTCTTAAAGTCATAAGCAGAATCGGAAGTCGGGAAACAGAGTATCGGACGGAGATTGATCTCAATCCATGTCTCATGTCCGGAAATATCTTGTTGGACGGAGGATCATATGATCACTTATCTATGGACAGAACTGACTGGGTCAGAGTTCGGCAGCATGCTTTTGGAAGCTACAATTTGCTGGTCAATTTAGAAGCTATATTGAATTATAGTCATAGACTTATCCAAGTGGGAGACTGTTGGATTAGGTGTCTAAGCCACGACTATAATTTAGGAATATACTTGATTGATGGCAGCACAGTCCTTTTGGGTTGCCCTCAAAACCTAGCAAAGGACAAGATAACTTAAAGGGAGAGAGAGAAATATGATTTGTTAATATATTATGAGAATAATATATTAATTAGAAATCATAATATTTAATTAATAATTGATCAGAAATTAATTGGAATTAATTTTGGGATTAATTGGATTAATTAAAAGTGCAGGGGCTGAATTGTATTGGTTCAATAGTTGAGCAATAGACAATTAGGGTTGCCCATATGGGTTTGGATGAAATTGAGGCCTAAGGGCTTAGGGTTTTGCATTCCTTAATGGGTATTGGCATAATTTATGTCAATGATAAGTAGATTCAGTTATATGATAAAAGCCTTATCATATCAGGATCTTAAATAAGGCAGTTATACTCATTATTGCTTATCACCTGGAGTCTATAAATAAAGGCCTCCTTCACCCCCCCATAACTCACGAAATTCTAAGGGTTTATACCCTTCTCCTCTCTTTTTTTCTTGCTTGCTTGGTTCTGGGTGTGAGCCATTAGAGGCAGGACATTTGTGCTGCTTGGCTTCAAAGATTAAAACTAAAGGTTAATTTTTCTCAATTATTTTCTTTGGAAATTATTATTGTCCTTTAGGTTTTTGTTACATGTTCAATGATAGAAAAGCATAGATCCTTTTTCTAGGTTGCATGTGAACTTAGGGTTATTAGTTCATTGATTGCAGAAAACCTTTCAATAGATGTATCACAATAAACTACCATATCCTCCATGCCTTCATGTAGATAGAGGTGCACATCCTGACCGGTTTTTTTAAAAACCGAAATCCATACCCGAACCGGTTTTTCTCATAACCGGTTATATAAAAACCGGTCCAGTTAAAACCGAACCGCCGGTTAGGATCCGGTTAAGAGAAACAGCGCGAACCGGTTTTTTTCACCGGTTTTTTAACCGGGTTTTGTTAACCGGTTTTTTAACCGGAAAAAAAACCGGTTTTTTCCGGTTTTTTTTTTTGTAGCCGTTAAAAAACGGGATTTTTTGGTTTTTTGGATTCTTGTGCTCGGTTTATAGCCGTTAGGAGCCGTTAAAATGTCTTAAATACCCATTTTACCCCTCATTTGTTAGTATAAATAGATGTTGGTTCATTTGGTTTCAACACCCCGCAAAAAACGCTCACAAATCTCGACGTTTTTCGCATTCCCGACCTATTTTCTAACAATTTCAAGATGGCTTCGTCATGTTCCGCTACCGGTTCCGCTTCCGTTGGTACTTCGGGAATAACACGAAACTATACCAACGATGATGTAGCGGAAATCAAAACCACAACGCGATCCGCCGATGTTTGGTCGAATTTCGATTATTGTGTTATGAGAGATGGTGCGAAAAAAGCTCGGTGCAAGAAAGGTGGGAGGTTTTATTCGTCAACGAGCAACTCAACGTTGAGGGCACATATAAGTAGCGGTTGCAAAGCGCTCCAACAAACTAGTACCGATCCATCGCAAACTACAATTGGATCGGACGGCGCTTTATTTGTGTACGACAACGATGCCGTAAGAGAAGCCTTTGCCAAGTTTGTCATCCAAGAAGCACTTCCATTCGACCACTTCGACAACCCGCGGCTTACGGAAATCATCAAAACGAAACTTCAACCTCGATACTCCGCTGTAAGTCGTACTACTCTTCGACGTGATGCTATTGCACTTTGGGCCAAAGCGAAATCCGAAATAATTGTAGGATTTGCAAACTACAAAAATTCGATTTCGCTAACTTGTGACGTTTGGACCGCCCCCCACGGAAATGCAAATTCCTATTTAGCCGTTACCGCTCATTGGTTTCATCCCGATAGTTGGCTAATGATGAAACGGACAATAGATTTTAAATTATTTGGTTATCCACATACCGGTGCAAACTTATTAAAAATATTATTGGACGTTATGGCGGAATATAAAATAGACGATAAAGTCTTTTCTATGTCCCTCGATAACGCGTCAAACAAAACAAACGCCATCAATCGAATGAAATTAAGACTAAAACCAATTTTAGATGGCGACTTTTTTCATACCCGATGTATTGCACATATTATAAATATAAGTGTGCAAGCCGGGCTTCAAGTTTGTGATGATTTACGTACGAAATTTAAAAATCTTTTAACCACAATTTATGGCACAAGTAACCAACGACAAGCAAATTACCGGTTTTTTTGTGCACAATGTAACGAACCATGTTTAGGCCCTAACTTTGACACACCCACAATATGGAACTCAACTTGTTTTATGTTTGAAAGCATTTTACGTCAAAAACTCACACTTAATGCGTTTAACGAAATACTTGTTGAAAAACGTCGATCAGTTTCAATCCCCGAATCGGATTGGAATTTGCTTCAAGAACTAACACATTTTCTACAAATTTTCAAGGAGGCAACATTGTTTCAAAATACTTGTTGAAAAACGTCAAAAACTCACACTTAATGCGTTTAACGAAATACGAGTCCGTTGGTTTTAAATCAAATTTTTCTTATGACGGAAAAAATGGCAAATTTCGAGTTTTCTTCGATCACATTGTTTCAAAATATGGTTATTGCTATGAAAAGCAAATTTTTAAAATATTTTCGGGAATTGCCTTTAGTCTTCACATGTGCCGCCGCCCTAAACCCGACTATAAATGTGGGTGGTGTAAACGTTTTAATGGGGCAAATTTATGAAAACTTGGGATTAAGTGAACTCGAACCAAATTTCGTTCAAAATCAAGTTTTTAAATTCAATGACTCTTTCAAAAAATTATTTGAAATGTACGCTACCAAATATGGTCAACCAACTAATGTAATAGTTGATCATATTCGTAGAGGTATGGCCGGTTCATCTTCATCGGGAAGAAACATTAACATAAATCTTTATAACACTTTGATGGAGGATGCCACAAAACGCCAACGTACTTCCGCCCCAAGTAGCGAATTGGGCAATTATATGGCCACAAACTTTTTAGCCCACTTTACCGTCGAAGAATTTCAAAACTTTGACATTTTGGCTTGGTGGAAAGAAAAGGAAGTGCAATTCCCGATTCTAGCCGCCATGGCCCGCGATTTACTAACCGTCCAAGCTTCCACGGTAGCTTCGGAATCCGCTTTTTCTTTTAGTGGCAGGGTCATCACGGAAAGAAGGTCCAAACTCACGGCCGAATCGATGGAAGTATGCGTTTGCTTGAAGGACTACTTGGATGGCGTTGAAAGGATACAACATTGCGTTTCGCTCGAAGGGCCGCTTTTACCACCGGTGGAAGAGTATATCCACGAAGAAGAAGTTGCAATGGGGATATCACCTCCAACGACCGAAGTTGATGAGGGTGAGATTGAAGAATTTTCGGATTAAAAGCTTGAAGATTTGAAGACGACAAAGTTGAAGACTATAATTCCTACTATTATTATTATTGACGTTTATGTAATTTGAATTTTAAAACTTTGGTATTTCTAGATGAAGACTATCATTCCTAGTTTATGTAATGTGTTGGAGATTGACCTAGGTTTTTCGATGTTGAACCTCGGTTATTCGAAAACTATCATTCCTAGTTTTTTATAATACGTATTTGGTCGTTCACGTTTGTTTTTGTCATTTCAATTTCAATCAATGTTATTCAAGTTCAAAAATTGTTGTTTCTTATTGTATATCATAACCAAAGACAATATAAATTTTTATGTATTTTTATAGTATTTTTTAGTATTTTTTTGTATTTTTAAAGATTTAATTCATTAAAATCGGGTTTTTTACCGGTTTAACCGGAACCGGTTATATAAAAACCGGTTTTAACCGGAACCGGAACCGGTTATACCGGTTATACATTCCAAACCAAAAAAACCGGCCTAAACCGGTCCGGTTTTACCCGAAACCGGTCAAGCCATAACCGGTTATATCAAAAACCGGTTCTCATTTAAACCGAAACCGGTTTTAACCGGTAAATGTGCACCTCTACATGTAGAGTCAATAATGGAGCTTTTCACAGCTTTTTCCGTAAAGTCTCAAAAGCCTGCTGCTGTTCCTCGCCCCATCGGAAAGCAGCATTTTTCTTAGTTAGCTGAGTCAAATGTACAACAACCTTTGAGAAGTCTTGGATGAAACGACGATAATAACCGGCTAGACCCAGGAAACTCCTAATCTCCGAGGGAGTCTTTGGGACCTCCCACCTCATCACGGCCTCCACCTTAGCCGAATCTACCATGATACCTTGCTCATTGACGATGTGCCCCAAGAACTGGACCTCTCGTAGCCAAAAGTCGCACTTGGACACATAGAGTTTCTCTTTCTTTAAAGTCTATAATACTTCCCTTAAATGATGCTCGTGTTGCTCCTTGGTTCGAGAATAGACTAAGATGTTGTCAATAAAAACTGTAACTGACCGATTCAACATCAGTCGACACACTAGATTCATTAAATCCATGAAAAGCTGCAGGGGCATTGGAAAGTCCAAACGGCATCACAACAAAATCGAAGTGGCCATACCTCGTCCGAAAAGCTGTTTTCTGGATGTCTTCATCTCGTACTCGCATTTGATGATATTCTGACCGAAAATCGATTTTCGAAAACCACGAAACGCCCTGCAATTGGTCAAATAAGTCGTCAATGCGAGGTAATGGATACCGATTCTTTACCGTAAGCTTGTTCAGCTCACGATAATCTATGCACATTCTACTAGAACCATCCTTCTTCTTAACAAATAGAATAGGCGCTCCCCCACAGCGAGCAACTTGGTCAAATAAATCCCTTATCCAATAATTCCCGAAGTTGAATAGACAACTCCAACATTTCTGGAGGTGCAAGGCGATACAGTGCTTTAACTATCGGAGCCGCACCGGGGGTTAAGTCGATCCTAAATTCTACTTGCCTCTCAGGTGGCACACCAGGCAAGTCCTCTGGGAAAACATCGGGAAACTCCCGAACCACATGTATATCACCTGTTTCTTCTTTGGCTTCTCTTCTTGAGCATCTAAAACATATGCTACAAACCCCGAGCCTCCATGCTGAAAATGTCTGCGTTCCCTGGCAGCTGAACAGAAAGCTGCACCATGATTCCTTCTTTCACCCTGTAGGACTAATTCTCCCCCACTCGGGGTTTGAATCCACTCCCGCTTATTCTTACAATCGATCCATGACTCGTGCTGGCTTAACCAATCTATCCCGATAATAACTCGAGTGTCGCTCAACGGTATATGGATAAGATCAATCGAAAACTTTACTCCCTGAATTACCACTTCACTACCCTGATACACACTAGTTGCTTGAACGGTTTTGTCATCTGCAATCTCGACTTTTAACGGGCGACGAAGAGTTCCTAAAGCAATTCTGAAACTCTTGCCCAAAATAACAGACACAAAAGAATGACTGGCACCCGAATCAAAGAGTACAAAAGTAGGCGCAGATTTGAGTAAGAAAGTTCCTAATCAAATCATAATAGATAAAATAAGTACGTGCATCAAAACGTGAGGCAAGTAAAGAAAGAGTACCCATAACGATGTCGGGCGCATCCTGTGCCTCCTCGGCGGTCATGACGAATGCTCGACCCTTGAACCTAGGGGTTTCCCCTTTCCCTTTCCTTCCATCAGTAATTCGGAGGGTAGTGGGTGCCGGATTCTGGACCGCTCCCTGAGCCAGACGGGGACACTGAACCTTGAAGTGACCTACCTGGTTAGAATTAAAACAAATCTTGACTTCCTGTTGACAATCCTCAGCATAGTGGCCCTCCTTGCCACACTTATGACATATTAACACCCAACAAAGCCCCTCATGATTCTTTCCATACTTAGCCCACTGACCCCGACTCCTTTGTCCCTATTTTCCCTGATCCGCCCCACTAAACTTCTTTGACACCGACTGAGTCTGGATAGGCGCCTGACGCTTCTGCCTTTGTTGGTTTTTCAGTTCCAACTCTCGGACCCGAGCGGCCGCAATCATATCAGTAAGAATTTGGTGCCTAGCAGCAGACACAAATTCCCGAATGTCTGTGCAAAGCATTGCCAGGTATCGGGTCATCCGCATACGCTCGGTAGCCGTAAATTCTGGACAGAAGAGCGCTCGTTCATTAAATTTCTTGGTGATCTCTATCACCGTCTCAGTGGTCTGGGTCAAATTCAGGTAAACCTGAGCCAAACGTTTCATCTCCATCTTTGGAACATATTCCAATCTGAACTGATCCTTGAATTGGGTCCATGTAATGGCATCCAACTGATCAATAGTGAGATCCTTTGTCTGTAGTTCCCACCAATCCTTCGTAGCCTCTTTCAAAGGATTCACTGCAAACTTCACCTTGGAGTTCTTGGGACACAAGTAGGTGCGGAACGCACCCTCTACCGTGTAAATCCATCGCATGCTAACAATCAGATCCCTGCACCCTTCAAACATCGGAGGCGAGCATGTCGAAAAGTCCCGATAATTCGCATCCATGTTCCTTAACGAGCCATGTGTAGCCAGTCACTCTTCGAGCATCGCCCGTAGTTCAGACTTAATAATACCAAAGAATTGAGGTATCGCAGCCAACACCTCTCCGAAACCTCCTCTACTATCAGATTGCGGAGGTTCTCATCAGTCGAGCTCGCCCCACTCGAGGTACCCGCATCTGCCCCACCGTTACTTCGGGTGATCGTCATTCTGTAACACACAAAATTCAAATATCAATACTCGGGTCACACCCGTTTACCCATCTATTCGACTTTCTAGAACTTTGGTTGACTACTCTTGGATCAAGTGTGAATCATGTGCTTTCGGTAGTACGGGCCCAGTACTACCTTCCACACCTATTCCCACCTGTTCCAAGTTCATCAACCATCCTCCCAGATTGTCGCTCATACGCTGATGAACCATTTCCTATGACTCATGCAGTTTTGCACCGTGGTGCCTAATTATTTGGCCTAAATATCACATCCACTCATGCCTAACAGAACTACTACTAACATTGTCGAGTTGCCTCATGAACACACAGTCGTACACAATCAAGAATAAGATAGACGTTTGAATCAATGATCTTACCCTAATGTCACAACCAAACAAGGAACAGCCACTAAGGTCAGGCCAAGAATTATTAGGCTATCTTATCCTAATTGTATATAACCTAATAGCATTCACTAAGCAACCTAATAGCACTAGCATAAATTTCAAAGCAGCACGTATTACACAAAACAACAGTAAAGTATTTTAATCCAGGAAATTCTACATTCTAGCATAACACATAACATCACATAGCACAAACTTGGCATGGGTAATTGGGAATCACAAAACTTACTTGAGCTCGGTTGACGGTTCGAATCGCATCTCCTTTTATTTAATTAACTTTTCAAAAAAAATTTCTTAATGAAAATCTCTCAGTCCTAAGTTTGAGTTTGGATTCCCAATACTAAACATCCAAATCCCTCAAACCAAGGCTCTGATACCAACTTGTAATGATAGCTTTCCAAGTTTCAAATATAGCTTTCATTATTTCCAAGTTTCAAAGATAGCTTTCATTAAAAGTAAAACTGTTTCAACATAATTGTTAAACCAACAATAGAAAGTATTTTAAAACCATAACATAAAACATCAAAATAAGGTCCCGTGAATGCGATGCGCTGCCGTCAAGCCTTGCCCTTCCCTTTGTCATCAGAAATACCTGAAATGTTTTAAAATCAACATGTAAGCACAATGCTTAGTGAGTCCACAAATTACCATACATGCCCACACATTCAACAACACGTCCTCGAGAACGACCCGACCCTACTCGTGATACAACACGTACGAGCGCCCTATCATACAACAGTTATGGGACACAGGGCGGTTCTACCCATCATACAATAGCTATGGGTTCCCGGTTTTGGCCCTGCCCATGATACAACACCGATGGGACAAGGCGATAGTCCAACTCGTGATACAACACCGACGAGTGAACACACATCAGTACTGAGCCCAACAACATATAAACACAATTATAGAACAAATCATATAACTGTAAATAACACACAAGTTGCCTAACATGCAACATCATACAGTAAGGTGAGCATACTCACATGTCTAACAATCGGAAACTGCTACAACCGATACTTCGAACACGACTAAAGGTATGCAACCCAGGTCTCGAAAGACGTTCCTCGGCCTTCAAAACCTTCAAAAATATGCCTTGAACACCTTCTAGGTCGTGGGAAATGATTAGGGTTTCTGAACCTCCTCAAATGCGGAAATGGGCATGTATATATAGGGCTGGAGGCAGTAAGCGCCGCTAACTTTAAAGTTAGCACCGCTAACTTTGGTCCTCCTCTAGAATCGGTCCGGTCAACCCTCCAAACTCGTGACAAGCCAGGTTTTGCGTAAGTGAAATGTTAGCGTCGCTAACATATATGTTAGCGCCGCTAACATGGCATTTTCAACAGTTTGCTTGTTTTAGTCCCCCTTTCTTCCATCTTTTGCCATTTTCACCCGTTAGCCCAAAAGTTAAAAGTGTTAGGGTCTGATGAGGCTCTAAATCGGACCTGGAGAGCACTTCTTGTTCATTTTCTTCTTTCCTTTTTGGGAACGGGTATATATATATATATATATATATATATATATATATATATATATATATATATATATATATATATATATATATATATATATATATATATATATATATATATATAGTCTGGTTAGTTTATTTCTTTCAGGAAATTTTCAAATTGAATCAAATGAGTTTGGGAAATCTATATCATTAAGTCATGATTTTATATTTGTATTCCTGAACAGACCGTATTTCCAAATAAAAATCATATGCATATCGAAATTATGAGTAATGGAATATATTTCATCCTTATGTGTCGAATTATTCACTATTATGTGTAAATATCATATAAATTTCATATGGTCATTATTTTTATTTAATCTATTACATATGTAAATATTAATTGCTTGGGTTTAATTTTATTATTTGAACTTATTTTTAAATTATGTTAAATTGAAGTTATTAATCATGCTATTTGTTAAAATTTTAAAACTTTCAAAATTTCAATATAAACACGTACAATAGATAAACGGTGTTACTTGTTAAGTTTAAGAAAAAAAATAAAATAGTAACTTATTCTGAGTTACATAAAACAATTAATCAACAATATTGTATCTAGCTCAGCGACATCAGGTGTTGTTGTCTTTCCTACTTGTAGTCGAGGGTTTAAGTCTCGTTCAAGACATAAGTTGTATTAATGTGTAATTTAGGTATAGTAGTAAGGTAGATTGCCTTTAAAAAAAATAAAAAAACAATATTGTATCTATATAAATATTTTTGTTAAAATTTTTATTTATTAATGGGCCAAAACCCGGATTTACGTAATATTGGCATACTTGTTAAACGGGCCAAAAACCCGGCTATGAACTTCAGCTCATTTGGGGATCGTCGTCTTGCCGATATCTATGGAACATGCTTAGGGTATCGATCATAGATCGTTCGCCACCAACTGTGCCACCATCTCAAAGACGACGGTGCTGCCACGGAGACAAAAATGGACGTTAGAGGTGAAGATAACACCGTCGAGTCTCCAACTTCTGTTGAAATCAACTGTGTTTCATCAAGGAGAGGAGGTGTTGGCTTATTTTAGCGGCGGCATTCACGAAGCCAAGGTGGGTTATGAGAATACTCCTTAAATCATCTTGAGAGTACAGGACGATCATATTATCGCTGAATTCTAATCGTTTATATTACACATTTTGTTAGAGGGAAACAACATAGTTCATCGATAAGGGCTCAAAATCAAAGAAGAGCAGCCCGAATTGATATTCTTCACTTGAAATGATTCATTCTGCTTGTCAGTGTGCTCTCTAGTTAAATCTACTGTTAATGCCACTTCAATTTTTCGGTAGTTGTTTGTATAATAGCATCTTATTTTGCTAACCCTAATCTAACAGGTGCTACAAGTTGATTCCAAGGCAAAGATTAGACAATCTGGAAAAGCAATCACTTTGAACATGAGAAAAGTAATCACTTTGAACAAGTATTGCGTGAAAGAGAAATGAAAATGAAATCGTTTTAACGAATGATGAAGAAACGATTACAGTATATACACACCCTCATGCTAACCGACTAAGTACCAACATATGAACGGTAATAACAGAAATGCCCTTGATCTTTGATTTGGTACGTATTTTTTTACCGGTTAATAGCTTTTTTATAGCACCTTATTTTCACTTAATCTGATGTGTGCATTTGTTCATGTATACCCATACTAAGAATTATAATGGAAAGAGTTTCATAAAAGACACGACGCAACATCTTCATGTAAGTTTAATCATTTTTACACTTATTTGATGATAGTAACTAAAAGATGTTGTATAAGTTCTATCTTAATGCAACAATAATATTGTAGTAAATTTTTGCTTCTCGACGTGCGGACTTAGAACTGATAGGAATTTACGGACTTGGTTCATATGGCAAAACCTTTTTTTCCTACAAACTTCTCTGATTAATCGGATACAAATTCAGAAAAGCATAATCTTGGGATGAAGATCCAAAAACCAGAGAAATTGTAGAGCAACATCAGATCAACTTGAATGATGTGAGAAGCACTGTGGATAAAATGAGAAGCACAATTAACAAGTGTTATATCTCTTATTGATTGTTTGTTCACGATTTTTAACTACATTTGACTTTTTGAATAATTTGGTTAATGTTTTGAACAAAGTTGGATAATAATAGAAGATATTGTGTTTTTTATTAAGAATTTATGTAATTTTTTTAATTATTTGCATTCTTATATTGTTGTTTTTGTTAGAAAATGTTTCCGGAACGGTTCGTAGTTATTTTGCTACAAACATTTTCCAAATTGTCAACCTAGGATGATGGTGATGACGGCCAACGTAGGGTTAGAGAAATTACACGCACAATCGTCAATTAGATACCTTAATTTTAGGGATTTATTGTTGTATAATAATTAATTTAATTAACAAAATGTCAATATTACCCCTATCAAATGATTGGTCCACAATTAGTCCTACATTCATACAATATTTAAAGATTGTATTTAAACCTACATCTATATATATATATATATATATATATATATATATATATATATATATATATATATATATATATATATATATATATATATATATATATATATATATATATATATATATATATATATATATATATATATATATATATATATATATAGTTGAATTGGTTTATAATTTTAATAGGATAAGTAGCCAATAAGCCTAACAACAATGCATTTAGGCCAAGAAAAACCAAAATTTTTATTGTATTTGTGACTTTGAGGGGCCCATTGTTTCTTCTCGCCCCGGCCCAAAATATGTTTGGAACGGCCCTGTCCAAATGTATACTGCTATGAAATTTGCTACGTAATTTATTTCGTCGCATTCGTAACCGTAGTTATGTTGTTACGATATTAATACATAGTTCCCTTGCTATGAAATGTTTGATATGGAACAAGGTTGTAGCTAATTTTGGACGACAAATTTTGCTACAATTGTTATGATATTTCTTGTAATAGGGTTGGATATTCTATGTTAGAAACCTAAATACAACGTCAAGCTAGAGTCCAAAACACTTTTATTTACACCATTGAAACATATTCTTGTGGGTGTGTTGACTATATATTAATATTTCTTTTTGTGCGACAATGCATGCCTCATTTTGGTCCTACGCACACTGATGACGAATATAGTGCATGCAGCATGCTCTCGCGCACATAAATTTCTCACCTAGCTGTTTTTGTTATATTATGTCTTACAACATGGCGTTTAAATTATTTGCAAAATATTGTTGAATATTTGTATTTTAATTTTGCTTTACAAGTTTCATTGCCATTTATTATATATCATTTCATACCTTTAAACGATTTATAAATATTTATATATAGTTACGTAAAAATCAAATATTGGAATTTATTTGGGAAAACAAACTACAAGGTCGACCTCAAAAGATTCTGAATTGGCCATTTAGAGGTCATTCGATTTTGTGGGGGGCGCGACACGACTGATGCGGTATTCAATGCACAGGCCCGGTCGTAACATTACGAAGGCCTTGTGCGAAAATCAAAGTAAGACCCTATAAAAATTTCTTGAAAATATTATGAAGCAAACTTCTTACTATTAAATTCAAAACTCAATGTTGAGCTTATAGCATTTTTAGTAATAAATTAAAATGGTTACAAACAACTTTCAAAATGAAGATAAATGACCAGAACATTATTATTTTCTAAACATCAACGTTCTAGCTTTTTAGAAGAAAATTCACCTCTTACACCTTCATAATCAATAATCTTAAAAACCAAATTACACATATATTTCACATTTACATCCAAATATTACACACAAAGTTACATCCAAAATGGAAAACGATCCCAACACCACAGCGTCAAACCCAAATCCCTTTCGATTAGGCGAATATAACGTTAATTATTCGCCTAATTGTACGTTTATGAACTTGCTTATAGGTTCATCTCCACCCCAATACCTGTAGTTATACCCACCACCACCTTACCAATACCCACCTTTTCCACAACCATCACAACATTTTCCATCACCACCACCCGTGCAATTACCACTAATTCCATCACCATCGCCACAAGCATCGATGAGGTCGTCATGGAAACCCAACCACCACCCGAGTCTTCATCAAGGAATAAAAAAAGGCTTCCCGAAACAAGACAAGCAACACCCAAGATATAAAGGTTCCTTGGACACAAGATGAAGACGTGACGTTGGTGAAATCTTGACTCGCTATTTCCACAGATTCCCAAAAAGGAAATACTAAAAATGCTAAAGGGATGTGGGAGCGAATTTTGGCCCATTTTCACGAAGCTATGGACCGTGAAGTGTACCGAAATAACGACGGGCTTACCGGGAAGTGGTGGAATTTAACTTCGCCACGATTGTACCAAGTTCAACGCAATCTTCAACAACTTGGTCAACCTTCACCGAAGCGGCGAAACGAATGCAACACTTTCAACACCGCGATGGATTAATACGCTCGACAGTTTTGAAAACCTGCACATTTGAAAGCTTGGGACGTTATACGAAATGGTCCAAAATGACTACTTGTTCCCGAACCCGCCGGCTCGAGTTCGGGATCCAAACCTGCGAGGGTCTCAGAATCCAATGATTACGCTTCCGACGCTCGAGACCCGATCAACCTCGAGGACAACGCTTCACCGTAAAACCCGCCTACCCACCCGGTCGGTCGCTACCGAGCAAAACGAGCCGCCTCCGCCTCATCCTCCAAGGATCAAGTCGGGGAGAAGGTCGATGCTCTTGTTAAACAATTCCTCTGCTTCAACGAAATTCGAGAAACGCGGAGGAATTTTCAAGTTTTGAGCAAATCGGGGAACAACCGTGACTTCGCGACAATCGAGGCAATGAAAGAAAGAATTCGGAAAAAATATTTAGATGACTAGTTAGTTTTTTTAATTTAGGAAATGTTTAATCTTTTTTATTTTAATGTTTTTTTAAATTTAATGTAATGTCTTTTTATTTTAATTTTAATATTATGCTTTTTTAATTAATTTATAATGTTTGATTTTAATTAAAAAAACGTAAAATAAATTGATGACGTGGAAAATAAAATGGGTGTTATGCTGTCTTGCGTTTCTTAAGGTGTGTCCTGGAATTGTCATGCTGACGTATCGCTGACGTGACGACTGTCATGAGAAGTCATGGAGTTATACAAACTTAATAGCCTTATAGCCTTATAAGGAGAAGTTAGGTTTTCTTTATTTTATTTAGAGTAAATTACAGTTTTGGTCCTTATAGTTGATATTTTTTTTTATTTTTGATCTGAGTTTTTATTTTCCACAGTTTCGGTCCTTATGGTTGCTAAAAGGTTACACTATTTATTGGTCCCTGATCCAAGTAAAAAGACTAAAATCCCCTTTCTAATTTTTTTTTCTTTTTCTTTTAATTTATTATCTTTAGATTATTAAAAAAACCACACCCCACCCCTGTCCCACTATCCATCTCTCTCCTTCTATCCAAATTTAAGCTTTTATTGCTTTTTATTTGATGAAATCCGTCTACATGAGCACGCTGTTGTTCTAGATTTTTTTTGACAAAACTTTGTCCCCAAGAGTTGTTCTTTTATTGTCCGGTGATAATTTATTAACCGAAGCATTATCAAAGCTTCCTCTATGTATGTCTTTATTGTTTTTGATTCTATCAGAAAAATTGAAGACGAATAAGTTTTTCCATTTACTTTTCAGCCTTACAAGTTCGTGGATGATGATAAAACATGTAAAAACATTCATAATCACGGTTTACGTTTTTGCTTTCAATCCACTCACTGATCTAGTGGAATTGTTGGAATCATAATTCGACCCTTGAAACTTTCCCTACCCCTTCCAAAGTTCCGATTAAATTCAAAGTTTGCGAAAATCCAATCAAGGGATTGTAATATCTATGTTCGAAATGTATCGAGTATTACCATACCTTATGCTTAGCCGCCCCTTTATCGATGAAAACCCCTTTGCCCCGTCACTCGCTTAATATTGAATTTAAGTCTGGTTACGAATTCCAGTGCGATAAACATAGTTACAGTGGGTGGGTGTATCACTATAATTTATGTGAAATTGATGCTCATCTTTCGTGTGTGCATACTAATAAAGGATCGATGCAATCGATGGTTCAATCGTCGGCGAGGGGTAACCAGAAAATCAAAATCAATCAAACTTGGAAACGACGACGATAAGTTGCAGTTAGGTCCAGGAGGTGTTGTTCATCAAACAGTGATCCTGGCGATAAGTTGCAGTTTGATGGTTTGTCGAAGAACTTGATGTTGGTTCTTCGTCGGTGAGATTGGAGAGATCTGGAATAGTGCCATTACGTTTGAGAGAGAGAATAGAGAGTTGACGCTCTGTTCTCTAGTTTACTTAACGAAAGAAATGGGAAGAAAGGGAGGGGAAGATGTGTTCTTGAGTTTTTGTAAGGAAAGAAAAGAAAGGATTATGGTGTTCTTAAATTTTTTTAAGGAGAGGGAGGGGAAGGGAATGATACTTGATTCAGGCATAGATACAATCCGTCAAATTATAGGCTGATTGGGAGGGATTCTATCTCCTCTCCTTCCCTTCCCCTTTCTTCCCTTTTCCTTAATCTTCCTTCCCTTTCCTTCACCTCCCTTCCCTTTCTTTTCTTTCAGTTTTTGACACAAGAACGCACCGTGAATGAAGGAAGTGAGTGACTTGGCCTTGTAGTTCAAGGCCCTCCAGGACTAGTCGAGTAACTCGTTTGTGGAGGCAAGATACGCCGTTGAACACAAGTTTGTGGTAACTGGGTATTCATTTAAAATTAAAGTAAAAAAAAAGCTGATTACATGGTGAAAAGGGGGAGGGAGAGGGGGATAGGATAGTGGGGAGGGGTATTTTTGTTTATTTTTAATTACTTACAAAATTAATAGGTTAAAAGAAAAATAAATAAATTAAAAGGGTCATTTGGTCTTTTTACTTAGACCATGGTCCAATAGTGTAAGCTTTTGACAATGAGAGGGTCCAACAACGTGAAAGAAACTTGGATCAAAAGTGAAAAAGCGTATCAACTATAAGGACCAAAACTGTAATTTACTCTTTTATTTATTCTGATGTACCGGGTAACAACTAAGGGCATCTTCAACCCCACTCTAAAAATAGAGTTACTCTATTTTTTTACTCTATTTTGCTCCAATCTCAATCTATAACCAACTCTATATTAGAGTATTTGAATAGTATTACTTCAAATATAGAGTAACACTATTCATTTACACCAAATATACAGTTAATGTTTCACTTATCATTTTTAGTCATCTACTTTTTATTTTTATACATTTCTAGTTTATTTAAATATAATAACAAATATTTACAATCATATTATATATTAAATGATATTAAGTAATTATAATTATCAAAAATTGAATATTTATATATCAAATTCATATAAAATGTTACGTATATTTAAAAAACTTAAAACACGATTACATAACATAATGACTACATGCATTATTTTACATAACATGATAATTGAGGATGAACGTGATTTTGACGCACCAATTGAAGTACCGAGAGAAATGGCGTCAATAGAGAGGTTGACATGACGATAGATGAAGATGGCCGATTTCAACAATTTCTTGCTCGATATAAATATATTAAAAACGAAGAAGCCCACTTCAATCTTTGGAATGCGTTAGTCGACCCTTTATGAGAAATTTATTCGACCGCATAAATATGTTTTAACTTTTCAAATATATGTGTAATATTTTTATAAATGCATGTATAATATTTATTAAAGAGTGTATTATAAATGTACTTTTATTATTTAATAAATTTTGTATTAATAAGATCATAATTTCATCAAATTAATCATATATGAATAAATTATTTTGTTATTAAGATTTTGATAACATAATTTTAAATATTATTACAATAAAAAGATAGAATAATTATATGTTAAAAGTTAATAAATAAAAGGGGAGATTTTGACAATTTTTGTAAGTGAAGAAAAAAGAATATGCTAGGAATATATCTTTTAGAGTAAAATAGTATGAAAAATAGAGGTGGGTTGAAGATGGTCCACTTTTTACACCATTTTTTACTTCAAAACTAGAGTAAAAAATAGAGGTGGACTGGAGATGGTCTAACAGCCTCCATTTTATCCCGATGGCAATTGAGGTTTTCCTAATCCTTTATTAACAACTAAAATAAAAGCTCAAGCCTAATCCTTATTAATTCTAAATTGATAAAGCTTTTAATTAATTAAATTATTTTTGATTTAGTTAATCAATAAATAAATTATTTATTTATTTATGTCACACTTGACAAATAAAAAACAAATAACTTTATTATTATTTATTTTAGATGGTAAATAACAAAATTTATACTCCATATGTATTATTATGTATCTATTCTCATTATGCTCTTTGGAACATATCTACATATAAACAGCAACACAATTATTTCTTTGTTCCTTGGATATTAACTCCAATAGATATTTTCTTTCACAAATCTATTACATCTATAGGTTGTAATAAAAAAGTAAAGTATGATGCCTTAATATATTAGTAAATAAGATTATATCGATACTCTTTCACATTGCGCGATTGTCTTATACATATGTGTGTCTTTAGTGTATATGTGATGTAAGTATGTTGCTATTTTAGATGAAAAGTAAATTTCATTGCAATTACCTATTAATAAATGTAAGTAACTTCATGCCATAAGTAAATGTAAGAAATATAAATGGAAGTAAGTTGTTATTATAGGAATAAAAGCACGTTAATGTTTTTTGTTATTTTATTTGTGCAAAATCTAAGAAATAGTGGCGTATTATTATTGATGTTTATCATAACATCAATGTCTAAATTTATGACAGCATTTTAATTTAAAATTAAATCTAATTATAGCATGTTTGTTTGTTTCTAGTACAAAATTACACTTTTTTATTTTTTTTTTTCATATTAAGATAATGTGTAATTTGAATATAATTATAAGCAGAACCAAAGAAAATGCATTTATTGATGTGTTGTGTCTGTGTCTAGCATATGTATGTTTGTGTGTTTGATGTGTGTGAGTATATTTATGAGTCTTATGTGCATGAATTGCATATTTTATGTGTTTGATATATGTATGATGTAGGTAGTTCATTATTATAGTTAGAAGGTATAATATACTTAGCTATAATAAACAAATATACGAAAATAAGCTGGTGTTTAGAGTTAAAGATGTAAGTTTTCTTTTTTGGTTAAAAATAAAACAAAATTATACTTCTATTACCAAAACAACACTTTGCTTTAGTTTTTAACCCACAACAACAACGTACTTCTATTTTAACCCCAAAAAACGTATTTTTATTTTACGGATATATTCAGTAAATTCCTTATATTTTGACCATATATTCGATTAAGTCCTAAGTGTTTTTTATTTGATTAAGCCCAACATTTTGTTTACAATTTTGGATAGTAGCTGGTTATGTCATTTTTGTATTTTTACAACTATATGATGTATAGCGTCAAAATGTAAGGACTTAATTGAATAAAAACTGAAAATTCAACTCTAAAATGTTAAAATGGTCAAGATGTAAGGACTAATGAATATTTCTTTTTTATATATAGCTAAATTGTAAATATTTAACAAAATGTTGGGTTTAATTGAATAAAAACAATTAGGGCTTAATCGAGTATATGGTCAATATATAAGGACTTTCCTGAATATATCCCTTTTATTTTACACCCAAAACAACAACATACTTCTATTTTAAACCCTAAACAACCACATACTTCTATTTTTAACTCAAAGTAACAATATACATGTATTTTAGCTCAAACAACAACATACTTTTGTTCATAATTACCCAAAACAATAATAATTTTAACCCAAAACGCTATTATTTTAAATCCAAAAAATAAAAAAATATCATGTTATATGTGTGTGTGTATATGATGTATATGTATGTGTGTTTGATGTGTTTATGTGTGTGATGTAAGTATGTTGTTATTGTTAGAGATTTTAGTGTCACCTTAATATTTTAGTATGATGGTAATGAAAAGTATGTCAATGGATTCACACTTTAGTTCTAATACAAGTTAGGAGAAGCGGGAGTGCACACTTGTATCAGACTAAGTCGATACTAGTACGACCAAAATAGTGGGGATCAAGGTCCATGCGCCCCCTTGCGGGGTCCTAGGGGCATTTTGTAAGACCGGTTTTTATAAACTGAGTATAGGTTGGTTAAATGAGGATCTTTACCTTCCTAATTATACTTGAGGTGTTCATGTATATGTCTAGGGTGCAAACTAGGTTGTTATAACTGAAGAAGAGATGAAATTGCATTGCTAAATTAAAGAATGGTGGGTAAGGAGACCTGCATGGCATGTAGAATGGTCTATAAGGTGTGTAGGAAGGGTTGAGGCCATATAACTTAAGTTTAAGTCAGCTCTTTACTCTCTCAAACCCATACATGTTGATGCCTTGTGAACTTAAGGTTGAAAGGAAATTGATTCTAAAGCCCAAGTATTCAAGGGATTATATAGGTCCAAAACTATCAAGATCTAATTGGTATCAAACAAACACTCGATTGTGCGGAATCCAATCGGCTGAATAATCACGAAACAAGAACAAGAATAATCTTCAATACACACCTTGATTAATTCAAAGTCTGGTACATAAGATGATGATCGATTGCTTGAACAAAATTTCTCACTCTAACTTAGCACAATTCCCAAAGCAATCAACTACAAATGACGGCTACAAAAGGTATTTATACATACGCATGACCTAAGCTAAACCCTAAGCCCACATGTACACAAGCCACCGAAAAACCCAGCCAGGCCCACCGAAATCCCCTTGGATTTCGGTCAACACTACCGAAAACCCAAGGGTTTTCGGTCCCTGGCCGAAAACTTCTAAAAGTCATATATTTTCGATTTTAGCCCAATTAAATGCAAAGATTAAACCACAAAAATATTCCTAACAATCTCCCCTTGGTTTAATGCTTTCATTTAAACATCAAGCTTCATCTTGATCTTGGATTCGGTTAAACACTGCAGGAATATTCTAACAATCTCCCCCTAAACGTCATTGGGATAAGATGTTAATAGCTTTCTGTTCGTTGCAGAGACTACTTCATCTTCAGGATTGGGTTTTCTTCAGATTTGACATTGAACGCACAATAGATGAACAGGCTTCAACATAGGTCTTGAATCAGCACATCCAGCTTTTGATTTGACTTTTAAGAGAACTTGGGTTCTAATTCTTCACTTCTTCTCTTCTTGATCACTAAAGGTATGAATGTAGCAACAAAAGCTGTTTGAGGAGGAAATCAACGCAGCTTGTCGCATAGAATTATGCTTCACCTTTCTTCGGGGATAAAAATGTCGTGTTGAAACTCTTGAATTTTACTTTACGATCCATCACTCGAATGTATTCATTGAATTGCCTTTTACTGGTGCTTCAAGAATCAAATGATGACTGAAAATCCTATGGGTCACAGAGTCATAAAGACCCTTCTTGCCACAGTTATTCAAGGACCCAACCTTGGCTCAGAAGGAGAATACTCGCAGTATCTGTGTGAACCGTGAGGAATGCATTGCGATTGTTTGAGTATCGGTGAACTACTCGTGGTCGTTTTGATTTTGGCCCCTGCGTATCCTTGATCAAAGATCTCAATGCAGTTAACAAGTTAACTTGGCTCTTGGCAAGACATTCAATGGTATCCAAACTCTACGGAGTGTACCATCTTGGTGCCAATTTTGGTTCCTGTGAAGTGTTTGGGTCTCACAGCTATTGTGGTAGTCAACAGCGATCACTAACCTAGAGTTTCAATGTTTCATCAACGTGAGGTAGAACCACATTGAATCACAAACATTTTTATTAGAAGAAGATATAGGTTAAGAGTCGTATGAGGGGTTAAGAATAGATTGGTGCGTGTGGTAGACTACGGTATGCAATCTAACTATCGGCATAAAATTTTGTAACTCTCGACTCTGAGTGGCATAACTCAAAGTGTCTAGAAGTTGAATTTCAGAATAAATTGAGATTGGTTTGAGAGAAAAGTTGTTAGTGCTTCATACTCATTGTGGTTTACCAATGAGAATCATCAGCACAAGTTGTTTTGTCTCAGCAGTGAGTGCTATTACTCAGTGCGTAGTCGACTGGTAAGGAATGTCTTAGTGAATCACAGTGATAGTGAAACACATCTTTGACATGAAAATTTTGGATATGTATTCCTGATTGGTATAGATCAGGAACATTGACGATCGTGCAAATACCACTTGTCATTAAAAGACATATTTTTTTTTAATTTTGAAAAGAAAAACATATTTTTGGATTTTTTATTTTCAAAAGGAACGACATAAAAGTAAGACATATTTTTTTATTTTGAATTTTATAATTTTTGTTGTTTTTAATTCTCCGTCTAAATTTGTGCATAGAGGAGAATGTCCGAAAAGGAACAAATTTAACTAAAAAATGTACAAAAATTTACAAGAACTGATTTATCAGTCATCGAAGCGAATTATTTTCAAAAGTTCAACAAGCACATCGAACCGGTATTTTGCAAAAGGTTTTGTAAACAGATCCGCCACATTGTTATCTGTGTGGATTGGTTCCAAATGAATTATTTTACGCTCGTAGCAATCTCGTATAAAATGAATTTTGATGTCAATGTCATTGGTTTTCGAATGTTGGACAGGGTTTTTAACAATTTAGATAGCTGCATCATTATCACAAAATCTGGGAGTGTCGAGAAAATTCAAACCATAATCGAGTGGTTGATGTTGCATCCAGATGACTTGAGAACAACAAGCTGAGACAGTAACATATTCAGCTTCGGCTGTAGAGGTTGGCACGGTTTGCTGTTTCTTACACTGCCATGAAATCAGCCTGTCTCCTAAAAATTGACATCCAGCGCTTGTGGATTTCCTGTCAATATCACATCCTCCATAATTGCTGTCAGAAAATGCATACAAATCAAATTTACGGTTCTTAAGATACCAGAGACCTAGTTTTGGTCTCCCTTTAAGGTATCGAAAGATCTGTTTAACAACAGTCAAATGAGAAAGTTTAGGATTAGCCTGATGTCGAGCACATTGGCAAACTGCGAAGACGATATCCGGTCTACTGGCCGTTAGATACATTAAAGAGCCAATCATTGATCGATAATAAGTTTGATCAACAGATTCTCCATTTGGATCCGACATCAGCAGAGGTCGCTCAACCATTGGAGTGTTAGAATCTTTAGTATCTTTGAATCTGAATTTCTCAATAATGTCATCCACATACTTCCTTTGATGTAGCAGAATACCTGTTGAACTTTGTCGTACCTCCAACCCTAAGAACATCGTCATCTCCCCCAGAGAGCTCATTTCAAATCTCTTTTTCATCACCTGCTCGAAGTCTTTGCACAAAGCCTCACTTGTAAAACCAAAAATGATATCGTCCACATAGATCTGAATGACAATTTGGTCTGACTTCTTGTGTTTAATGAACAGGGTCTGATCGATCGTTCCTCTTGTATAGCCGTGCTGTAAAAGATGTTCGGTCAGAGTAGCATACCAATCTCTCAGAGCCTGATGAAGACCGTAAAGAGCCTTATCCAACTTGTAGACATGGTTGGCAAACTTGGAGTTGACAAAACCCGGTGGTTGATCAACATATATTTCCTCCTTGACATCTCTGTATAGGAATGTTGTCTTGACGTCCATCTGATATACAGTAGATCCCATATATGAGGCATATGCTAAGAAAATCCGAATCGCCTCCAATCTCGCCACAGGAGCATACACTTTAGTGTAGTCAAGACCTTCAACCTGTCTAAATCCACAAACAACCAGGCGTGCCTTGTTTCGCACTATCACTCCAGAATCGTCCTGTTTGTTGCGAAATACCCATCTCATATCCAGAGATTTCTTACCTTCGGGTAATTCCACTAGCTGCCAAACATTTAGTGTCTCAAATTGATTCAGCTCTTCATGCATAGCGTCCACCCAACTTGGTTCGTTCAGTGCTATCTCCACATTCTTCGGCTCAATTTGAGAAATGAAGCATGAGTAGAAGCATTCATTGACATGACCGCTCTGGCTTCTGGTTTGAACCCAATCGTCCAGAGAACCAACAACATTATCAATAGGGTGATCGCATTGAATTTTTGAAGGAATTGCATGCTCAAGCATTGCAGAAGAAACTGGAAGATTTGTTATATTCTCAACTCTGCTTGCGGCCGAAACATCTCCTTCGGAATTTCTGAAATCGTGTGAAGTGCTCGCCACATACTCATCAGGAATTCTTTATGTGAAGAGAGAATCCACGAGAGTAGAATTAAATATATCGGCAGACTCAGAGTTAATGGATCCTTCTTGAGTGGCAGATTATTCAACAACTGGTGGTTCATCAACAATCCTTGAGGAATCAGCAAGAGCGTCATTAGTTACTGTAGTGGAATCAGGAGATGCATCGTCATTCAAAATAGGATCATTAAAACTCACGGACGGTTTGAAGGGATCAATAATGATTTCCACATCTTCATCTCTGTTGACTACACTCGTGCCTGGCTGTGTGCCTGAGACACCATTAGAAAACACATCTTCATCAGTTGTTGAAGGGATCAACAATGATTTCCACATCTTCATCTCTGTTGACTACACTTGTGCCTGGCTGTGTGCCTAAGACATCATTAGAAAACACATTAAAAGGCTTAAACAAATCAGCATAATTAAAGAGCCAGTCAAGTCCAACTCGGGTATCCGTTTCATTTTCCTCTAGCCACCGCACATCAAAAGATTCCACTATCTGCTTGGTGACCTTGTTGTACACCTAATAAGGAGTTTTACCCGCATACCCAACAAAGTAGTAATCATCATCTTTATAATTGAACTTTGGAGTAGTTTCAAGATGAAGGAGGATACATGGACATCCGAATGTGCGGAAATGTGCAACAATTGGTTTGTTGCCATAGAGGACTTCATACGGAGTCTTCATTTGACGCTTGTTGATTATGACCCGATTCTGAATGTAGCAAGCTGTATTAATTGCTTCAGCCCAGAAGAACATCGACAGTTTAGAATCACAAAGCATGGTACGCGCAACATCAATCAACGTTCGGTTTCGGCGCTCAGCAACACCATTTTGTTGAGGTGTACGAGAAGCACTATATCGACGCTGCACTCCTTTATCTGCACAGAATTGATCCAACACTGCGTTCTTGAACTCGGTCCCATTGTCTCATCGAATTCCCTTCACCTTCTGATTCGTTTGATTTTCAACGAGGATGATGAATCTCTTGACCAGTTCTGCAGTCTCACTCTTATTCTTCAAAAAGAAAACCCAAGTAAAAAGTGAGTAATCATACATAATAACCAAACAATAAGAGCTTTTGTTAACACTCACAATGTTGACGGGGCCAAAAAGATCCATATGAAGCAGCTGAAGGAACGAGTCAATGGTGTTGACCAATTTCGGCTTGTGTGGCTTCGAAGATGCTTCCCTTGAGCATAGGCAACACATTTCTCAAAAGTGATGAAGTATTTAATAGGAATCCCCCTGACAAGATTGTTTTTGGCAAGACGATTTATACTCTTTGCATTGACATGACTAAGACGACGATGACATAACATAGCATTCCGTTCAGAGACTTTGGAGAACAACCAAGTAACGTTCTCAGGAGTGTTGTGATTCATGTCAACGATTTTTCCGTTGCTTTTTCGTTTAGATCTAACAAGAATCCACTCCTCTGGAATGACAACTCCAGGTTTCAGAATCAGACATTCTTTCTTCGTGAAATGGGTTGAGAAACCTTTGTTGCAAATTTGTGAAACGCTCAGAAGACTGAACAAAGTTAACATTCTCGAATTTCAACACACCGTTGGTCACGGTCCCCTTCTGAGTGATCTTCCCTTTCTTTCCTCCCACGAAGGAAACATATCCACCATTAATGGTTTGAATGTCGTGCAACTGGGATATGTCTCCTATCATGTGCCTGGAATAGCCACTATCAACATATCAGGGTCTGATGATATTCCTCCATAGCTGTTCCTGTACAAGTTGCAGGATTAATTAAATTTAGGAACCCAGTCTATTCAGAAACTGGGTTGACCCATACTATCAACTCATTCTAAGCTCATGTCTTGTTTGTCAAAAAAAAAAATTGAAATTTCAGAAGTCTTTGGAGTGCTGCCTTTAGGAACCCATCTGTAATTAGATTTAAATCTTTTTATCTTTTAACCAAATAGGAACATTGACATTTGATTTTGAATCAAGACTAATATTCGAATTAGTCCTTTTGTCCTTGGCGGTCTGTGTATTGGTCTTTGAAACATTACAATTTGAACGAATTGCATTAAAATTAGAATCAATGTTGTTCTCCTTGATTTCATCCTCCTCGTTCACTGTATCTGCACATGAGGTAGAAGTATCTGTTGAATTCATTTTAATACTCTCAGCGGTGCCAGATTGATCATTCTGAATGGAACTGGATACAGTGGTTTGCTCTGTCTCTTCGGTTTCAAGAGGTGGGGTATAATTATCATTAAATGGAGGTGGAACACTATGAAAGCCAAGACCTTCGCCATACTTATTAGTCCATTTTGTTTGGTGTTCAATTATTGATTCAACTGTCGTGATTGACACATCATATTTTTTGAAATTAAATTCAACATCTTTAAATTTAGCTTTCAATGCGTCAAGCTCGGCAGTTAAACTGATAATTTTCTCTTTAGCAAATTTATGGTGACAACATTTATACTGTAATCATCTTGTAATATCTTGAAATCTGAAGTTTTAGCATCTAGCGTTTCTTGAAGAGGTTTTAGTTTCTTTTTGAGATTATAAATGTCATTTTTAAGGTCGAAAACTTCTCCAACAAGATTATCATTGTGTTCACGATATTTAGCAATTATATCATCAGAAGATTTAGAGCAAGAAACTTCACTAACCTCATTGTTTGTAGTAGTTGACAACGCAGCGGTCGTCGTGCAGTCAAAAATAGAGAAAAACCTAACACACACTAGTACAGTGGCAGTCAGGGTCGATCCGCAGGAGCTTCGTGGTTAGACTAAATGAAAGATTACCAACTAGTAGTGTCACGCTACAGTCGGAGGATCTAGTTTCTATCTTCTCAATTACTAACACCCTAAAGCAATGATCAAACAAACTCAAGCCAAGCTAAGCTAAGCTCAAATGAACCTAGTCACTTTCTGAAATCAGAAGTGCATCTCTGAATCAGAAGCAATCAAAGGCATCCAAACTAAGCAAAACCAAGCAAAGCATAAACTAGCCACTAACTAAAGTTCTACTGAACAGTTACTAGCCAATGTTTAATGCCTAAAGACTAACCTAATTAGCTACTGATTTCAGCAAGGGAAAACAGTCCCAACAAGGTCAAAACAATATCCAACACGAATCAAACATCCAAAACAAAACACAAGCATAAAAACACCGAAATACCAATATTAAATGTAACCAAATGATTTTCATTCACTAAATCCAACTTCCAAACATCCAAACAGTAACAAAATGTCATAAAACATCAAACCTAAAGCTTGGTATCAATGGTTGTCACTCCCAAGGATACAAACTAAAGCTTACAAATATCTAATTAAATGAAATAAATATCCAAAACATAAAAATACCACTTGAGATGTTGCTGGAACGAATTCTTGGAGTCAAAGAGCTTCAAGGTCGATTTTACACCCGGTCATTGCTAGGGTTTTCGGCTAGAAATGCCTCTATTTATACTTGCAAATTTCCCGCAGCCGCGCCGCGTAGATAAAGAATCCACGGCGCGCGTACTAATCTTTTCCCGTTTCTTCGGTATTTGAATGTGTTCCACCGCTTTAAGCCTGCGTCGCGCGTATCATAGATCCACGGCGCACGTACGAGTTTCCTTGATTTTTCATTCTTTTCCAAACTTCTTCCTTTTGCACGCTTTTAGTCCCTGTTGCCATTCTTTTTCTCCAAACAAGTCCTGACACGAAAAGTGAGAATACCCAGACATATTTGATATAATTTTATCAAGAACAGGGCTCAACAACGCCTAAAATACTTGATATCACTAGGCGTTGTCAAACACCCCACACTTGTGCCTTGCTTGTCCCCAAGCAAGAGAGTTTTTAACAAATTATAATAAGGAATCAAACAATTTTGACTGTGTTCAGTTTCAAAGTTTATTGCTCTTTGAGTTAGAGTGGAGTAGTTCGCGAAAACATAATTGAATTGCTCTTTGGAATTCATGGCTTTCTAAAGAACCCTTGATTACAAACTTTCTGTCCACAATGAAGTGTACTTACTCATTCAGATTCTAAAGGCCATTAAGGAATTGTCCATGACTTTCGATGTTTTCCATGTAGCGAGCTTTCAGAAATACCATCCCAGACCAGACGACCTTAGGTGGTAAGGTGCATAAATCCCACCCATTTTAGACTTACCGGCTCGAACAACAAAGGCCACATATTGACTTTTCCTTCCTAAACTCCAATCCTAAAACAGCTCAATATTCTAAACTCGTAAAACTCAACTTATTTGACTAACTAATAGCATGATCACAAATAAACAGTATTTCTTGAAAAATACTAGTGCTATCACAATCACAAACCATTCATTTCAAAATTGCAATTTATTAAAAATTTTGAAAAATATTGCTAAAAATTGAAAAATTGATCATTTCTGCAAAAATTTCAAAAAATTTCTCTTTCGACCGTCCACACCCCACACTTAAAACCGTACAACGTCCCCGTTGTACAAAATTATTTCAAAACAAGGGAGAAAGAGTTACCCCTTTTTGGACGATAGACTGCTTGGTGCTCAATATCACAGGTATAATTGCGAACAAACGGATCCTTGATTTCGTATTCCGGAGTTGTAGCGCTACAGTGAACACGCCGGTGGTCGAGACAAGTGGAGGGGGCACGGTGACCCCACACTTGTCTGAGACAACTCCTTCTCATTTTGGTATATCATGCATAACTCAACAAACAAATTAAAAGCAAACATAACAAAATATAAAAATGTACAACAAGCAATTGTATGTGTTGCGGATGGCCGCGACGCGTGATTGAAGGACACGCGTCGCGGTAATTACGTGAGTCGAAGTCATCGTCGAATGGGAAAAGACCACAACGCGTAATATATTGATGCCGCGGCGCGGTAATTTCAACAGATTGTCCTAACTTCAACAACTCACCATAGCATTTCAACACACTAAAACCATTGGTTTATTATTATTATCTACTGCCTTTAAGAGGCTTTATTTACCTAAAACAATTTCCTAAGAATGAATTACGCAACTAATCCTAACAAAATGTAAATCCAAAAAATGTACTAAAATTCAAACATAATTACATCCAATCCTTCAACTGTGTGCTGTATCGTCATACTCATCTTCGTCTTCCTCCGGGTCTTCTTCCATAGGCTCCTCTTCATCCTCCCTAATCGTCGGCTGGGGTCGTGGCAGAACACACTTATTTTTGGCCATCAATGCAATCATTCAGTCAGCCAGCCAGAGGAGTTGCTTCTGTGTATTCTCGGTTCGTTTATCTACCTCATGTGCTGCGTATGACTGGATCTGATGTTCCCGCTTGTGTGTGTCCATTGCTTCCTTTAGTGCCTTCACCTCGTCCGCCAAAAAGCGGGATTCCATTGTAGCAGGGGACAGGCTGCGGGGTAAACCGGTAGCTGCTCTTCGCCTTTTGCGAGAAGTAGTCGGCTCAGACCGAAGTGCCGGGAAGGGCATACGGTCAACAAACGGGACTCCGTCGTCCACATATATCACCTCACGCGAGGTGGTCACGGGCGGGCAAAAGATGATTGGAGGGATAACCTCCAACCCGTCAGTAGTGTGCTCGGAGATGAGTCCGTATGACTCGGCCAGTCTGGTGACGAAGTGGCCTCCCCCAAATGCGGTTACTGTCATCGGTGAATCAGTAATTTCTTTGAAATAGTCAGCGACAAAGTAAGGAATGTTGCAGGTTTCCAACATTCGTGTCACTAACCACATCAGATGTAGCTCCCGAGGCAGTACCTTCTCTTCATCTGCACGTGGCCACAGCATAGTGGTTATCAACCGGTGCAACATGTGATGGGCTGGCAGGTGCATGTAGCATTCCCGGACCGTGTTCTCGTGGTACCGAGTGGAAGATATCGTGGCCCAGTAGTCGGCTGGGGAAAAGGAATCCCCCATAGTTCGGCTGGCGCGCCTGTGAAACACCTCGAATGCTGGCGAGTTTGACTCCTCCTTGGTGTACAGCCCGATGCGGTACCCGAATTCCCGTAAGGTACAACTGCGGTCGCGATTTCCCAGACGAAATCTCACAGTATCCTCGGTATTCATACCCTTCTGCTTGTGGTCAAAATTGAAAGGTTTTCTGCAACTATGAACTAAGATTCCTAAGTTCACATGCAACCTATATAGATCTAAGTTTTTCTTCTAATTAAACATATAACAATTCCTAGTAGGCCAGAAAAATAAACTAAGAAGAAAAATCAAGAAAAACTAACCTTTAGTGAATCTTGGAAGCAAAGCAACAGAGATCTCTTGCCTCAAATGCAGTCACACCCAGCAGGAGGTATTTGGCCGAAAATTCTAGAGAGAAAGAGGGTACAAATCGTGGCTTTAGGGTTAGGGAGAGCCTCCCTATTTATAGCCTCCATGTGGTGATCAGATAATCGTTACAGATAAGCCTTTTTTAATTCGAATTAAGATAAACTATTATTTTAATCATTCAAACACCATTTATCTATAATATATATATATATATATATATATATATATATATATATATATATATATATATATATATATATATATATATATATATATATATATATATATATATATATATATATATTTCGAATATATATATATATATATATATATATATATATATATATATATATATATATATATATATATATATATATATATATATATATATATATATATATATATATATATATATATATATATATATATATTCGGCCACCACATGGTCACTAACACTGCCACTTACTCAACTATCGAATAATTACAGTTTTGGTCCCTGCACCTTAATTAATCAATTTAACTGCCAAATTAATTCCAATTAATTCCAGAAAAATTTCTAATTAATTATTATAGTTTTTAATTAATATATTAACACTTAAATATATTAATAAACTATTTATTTAATTTCTATTGATTTATTAATCACATAATAAATCAACCTTTCTCTCTACCGGACTTTCTGCCAATCCTCCAACTATGAGGGCAACCCAAATGGACTATGCTACTATTAATTAGGTAAATTTTAATTATTAGTCATGGCTTAGACACCTAATCCAACAGTCTCCCACTTGGATAAGTCTATGACTAAAATTACCAATTTACCCTCTAACTAATTAGCAACTGTAGCTTCCTAGAAACCGATGCCGAACTCTGACCTAGTCAGTTCTGTCCAATGATAAGTGATCAGATGATCCTCCGTCCAACAAGATATTTTTCAGACTCAGGACATGGATTAAGATCAATCCTTGTCTGATTCTCTGTTTCCCGATTTCTGATTTGCATATGACTTTAAGACTACCAATTGACCATGTCAATTTAGTCCTGGTTGGCCAACCCTTTAGTCAACTTCAAAATCATCGAGAGGCCTACAGATATCTGTTTTCCCGATAGGGTCAAGGGTCGAATAAGTTTTGACTCATATACTTATGTCTTTTACTAGTCAAATCATTCACAACAACACGTTTTATAACACCGTGTTACCGATGCGTTTTCGCATTGTCAATGTACAACCGCTTGGTAAAACATAACTTATATGTCTCTACTTAAAAATCAAAAGATGTTATCGTCTCAACATTGCTTATGATGAAATCCATGAAGCAATCAGTTGAGCGTGGGTTTATCCAATACTCAAATCCCTATTTTCTAAGTACTCATGAATATTGTAGCAATCTTATTGCTATGTCTAACTCATTAGACAATCTACAAAACAATTCACGACAGTCTTCATTCATACTTACTTCCCAAGAAGTATGAGTGACTGTGGATATTCGAATAATAATTAAATTACTCAGGAAGTAAACATGCAAAATTGAAACACAATAATAAACAATCAACAAATGGTAGTATCAAATACTCATCAACAAAACTATATTATTAATTCACCAAAGTTAATTACATTTATATTGCAACAAGTTTCAAAATCCTATCTAATTACAAAAACTAATATCATCTGTTAATCCTATGCGTCGTGCATGCTGATAGTGCTTAACCCTACTCAGAGCCTTTGTCAATGGATCTGCAGGATTATCTTCTGATGATACCCTCTTCACTACGAGGTGACCTTCTTCTACCTTATGTCTTATGTAGTGGTACTTTCTGTCGATGTGTCTGGACTTTCCATGATCTCTCGGTTCCTTCGTCAAAGCAACCGCTCCTTCATTATCGCAGAAAAGTTCCACAGGCTCCTGAATACTCGGGACTACTCCAAGGTCACCGATGAAGTTCTTCAGCCAAGCCGCTTCTTTTGCCGCTTCACTCGCTGCGATGTACTCTGATTCGCACGTTGAATCAGCCACCGTCTCTTGCTTGGAACTTTTCCAAGTCACTGCTCCCCCATTCAACAGGAATACCCAGCCTGACTGAGACCGACCATTGTCTCTATCTGTCTGAAAGCTAGCATCAGTATACCCGTCAACTCTCAAGGTATCACTGCCACCAAGGACTAAGACAAAGTTCTTCGTCTTGCGCAGATACTTGAGTATGTTTTTTGACCGCTGTCCAATGTGCCCTACCAGGGTTCCCCTGGTATCGATTGACCATGCTCAAAGCAAAGGCCACGTCGGGACGAGTACACGTCATGGCATACATGATCGACCCCACAGCCGAAGCATAAGGTACCCGACTCATGTCCGCAATTTCCTCGTCTGTACTTGGACTCTGAGTCTTACTCAGCTTAGCATTACTTTGCATTAGTAGCTCTCCCTTCTTGGAATTTTCCATACTAAATCTTTTCAGTACCTTGTCCAAGTATGTACTCTGACTAAGTCCAATTAGTCTTTTCTTCCTATCTCTTAATATTCTTATCCCGAGAATATAGGCTGCCTCTCCTAGGTCTTTCATGGCAAAACACTTCCCGAGCCAAGACTTGACATCTTGCAAAGTCGGGACGTCGTTTCCCATGAGCAGTATGTCATCTACATACAGCACCAGGAAGGTGACTATACTCCCACTAGCTTTGACATATACGCAAGACTCATCCTCGCTCCTAGAGAAACCAAATTCTTTGACTTTCTCGTGGAAACAAAGATTCCAGCTGCGAGAAGCTTGTTTTAATCCATAGATGGATTTCTCAAGCTTACACACTTTGTCAGGATACTTTGCATCAACAAAACCCTCTGGCTGATTCATGTAAACATCCTCAGTCAACTTCCCATTAAGGAAAGCGGTTTTGACGTCCATCTGCCAAATTTCATAATCATGAAATGCAGCTATGGCCAGCATAATCCTAATTGACTTTATCTTAGCCACTGGTGAGAAGGTCTCATCATAGTCAATCCCTGGGGTTTGAGTAAAGCCCTTCGCAACCAGTCTTGCTTTGAAAGTGTGTACCTTTCCGTCCATGTCGGTCTTCTTCTTGAAGATCCATTTGCACCCGACTGTCTTTCGACCCGGTACATTGTCAACCAAGTTCCAAACTTGATTGTCATACATGGACTTGATCTCGCTGTCCATTGCCTCATTCCACTTGGCAGACTCAGGGCCCGCCACCGCTTCCCGGTAGTTTGCAGGTTCATCCAAATTTATCAGTGTCCTATCACTGACAAACGTATCTCCATCCGTAGTTATATGGAATCCATAAAACTCGGGTGGCATGCTAACTCTACTGGAACGCCTAAGAGGTAAGGATATATCAGTCGGACCAACAGGAACTTCTTCCTCTTGTTGGTTGCTAGTTTCTCCTAAGGTTGCATTGTCGGGTAACTCTTGAATTTCTTCAAGGTCAATGGTACTCCCACTGTCCTCTTTGAATATGAGTTCTCTCTCTCGAAAGAATCCCCGTCTCGCTACAAAGACCACGTCCTCGCTTGGTCTGTAGAACAGGTATCCAAATGACTGTTTGGGATATCCAATGAAAAAACATTTCTCGCTTCTCTCTGCGAGTTTATCGTGAGTCTCTCGTCTAACGAAAGCCTCACAACCCCAGACTTTGATATGTGCTAACAAGGGAACTTTCCCCGTCCATATCTCATGATGTGTCTTAGCAACCTTCTTAGTAGGGACAAGATTAAGGATGTGGGCGGCAGTCTCTAAGGCATACCCCCAGAAGTGAATGGGAAGTGAAGCTCGACTCATCATGGAACGAACCATGTCTAACAAGGTTCGGTTATGTCTCTCGGCAACACCGTTCAACTGTGGTGTTCGAGGAGGCGATAACTGTGAAACTATTCCACATTCCTTTAGATAGTCTAGGAACTCGATACTAAGATACTCTCCGCCTCTGTCGGACCTGAGCATCTTTATCTTCCTGCCCAATTGATTCTCAACTTCATTTTTGAACTCTTTGAACTTTTCAAAGGTATCTGACTTGTGTTTGATTAGGTAGATATACCTGTATCTACTAAAATCGTCAGTGAAGGTCACGTAGAACCGCGTGCCGTCTTTTGTGGTAGATCTGAAGGGACCACACACATCTGTGTGTATGATGTCCAAAAGACCTTCACCTCTTTCAAAGGACCCTTTGAATGGTGATTTAGTCATCTTGCCCAAAATACAAGACTCGCATACATCATCCGATTTGAGGTCGAATGATTCCAACACTCCATCCTTTTGGAGTTGGGCGATGCGTTTCTTGTTAATGTGCCCAAGGTGACAGTGCCACAAGCACGCCTTTTCTACACCGCTAGAAGAATCAATAAAGTTTACACTATGACCTAAATTGTCTACACATTGCACAGTTTCATACACACCATCACAAGGTAAAGCAGTAAATACAGAAATACCATTTTGAAAAACAGAAATGGAACCATTACTATTATCAAACGAAAACTGTAATCCTTGTCTAAACAATGCATGAAATGAAATAATATTCCTTGCCATTTCTGGCGAATAGCAACAATTTAAAAGTTTTAAGCAAACACCACTACTGAGCACTAAACTATAAGTCCCGATCTTGGTCACAGGCGACGATCTCCTATTCCCCATGATCAGGTTGAGTCTACCGTGCTCCACCTCCAAGCTTTCCCTTAGGCCCTGCAAATCAGAACAAATGTGAAAACCACATCCTGTATCAAGGACCCAAGAACTGGAAGATGGTGAGTTTTTAAAGATAGTGTAAATACCTGCTGAAGTCGGCTTGACTTTGCCATCCTTCAAGTCTTGCATGTATGTAGGGCAGCTTCTCTTCCAATGGCCCCGTTCCTTGCAATAGAAGCACTCTGCCTCCTTGGGATTGGCATTATGAGGAATGCCAGAAGTCTTGGGTTTGGAGCCGCTGCTGGACGATCCAACATGCACCTTTTCCCTCCAATTCTGTTTAGGAGGGCCCTTTCTCTTCTTCCCTTTTCCACCAGCAATTGCCAGGACGGCTTGATTAGCAGCGGGTATACTCTTACCCTTCATTCCGTCCTCGGTGGTGCGGAGCATGCGATGCAGTTCGGCCAGAGTGTGAACTGGTCATATGAACTAGGTAGAGAATTCAGCACTATGTCTACAGCCAAATCCTCGTGAACCAGCATCTCAAGCTTCCGGAGCCTTTCCACGTACCCTTGCATTCTCTGCACGTGGTTGCAAATGGACTCTCCATCTCTAGGCTTTGCATTGGTGAAAGCTTTGACTACCTCGCGCCTCTCAATGCGCTCCTGCTTGCGGAACTTTTCCGCCAGCTCTTTGTGCATTTCATAGGGCCAGTAGTCTTCATATATTCTTTGCAACTCTGGGTTCATTGTAGCTATCATGATGCAAGCCACTTTGGTTGCATCATCAGTATGTATTGCGTATTGAATGATTTCTTCGGGTGTAGCATTATCATGGTCAATTTCAACCAGCTCGGTTTCTAGAACATACTCTTTATGTTCAAACCTCAGAGCCATCTTGATGTTATGGATCCAGTCATTATAGTTGGTACCGTCCAACGTGACTTTGGAGTATAATGACAAGATTGAGGTAACATTTGAGTTAGAGTGGGGGGCGGATTGTTCAGCAGAAGACATCTATAAAAGAAGATAGTTTTAATTAGACTTATATACTTATCCTTATAATAACCCAATAATAATTATAAGGCTAGGATCCTACAATAACAATTTACAATCTCGAAGAGGGATGCCGTAATCAATATTGTAAATTTTATAAGGTAGGCGAATGACGATTCAGCCAATTCCACCGCGGAAAGATAATCATATTAAAATGGAATTCCTAGATTCTTTGAGATTTATTAAACTATTCAATAGCATTTTTTAATCTCGGATGTGCCCCACTGTTTGTGACTGGGATACCGAGGATCACAAACCGGGTGTGAATAACCATGCAAATTAGCTTGGTATTCTCGGGGTCAGTTGTCATCTCAAATTGATGTGCCGGTAAACCACACACGCTCCATCAACAATAACAACACCCGAGAAACCCATTGCAACTCTTTATGAACCCCAATTGCGTGCCGGTAAACCACACACGCTCCACCAATGTTTCATAAAGTGCAATGTGCAATTTCATGGGTTAGCACCAATTCACATTTTTCCTAAAGTAGCTAGATTGGGGTTTTATTTAAAAAGTTCTAGTACTTTGAATAATAACATTATACTTTTAATGAGATTAGGCGGTCCTATCAAACCTGTTCGGCTAACGACCCTCCACTGATCAGGCGAGCGGTGGGTGAGAGTGTTCACCCATTAGACTGCCATTTTATAGGCAGTCTCCTTATACCCACTTTATAGACCAGCTTCGTGAATGAGGCCTACTAATGATTTGACTAACCATTTTAATCTTATACATATAATAATAACTCCCTAATTATAATATATATAAGATGTAACTTTTAAACTTTTTAAAAATATGTTTCTGGTTTATCTTTTAATTTATTGTCTATTTAAACTATTAAATTTCAAATTAAATTAAACCATAAAATCGATTTTAATTATCTTTTAATTAACCAATTAATTAAATTAATTAAATTTGATATTTTAAACCTTTTAAAATATTTTTAGGATTTTATCCATTTAATTTCGCCAATTTAAAACAATTAAATTCTAAATTAAATTAAATCCTTGAATTATCTTTTAATTACCAATTAATTAAATTAATTCAAATGTAGATAGGTTTTATCAAATTAATCAAATTAATTAAAACCTATCTTAATCCCTTAAATTTCGATTTTTAGGATTAAAGGTTTTAAGGTTTATATTTTAAACAATTTAAAGTTACCAAAACTAGAATACCTTCTAAGTTAATCCACAAAATCGCCAAAATCAAGGGGAGGGGCTAGGGTTTTCAAAACCCTAACCCTAGATGTCGATTTGCACTAATTAGGGTTTAGGAACAATAAACCCTAATTACTAGGAACACAGTTATAGCAATTTAACAAGAAAAACAACCAAAAGTCTCTGATACCACTGAAAGGTTTTCTGCAACTATGAACTAAGATTCCTAAGTTCACATGCAACCTATATAGATCTAAGTTTTTCTTCTAATTAAACATATAACAATTCCTAGTAGGCTAGAAAAATAAACTAAGAAGAAAAATCAAGAAAAACTAACCTTTAGTGAATCTTGGAAGCAAAGCAACAGAGATCTCTTGCCTCAAATTCAGTCACACCCAGCAGGAGGTATTTGGCCGAAAATTCTAGAGAGAAAGATGGTACAAATCGTGGCTTTAGGGTTAGGGAGAGCCTCCCTATTTATAGCCTCCATGTGGTGATCAGATAATCGTTACAGATAAGCCTTTTTGAATTCGAATTAAGATAAACTATTATTTTAATCATTCAAACACCATTTATCTATAATATATATATATATATATATATATATATATATATATATATATATATATATATATATATATATATATATATATATATATATATATATATCGAAAATATATATATCTATATATATATTTTCGGCCACCACATGGTCACTAACACTGCCACTTACTCAACTATCGAATAATTATAGTTTTGGTCCCTGCACCTTAATTAATCAATTTAACTGCCAAATTAATTCCAATTAATTCCAGAAAAATTTCTAATTAATTATTATAGTTTCTAATTAATATATTAACACTTAAATATATTAATAAACTATTTATTTAATTTCTGTTGATTTATTAATCACATAATAAATCAACATTTCTCTCTACCGGACTTTCTGCCAATCCTCCAACTATGAGGGCAACCCAAATGGACTATGCTACTATTAATTAGGTAAATATTAATTATTAGTCATGGCTTAGACACCTAATCCAACAAAAATAGTAGCTGGCAAGGAACTTGAGGTACACTTCTCGGTAAACAGGTTCGTTCATATTTGTTGCATTCTCCAACGCCTGGCAGGTATAAGTTAGTTCCCCATCTTCATACCCTCCTTGTACCAACCAATCTTTCAGATGATCCCAGATTCCCGACTCCCTGATCAAGTCCAAATTGACCCGGCGGCACGGCAATACTCGTTTATTTTTGCACAGGCCCCGGCGGTTAAAGAAACTAGCCGCGCGGACCCGGTCGATCTGTGTAGTCACGGAGTTCCAATCAATGGTTTTAGAGCTACCTGAAGAAGACATCGTGCCTGCAGAAATCACAGAAATTGACAATTACTGCACTGTTCAGACGTTCGTCGCGGCGCGTTAGATGAATATTCATACTCCGCGTCGTGGACTGTACATGTCGCGGCGCGGCGAGCGATTTCAGTCAGGGAAACTCGATCATTATGTCAAATTAAGTCCAATTTTTCTACCCTAACACTTGGGTTTTATGGAGTGTACTTCTATAATCCTAATTTAACGATCAATTTCAACAATTAGGTGCAACATTGCAAGTTACAGGAGCATCTAGCAAGTTCCAAGACTTCTAAAACTAAGAGAAGGAGAATAGATACTTACTTGAATTCCTTGTGAATGAAATATGAATGCCGACGTCGTAATTGATTGAAGGTTTGAATCACGGTGAAAGAATCACGATTTTGCATTATTTATTTTTATATGCAGTATGGGAATTTGGATATTATCAAAAAGCTCTGTTTTGGTTATTATCTTTAATTTCAAATTAAGATAAGACCGCGGCACGGGAAGCTTCTATCCGTGTCGCGTATAAAATCTGATTTTAAATGTAATCGCGAAAACTCAATACGCGCGGCGCGGATCCTAAGATCCCGCGTCGCGGTATTGCAAAATTACCAAAATGACCCCACACTTGCCTTTTTCTCACCGTGATCAAAATGGATGTAATGAATTAAGAAAATATGCAAATATACAATGATGATCGGGTTGCCTCCCGACAAGCGCTAAGTTTAACGTCTTCAGCCGGATGTGCACTTACCTGATTATGTAGCATATGTTGGAATCTCTGCTATGAGTTCGACTGTCTCTACTTCTAGTTTTTGGAACGTGCCCGTAGTAATATATGGTTTGAGTCTATGACCATTGACTTTAAATGGTTGCCCACCTTTCAAGTCCTGGATTTCGACTGCAACATAGTCTGTAATGCTGATCACTTCATAGGGACCATTCCACTTGCTTCTCAGTTTCCCGGGGAACATCTTCAGTCTTGAATTATACAGCCATACTTTTTGTCCAACTTCAAAGACCTTCAATCGAAGCTTTGCGTCATGATATCGCTTCATCTTTGATTTATAGGTGGCTGCATTCTCATATGCCTCATCTCGTAATTCTTGTAATTCAGACAACTGAAGTTTCCTTTCTTTCCCAGCGTCAGTATAGACCATGTTGACTTTCTTAATGGCCCATAGGGCACGATTGGCGATCTCCACTCGTAGATGACATCCTTTTCCATAAACCAACCGATATGGAGTAGTCCCGATCGGTGTTTTGTACGCAGTTCGGTACGCCCATAATGCGTCATCTAGCCTTAGCGACCAATCCTTTCTATCAGTCTTGACAGTCTTCTGAAGGATTTCTTTGATTTGCCTATTGGATACCTCCATCTGGCCGCTGGTCTGTGGATGATAAGGTGTTGCAATGCGATGATTCACCCTATAATGTTTCAGCAGCCTTCCGAATTTGAAATTCTTGAAATAAGATCCTCCGTCGCTAATGATTACTCTTGGGACTCCATGCCTAGTGAAGATATTTTTCTTCACAAATTTACAAACCACGTGATGATCATTTGTGCGAGTTGCTTCGGCCTCAATCCATTTAGAGACATAATCTACTGCCACCAGAATGTAAACATATCCATATGATGTGGGGAATGGACCCATGAAATCGATTCCCCAGACATCAAAAATGTCTACTACCAAAATCGGATTTAAGGGCATTTGATCCCTTTTTGATATGTTTCCTAATTGCTGGCAATTGATGCACTCCTTGGCAGTCCTGTGCGCATCTTGAAAGATAGTCGGCCAGTACAGTCCAGATTCAAGAACTTTGTACCCGGTTTTCCTTACACTGAAATGCCCTCCACATGCTGATGCATGACAGAGATCCAACACCTCACCAATTTCATTGTCCGGCACACATCGGCGAATTATTTGGTCCTCTCCTACCTTAAAAAGGTCTGGGTCGTCCCAAATGAATCTCTTTGCGTACGTGCGAAATTGCTTCTGCCTTTGTTTCGTCCAATGTGTTGGTATTACTCCCGTGGCCAGAAAGTTTACATAATTTGCATACCATGGAGCTCCATTAACTTCTAACAACTGCTCGTCGGGGAATGAGTCTGGAATTCCTACTTCTAATCATTCGGCTGGTAATCTAGAAAGATGATCTGCCACCACATTTTCCGCTCCCTTCTTATCTTTGATGTCCACATCGAATTCTTGCAGCATGAGTATCCACCTAATTAATCGAGGCTTAGACTCCTTCTTTGTGAGTAGATGCCGAACAGCACTGTGGTCAGTGTAAACCACCACCTTGGATCCCCAGATATAAGATCGAAATTTATCTAAAGCAAATACTACAGCAAGTAATTCTTTTTCGGTAGTTGTGTAATTCAATTGAGCTTCAGAAAAAGTTTTACTAGCATAGCAGATAACAACAGGTTTCCTGTCGACTTTTTGCCCTAATACTACACTAGCAGCATAGTCGCTAGCATCACACATTATCTCAAAAGGTTGCGTCCAGTCGGGTGGCTTCAGAATGGGGGCCTCGACCAGTTTATTCTTGAGAATATTGAATGCTTTTACACATTCTTCGTCAAAAATAAATGGTGCGTCCTTCAAAAGGAGACCACAGAGGGGCTTATAAATAGCACTAAAATCTTTAATAAATCTACGATAAAAACCCGCATGCCCCAAGAATGATCTAACCCCTTTCACTGATGTTGGAGGCGGCAATATGGATATGACCTTAACCTTAGCGCGATCGACTTCGAATCCCCTTTCAGAGACCACGTGTCCTAATACTATCCCTTCTCTTACCATGAAATGACTTTTTTCCCAGGAGAGAACCAGGTTTGATTCTACACATCTCTTCAATACCTTTTCCAATTGAACTAAGCAAGTTTCGAATGTAGGTCCAAAAATTGAGATATCATCCATGAAGATTTCTAATGCTTCACGAATCATGTCAGAAACGATTGCCATCATACATCGTTGAAACATTGCAGGCGCGTTACACAATCCAAATGGCATTCTGCGAAATGCAAAAGTACCATAAGGGCAAGTGAACGTTGTCTTTTCCTGATCTTCTGGATGAATTGCGATTTGGTTATACCCAGAATATCCATCCAGAAAACAGTAGTACTTTTGTCCTGCCAACTTCTCCATGATTTGATCGATGAAGGGTAATGGAAAATGATCTTTGGATGTGGCGGCATTAAGCTTCCGATAATCAATACAGACTCGCCATCCGGTTACAGGTCTCGTGGATATCTTGTCACCATCCTTTGTGTCCACTACAGTGATTCCTGACTTTTTCGGCACAGTTTGCGTTGGGCTAACCCATTTACTGTCAGAAATGGGGTAAATGATTCCTGCGTCCAACCATTTAAGAACCTCTTTTTTGACAACTTCTTTTAAATTGGGATTCAACCTCCTTTGCGTATCCCTGGCAGGTTTAGCTCCTTCTTCTGTGATAATGCGATGCATGCACGTGGTTGGACTAATCCCCTTTAAATCCGCGATTGTCCAACCGATAGCCTCCTTATGTTTGGACAATACCTTGAGCAATTCTATCTCCTGTTCCTCCGTCAGATCGGCTGCTACAATTACTGGTAAAGTATCCTTCTCCCCTAGAAAGGCATACTTTAGATGTTTTGGTAAGGGTTTTAGATCCAACTTTGGTGGTTCTTGTAAAGAGGGCTTTAATGTCTTTGGAATCTCTGCTGGTAACTTCTCTATATGCGCGCATTCTTCAGACTTGAATCCCTTTTCATCTTCTCCATTTTGCGTCTCTTTTCTTCCAACATTTATTTCTTCCTGAATTTCCCTATCATCTTATTGAAGTACCTCTGGAGTGTACTGCTGCACCAGCTCGTCGATGATGTCCACTTGATAACATTCCTCTTCTTCCATGCTACTTCCCTTGAGATCAGTATTGAAAATATTGATCTTAGCCTGTCGGTGCCCAAAAGATATTCCCATTTCTCCGGTGCGACAAGCAATATTTGCGTTAGCCGTGGCCAAAAACGGTCGCCCTAGAATAATTGTGGGTTGCTCCCCATTCGTTGCTTGACGAGTGTCCAAAACAAGAAAATCTGTTGGGTAGTAAAATTCTCCTACCTTAATGATGACATCGACTAACATGCCCCTGGGAACCTTGGTGGACTTATCAGCCAACTGCAGAATCACATCAGTAGATCTCATGGTACCAAACTCATGCTTGTCGAATAACTGCCCAGGCAATATGTTCACACTTGCACCTAGATCTAACAGAGCTTTTTTGATATGCACATTGCCCAAATCTACTGAGATGAGAGGAACTCCCGGATCTTTCATCTTTAGAGGAAGCGCATCCATGAGGATGGAGCTTACATTCTCGGGTAAGCTAATCATCTTAGGCAAGTGGGACAGAATGTGCTTCTTATGTATACACATGTCCTTAAGAAATTTAGCATATGCAGGAACTTCCTTAATGAGTTTGACTAATGGAATGTTAACTTTAATTTGGCTAAACAATTCCCACATATCTTCAGCTTGTGGTCCCTTCTTTCCATATGGTCCTTTCTCCAGCTTTTCCAAGGCCGTGGGGAAGGGAACTGTTCCACTTGATTCTCCTTTTTCCCAGGTACTTGTCTGCTTTTTCTTCTGCACTTGCTCCTCCTTATCCTTTTTCTTTTCTTTCTCTAATTCTTCTTTTTCATCAAAAACTATTTCCACGTCACTATCATCATCTGCAGGCGGAGCTGTAACCTTGTTGTCTACTTTCTTTCCGCTCCTAAGTGTGATTACTTCATTAACTTGCATTCTTGGTGATTGCTCTTGCTCCTGCATTCTCTTTTCTTCCATTTTGCCAAGTAATTCTCCTAATCTCAGAATTGCTTCTGAATTAGATTTCTCTACTTCCTAGAGTTGTACTAACATTCCAAAAATTTCTTGCAAACCAATATTCATACCTCCTGATAGAGATGGAGGTTGCACCTGCTGCTGCCTCATAGGTGGTTGTCTCGATTCTCGTTGCTGATTACTTCAGAATGGTCTTGGTGCATTGTGAAATCGACCATATCCGTGCACTTGACTTATTTCCTCATGAGTCATCGAGCACTCATTATGATTGTGTCCTATTTCTCCACATGTATTGAATATATTTTGCCCATGCAACACGTATGCCCGCTTTTCTTGTTGAAACCTCTCGAGCATCTGATTGAACCTTTTTGTAACAGCAGTGAGCTCTTTCTGAATTTCAACTTTCCATTTATTCTTTGCTTCGATGTTAGCTACATATATCGTCATATCTTTCATCGATCCACTGACTTTTGATCCTAAACTCAGCTGCTCCAAAAATCTCCAGGCATCATCTGGCTCTTGCCACATAAATGTCCCACTTGATGAGGCATTTATCATAACCTGGTGTGTCTCATTAACTCCTTCAAAGAATAATTTGACTAACTGCCATTTAGGAACTTCATGATGTGGACAGGATCACAGCAGCTTTTTTAATCTGTCAAACGCTTCATGAAAAGCCTCTCCTGGCTTTTGCTGAAAATCTTGGATTGCTCGTCTGACCTCCGTGGTTTTACTGACTCGATAGAATTCTTGAAGAAACTTCGCCTTGAGTTGTTCCCAGCTAGTAATACTATTAGAGGGCAAAGATGTAAACCAATATTTGGCCTTATCCTTCAGAGTAAATGGAAACAGTCTAAGCCTGAAAATGTCTCTATCAGTATTCCTAGGAGTATTGGCATTGGCAATCGCTAAGAATTCATATAGATGGTTATAAGGATCGTCAGTCTTGTATCCCCTAAACTGAGTCAATATTCCTAATAACTGAGGTTTTATTTCTACTTGAGAATCAATGTTATCAGGAATATAGATTGGCGATGAATCATCATATTCCTGCGGTTGGAAATGTGATGCAACCGATTGCCGTCTCGGTTGTGCGAAATGTAAAGGTTGGGTGGGGTTACCGTAAAGATGATCGTTATATTCCCGCTGACCTGGTGGTTGATACTGTGGTACTCTTCTGGGAGGTCCCCGACCTCGGTTCTACTATGGTTGTGGTGCTGGTGGCACCCATCCCTCGTCTTCCTCGTCATATCCCTCCTCTGTCTCTAGATAATGGTATTGTGGCTGAGGAGGTTGTGGATAGTGTATCGGTTGTGTAGGTTGGAATGTGGGTTGAGGTTTAAAAAAAACGTGTTGTGGTTGAGAGGTTGGTGTCTGCTGTCTAGGAGCTGGGGTGCCATCACGGGTCGGCTCTCCCCAAGACATTGCAGAGGTAAATGGATTGGTAGATTGTGGTTGCGAAGCGGATGTAAATGGTGGAACAGATGGTGGAGTGCATGATGGTATGGGTGCAGGGGCTGAAACTGCACCACCAGAAGCACTCGTGCTCCCGAACTGAAACTCTGACAGTGGGGGAATAGAAAACACCCTCGTTGCCTCACCTGATGGTTCCTGGGCAACACTTACTGGATTACTACTAACCTGACTAAAATTCATGATATTTAAACGCCTACGGGCACGGATTTTGCGCGCAGTACGCTCAATCTCAGAATCAAACTGCAATGGGGATAATTGCTTACCCCTGCGGGTACGCATGCACTAGTGCAACACGCCCACAAAAATCAAAAACTAAACTAACCAAATGAAACTTTCAAAAATAAGAAACAAGTTCCTACTACTCACCTAATCTAAGCTCACAGCTCCTCGGCAACGGCGCCAAAATTTGACAACGCAGCGGTCGTCGTGCGGTCAAAAATAGAGAAAAACCTAACACACACTAGTACAGTGGCAGTCAGGGTCGATCCGCAGGAGCTTCGTGGTTAGACTAAATGAAAGATTACCAACTAGTAGTGTCACGCTACAGTCGGAGGATCTAGTTTCTATCTTATCAATTACTAACACCCTAAAGCAATGATCAAACAAACTCAAGCCAAGCTAAGCTAAGCTCAAATGAACCTAGTCACTTTCTGAAATCAGAAGTGCATCTCTAAATCAGAAGCAATAAAAGGCATCCAAACTAAGCAAAACCAAGCAAAGCATAAAATAGCCACTAACTAAAGTTCTACTGAACAGTTAGTAGCCAATGTTTAATGCCTAAAGACTAACCTAATTAGCTACTGATTTCAGCAAGGGAAAACAGTCCCAACAAGGTCAAAACAATATCCAACACGAATCAAACATCCAAAACAAAACACAAGCATAAAAACACCGAAATACCAATATTAAATGTAACCAAATGATTTTCATTCACCAAATCCAACTTCCAAACATCCAAACAGTAACAAAATGTCATAAAACAGCAAACCTAAAGCTTGGTATCAATGGTTGTCACTCCCAAGGATACAAACTAAAGCTTACAAATATCTAACTAAATGAAATAAAAATCCAAAACATAAAAATACCACTTGAGATGTTGCTGGAACGAATTCTTGGAGTCAAAGAGCTTCAAGGTTGATTTTACACCCGGTCTTTGCTAGGGTTTTCGGCTGGAAATGCCTCTATTTATACTTGCAAATTTCCCGCAGCTGCGCCGCGCAGATGAAGAATCCGCGGCGCGCGTACTAATCTTTTCCCGTTTCTTCGGTATTTGAATGTGTTCCACCGCCTTAAGCCCGCGTCGCGCGTATCATAGATCCACAGCACGCGTACGAGTTTCCTTGATTTTTCATTCTTTTCCAAACTTCTTCCTTTTGCACGCTTTTAGTCCTTGTTTCCATTCTTTTTCTCCAAACAAGTCCTGGCACGAAAAGTGAGAATACCCAGACATATTTGATATATAAGTTTATCAAGAACAGGGCTCAACAACGCCTAAAATACTTGATATCACTAGGCGTTGTCAGTAGTGGTAGAGACCATGAATGCGAACTGTCGTTCCATCATCTTTTCCTCAGCAAGATCAGCATCCTCGTCAGCTTCAATCTGGGCTAAGTGAGCGCCTCCATCTTCAGTCAAGTTCAAGGCCCTTCATCTGGTCCTCCTAATTGAACTGTTGTGCCACCATAGCCCTTTCAGTATTTTGAGGAGCTTCACGGTTAGTTCCAGCTAGCACCAAGTTCCTTTCAGTATTTGGATTCTCCACCCTTGGCTTAGTGCACTCACGAGTAAAATGTCCTGGCTCGTGACAGTTGTAGCACCTAAGCTTAGTCTTGTTAAAACCCACCTTCTTGTCTTCATTTGCACCCAAGTTGTTTCTTCCAGTTCGTTGAGTAAAATTTGTCGCCCTGAACACCGCCATAGCAATTTGCCAAGAGATATCCATTTCCTCAACGTCTTTAGGGTGAATCTGATCAAGGTCTCATATCATGATTGACTGAACTAGTTCACCAGCGACGAAGCGTTGTAATAGTTCATAAAACCAGCCATCAAAGCCATGTTTTCTTCAGCTCCCTTGGCAACAGCTGGAGCTGGAGAAGTTGATTTGGTAACAGGGCTTGGAGCAGAGGGGGTTGGATATGCCATCGGTAGACTGTAGAAAGAAGAAGCATGTTGTGCAGGAAGGGCAGAAAATGCACTGTTAGTAGATGCGCCCAGGTTGGCAGATTGGTATGAGTTGACATGATTAATTTCTCTTTGCTTATCATCCATATCACAAGATTTGATGATAGCCATAACTTCAGAAAGAGAAAGTTTGCTTAGGTCCTTGTCTTCTTGATTACAACCACATTCATATCCCAGCTTCTTGGAAGGGAGTTCAGCAGTTTCTTTTTTACTTCAGTTTTTGACAACACTATTCCAGTAGTAGACATCTCAATGTTAAGAGTGACGAAACGTTGCAACTGAATCTCAAGCGTTTCTCAAGCGTTTCTCCAAGCACATGATTGAACATATTGAATCTCTAGTGAAGCAAATCTTGCATACTTTGCTTCATGTCATCATTTCCCTCATAGACTTCAATCAATGCCTCCCATAAAGATTTGGCTGATTTGTACTCTCTGAAGCCCTGAGCGATGTCAGGAGACAGTGCCATGGTGAGAATGGCGAGGGCTTTCTCATCTTGATCCACCTTATCAAATTCCTCATTTGTATAGTTTTCAACAAGTTTATCTAGCAAAGTACCCTTCAGCAGATAACAGTCGTGGAATGCGAGTGGTCGTCCCCATGACGGAATCAAGATCGTGTTGCATGGTAGTAGCCAACTCATTGAAAACTTGAAAACTAAGAGAAATTTCAAAGTTATGAACCGAAAACTATGAAAATTTTAACCGAAAAGCAAAAAAAATTCTGACTTGACCGAGGTCCTTAGACCGAAAACTAGGTTTGACTGAAAGCTAGAACCGAAAACTCTGAAAAACCGAAAACGATTTCAAACCTTTAACCAAAATCCTTCAGCCGCCACCGAAAACTCTAAACCCTAGAAGTTTCCACAGAATACTCTATTGGGCTGACCAAAAACGCACGTGAGCTGACCGAAAACAACCATACCCTAACTGAAATCTATGCGCCGCTACCGAAATCGTCAACAGTTGACTGGAAACCACCAGATCAGATCTGAAAACGCCGTTCAGATCTGAAAAACACCGTTTTTGCGAAAAATATGAGTTTTAAGGATAAAAACACTAATTTTTTTAAGAACAATGATGAACATGAAGAACACCAACCACCAAAAGCTTCAAAAACATTCCCAAAACACAAAAAATCTTCCAAAAACGCCAAGAACACCAAGATCCAAGAAAAGGTTTCGAAGAAATTGATACCAAAACACCCAAAAACACAAGGTTTTGAGGCTTTGATACCCTTATAGGTACAAAACTATCAAGATCTAATTAGTATCAAACAAACACTTGATAGTGCGGAATCCAATCGGGTGAATAATCACGAAACAAGAACAAGAATAATCTTCAATGAACACCTTGATTAATCCAAAGTCTGGTACATAAGACGATGATCAATTGCTTGAACAAAATTTCTCTCTCTAATTAGCACAATTCCCAAAGCAATCAACTACAAATGACGGCTACAAAAGGTATTTATACCTACGCATGACCTAAGCTAAACCCTAAGCCCACATGTACATAAGCCCATCGAAAAACTCAGCCAGGCCCACCGAAATCCCCTTGGATTTCGGTCAACACCACCGAAAACCCAAGGGTTTTTGGTCCCTGGCCGAAAACTTCTAACAGTAATATATTTTCGATTTTAGCCCAATTAAATGCAAAGATTAAACCACAAAAATATTCCTAACATATTACTTCTTCATGCTTGTAATCGAAGGTATGTTGTTCTTTTGAAGTTTAATCTAAACTTAGGGATTCTTAAGTGTATGAATCAGAGTGTAACTAGTGTATAATCCCTCTTTTCAGCTAGCCTTGATTGTATTAAGTGGCTTTAAGGGTCCTTAACCTTTATAGGACCAATTAAAAAGGTGGAAACATGTTTCAAACACTTATATTGATTTTGTATGTATGTGGGTTATATCAAATTGGAGTTCAAGCATATTAGTGCTACTTCTGGTGCTTCTATCTGGTGAGTAACTTTACATAGCATTGTTTAGTGATATAATGCATGATATGCTTTGCTTGAGTGGTGGATACTCATACACAAACTATGTGGTGGACGTTAGTATGAAATATATATGTATACTTGTATGTATATGATAATAGTGTAGCGCATAACGAGGAGTTTGTGTTAATATTCTTGTGTAATGAATCCTACTAAGGAGTATATGTGGTGAATTTTGTAAAGGTCAAGGAATAATGAATCCTAGAAACGAGTGGTGAATGATATATGTTGTATATGGTAACATGACGAGCACTTCGTAACCATATATGGTGAGTTAGTTTGAGAACGAGGCGGATGCATAACGAACACATTGCATGCCATGTGATGTGTGATGCATGGTCACATAACGAGTACCTTGTGATCATGTGTAGAGAGTGGGTAATAGGTTAACTAACGGGGACCATCTAGTGGGTGCTGGCATAGTCACATAACTAGTACTTTATGGCTATGTGTGTTCTGACTGCTAGTGTGGTTACATAATGATTACCTTGTAATCATATTAGTCGAGTATAATTGAAAGAGATTTATAACCAAGTATTATATATGTGTGTGAAAGATATATGCGGATATTGTATGTGGTGATACATGGTTAACAAGTTATTGTATGTCATTGTAATGTTATTTACAAAGATTTATAGCTTATGCATGATTGTTTGTGGTGTGTTGTAGGATTAGAAGTTACCTAGCTCCTAAATCATATTGTTGATGCGTTCATGAAGATATCTTCTTGTAGTTTACAAGGAAAATGAGTATATTGTTGTGCTTTATAAATTGTAAACGAGAAATTTTTTAGTATACTTTGTGTTGAAAAATTGGGTGTTACACAGATCCCGTTGCGGGGTCCAATAGACAGAGCCCCTTGCGGGGGTTTCCCGAAACAAAAAAGATTTATTTTGACCAGCATCAGTATTTTGTAGGGTTGTCAAAAATATACCACGGAAAACCAACAAACATATTATCAAGAGTACCAATAAAATTGGTTGTCAATATGTTTGGTAGCAGACATGTTTGATTGGTAGTATCATACAAATTAAGTAATCATGATACAGTAATGTATAAAATATCCTATACCATGGTGATGGTAATACTGTACCAACAAATATATATATATATATATATATATATATATATATATATATATATATATATATATATATATATATATATATATATATATATATATATATATAAACGAAATCAATTGTCATGTGGTTTAATGTTTCCAATGTTAAAAGAATTGGTATTAGCCATTTTAACGCATTAGTCAATATTCATTACCACATTAAATTTAGAAATTATAAAATTACAACAATATTACTTCAACAAATGTCTTTAATTAATTAAAATAATTACATTTCTAATTTCTTGGTATATAATGTTACCAAGTTGTACCAACTAAGGTTGTTGGTAACCAAATAAGTTGGTACCAAGTATAAATGTTACAATATTTGTAGTAAATTTTTTGTAGCAACTGTAGTTGGTACGGTACACAGTTTACTAAACTGAAAAAAGATTTGGTATCGTACTAATTCCGCCACTAATACTATTTGAAGTGTTAAGAATCAATATGTGCTAACGTTGATGGTCACGCTGATGATGACGTTGATACCCTTGGTCACCCCTTTATGTGCTCCTAAATTCATGGATTCAGTTTCCTGGCTTAAAAGATCAGGGTGACGCTCATATTGAGATACATAAGAGCATGAATTCTCTCTCACCATCGAAAACTGGAACTTGTTTTTATGTCTGAATTTAAGTTTGATCTTTTAAGATTATTCCAATTTGAATTTTGTGAAACCTAGGCAACAAGGGTCGAAATATCAAATTCGAAATGTGGACTTTACACGATTTTATAAGTAATCCGTGATTCCGAAAACCTACCCTTGTTTATGACGCCAATGATTATTATAGGTAAAAAGCAAAACATATTGCAACCATTTGTTAAGATATGCAACTAAACAAATATAAACATAGGTAAGTTACGTGTTATCCAGGAATCAATGTTGTTTCATGGAGTTTTTGGCATAAAATCCTACTTTATGTATTTTATTACAAGATTTTATTTTATAAACCAATGTAGTTAAAACGTCCTAGTTTTGTTTGTTTCTATTACAAAAATAAATATATTTGTTTTTTTTCTTATTATAAGCAATATATTTTGAATATATTTATAGGAAACTTGCAAGAAATAACAACATATGTTACTTCTTTTTGTTACTTCTATGGTTCATCGGTGTTAATATTCTTGTTCATAAACATTGTATTTTTTCCAAAATAATTATATATATTTAATTATATATTTCTTATATTCTTAGTAATATATAATTTATTTTGTGGATTAGAGTCAGATGATGACCACACCAAAAAAACGAAGACGTCACCTACATCACCATGCTCAACCGCATGATTAGAACGGTCCCAACTTCTGTTATGTTCTTGTATATAGGGCATGTTTGGTAAAAATAGTTGGAAGCAAGAAGCTGCTAGCGGGTAATGGATAGTTTGTAGCTGGTAGCTGGTAGATGGAATTTAATAATAATTAATAATTTTAAAATCAAATTAATACTGTAATTAATAGTTTTAGTAAACACTTGAGACATACTTTAAAGTACTAAACTATCGAGTGCCCATGAAATGGTATAAACATAATTTAATAATAACTAGCGGGAGCCCGTGCTTCGCACGGGTTCGGGAATGGTCTATCAAAGAGTACTTTAGGTAACTTATTAATTTCAGGTAATAGCAAATTACTTTATATTAATCCTCGGTTACATCAGCATACTTTGAAATTGCTCATAACATATAGCAACCTGCTTTCAATATCTTCATCCATTTTCTATTACTACCCCTTCCCAAACCTCTCCGATCTCTAGCCATCATACCTCCCCAGCCCCTCTGGCCACCAATACCTTCACCTAAAAATTCAAGAAATCACACGATCAAATCCTTTAAAATGTAAACCCAATATTAATAAAAATGACAAAATATAGAAAAATTGAAATACAAACGTTAGACAATTAGACCAATTGAGGTTTATTTGTATTGCTGTAGTTTAATTATTAAATTATGGATTACATGTATAGATCATTTTACGACCTGCAATACAGATTAATAAATACATACATAGAGAGTTAAACGTATACACCCAGTTAGAGAGAGTGAACACCAAATGCTTTTCTTTTCGTCTCCTGAAAGAATTGTTAGAAACTGTTGAACTTTTTGTACACAATTAGACCAATTGAGGTTTATTTGTATAAACTAAGTCAAATAAACCCCAAATAACAATGAAATCAAGAAAATATGTTGCTATTTCTTGATTAAAAAGAAAAGATGAACTATCATATTTTCACAGCATAAAAATGGAAAACAATAACAATAACTAATATCTTATTTTCTAATCTCGTGCATGGAACCATTTTCACATATGATAGTACCTGGATTCAAATCCTCGGATGACCTGGCTTGAAAATAAGCAAATCTAGGATTAGCTCCAGAAATCAGGAAATTATGTTGAATAAGATAACTGCTTGAAAAGAAAAAAAAAATAGCCATCTGGAATCATGTTTAAATCTGATGGACCGAGTGAGGGAGATCTATATGAGTGCAGATTTAAGGTGTGTTTTTGTATTCCTTCATAAACACATCGAAATCCATCTAACATAACAGGTGCTAAAAGCGGTAGGTGCTGAGATTATGTACCTTAAATCCCTTCTTCGATGTCCTCTATGTCAATTATTGGCACAATATCTCAAGATGTTTGGTATTCCTTCACCTTCCACTGTTTCTCTTTACCACAATAATACAAACTGCAAAAGAAAAGAAAATCATTCAACTCATATTATTCAATCTTATTAATATTTCATATCATATTTTATTTAGTAGGCTTATCGGAAAGGCACAAATAATATTAAACAGGTATGACCCCGAAATCTAAATGAATTAGACAATCTCACCTTCATTTCCAATTTTTCTTTGGCCCATAAACACCATTGCATCATGGATTCATTACATTTATAATAGATTCACCCATTATAGTAATTATCAGTGTTTCACAAACAGAAAATGTCAAAACCATTGTTAGTAATCTACATGAAAGTAAAGCTTCAAAAGGTTAAAGAGAGATGAAAACTGAAAAAACATAACCTGACCTTCAGAATTTGAGAACCAAAGAAGCAACATTACGATAACCACAATTAAACCTCGAGCAGATTCAGCTTACATTATCCTAGAATATGAATAAGTTAAAATAAATGGATTGTGCAATTAACGACTGAAAGATTAAAAATAATAACATTAAATCCCAAATCCCAAACCATGGTTTTTTAGCCATCATTTGTGGGTTTATTTAGCCATGTTCTTTCACTTGAGATGGTAGGTCACTCCAGATCATGAAATCCCAAAACTGGAACAGGAATTGAAACCAAACTGATATTAATTTTTGGGTGTCAGAAGCATAAATACCCTGTTGCGATTCAAAAGTTTACTCAAATGAATATATGATGAGTAAACTCTTTAGTTACTAAAATGAAGAATTCTAATAGTATATATTTTTTGGATCACATTCAAATACTTCCAATTTCGTCAAATAGAATCCGAGTTTATTAATTCAGAAGAAGCATATTACTTCCAAATCACAAAAGATCAATGGGGCTTTTCCAGGTCTACAAATAAAAATCATAAAGGAAAAAATAAGACCTTTGCAATTTTGAAGTTTGAGTAGATGTAAGGCGTTGAAGCCAGTGGCGATGACGGATAGATCTGAATCAGTGACTCCCGGATAAAACGAACGTGATGCGGATTGAGAAAAATCGAGATCCTTGAGGCAAGTGAATCGTGCAGCCATCTTACGAAGCATGTGTGGACCAGCACGAGCACAGAGCTTCTTCCTCTCTGTGCTCTGGAGATAGAGCAATTTCTTGCATACAAGACAGAAAACTTCTTTGCCTTTGTCGGTTTCTAGTTTAACCAACACTGGTCGGAGCTCGTCGTCTCTTAATCGTTCGTTAATGCAAATCTCTTCTCCATCTTTTGTTTCTTCCTCAGATGTGCCTAATCGAGGGAGATCACAAACCCTAATTCAAGTGTCATGAACTTCTGCCATCGTTGCGAGTTATTGGATTTTCAACAGGAATCGATGATGAGATTAAGGGGCAATCGACTGAAAATCCACACAGTCTTCACGCACGGACTGAAAGAAGTAAAGAAATTTGGAAGAAGCAGTAGTGGCTGGCGGTGATGGTGCTTCAATAGCGGTGAAGAAGGCATTGACGGTGGGAAAGATGAGTGAGGAAGAAAGCGGTGGAGATAAATCGAAAAAGGTAGGAATCCAAACCCGAAAAAGATGACCCGGAAGATCCGCGTGTTACAACCTGAAAAAAAAAACGAACGCTACACAGAGGAAAACGAAAAAAACGTTACACCAAAGTCCCAAAATTATGTGATTTAATATATAGATAAATATTAGTATTTTTCGCTTATCTTTCCATATAAATTGTAAATTCGAATATCTTGAGTATATCATGATGTTAAAATCCAAGTTGTCAAACTTTTAGCCCAACACATTATGAAAATCACATTCACCAATTTTCAAGATAGGCGAGATATGAAAATAATACTGATCATAAACAAATAAATTTTAGTTTATTGCTGTCATTTGAACATTTTAAATACATTTTAACAAAATTATATATTAAAATCACTCATGTATGATTGTTTCGATTTAAAAATAACAAGATACTCTTTGTCGTCATTAATATTTGTTTAATTTTTTATTTATTACTTAAGTCTTGAAAAAATTGTCATCGATCATGATATCCAAGTAGGATGTCATGTGGAAAAAAAAGAATATTATTATGTGTTCGTTCTAATAATGACATTGCTTAATAATTAAATGATTTAATGTCAATTTCGAATATGAAATTGAACTGTTTTTTATGTCACTAATGTCATCAGTTAAGCATTCCGACTCCCCTTTATATTTCATCCACTAGCATTGTGTTAAATATAATAGACTAATAGTTTATTAAGAACGTTACAACCTAATTTGTTTTCTGCTATTTGGCACGTAATAGTGGAAGTATCATCTTGCATTACAAGCTTTTGTACGTTATCATCAATGAACACGTTTTAGGAATTCGCTAATAACTTCGACAAATTATTAAATGGTTAAGGGCCGTTTGGATGTGCTTATAAAACTGCTTATTGGTTTATTGTTTTTTTAGAAAAGTCATAAGTAAGGGCTTCCTTACTTATTAAAAATTGTTTATAAGCAATAAGGAAGAGGAAATAAGCAGTTTTTAATAAGTAAGGAGACTCTTACTTATGGCTTATGGCTTTTCCAAAAAACCATTAAGCCAATAAACAGTTTTATAAACACATCCAAACGGCCGAATATTGAAAGGAACGGTGTACTTTTTTCAAATTTCTTTTATAGTTATATCATATCCTACTTCTTCTCTTAAACATATTGTACATATATATTCCATTTCCCATCTAAATATTGTTTAAAGAATTAATTGCTAAACATTGGTTTTTATATGGAGAATTTCGTTTATATCCTTACAAAACTTTTTAATTACGCATATATCCTTATAAATTTTTGAATTACGTATGTATCCTTATAAACCATAAAAACTCACTTACATGCCCAAAATTATATTTTAATATTAATTAAATAACTTAAAATTTAAAAAACTGATTTTAGATTGATATATTATTATAAAAAAAACTAATGAACATGAAACGAAGCTACAGCTAGCCCCTACATTCAATCCTTCAATCCTGAAGTTCTGTTTTCTCGTG
>CM042011.1:128070559-128145559 GCA_023525715.1 Cichorium intybus | reverse complement strand
TATATATATTATTATTAAAAGTTAATATTTATAGGTATAAGAATCAGTCAACCAAATCGCTAGTATGTCTTATTCACGAAACTGGTCTATACAAGAGGGGGGGGGGGGGGGATAAGGAAACTGCCTATAAAATGATAGTTGAATGGGTGTCCACTCTCACCCACCGCTTCATTGATCAGTGGAGTGTCGTTAGTAGAACGGATTTGATAGGACGAACCTAATCTCATTAAAAGTATAATGCTATTAGACAAAGTACTAGAACATTTAATAAAATCCAAAATCTAGTTACTTTAGGAAAAATGTGAAAGATATGCTAATCCATGAAATTGCACATTACACTTTATGAGACATTAGTGGAGCGTGTGTGGTTTACCGGCACACTAATAGGGGCTCATAAAGAGTGGTAATGGGTATCGCACGAATTATCATTGTTGATGGAACGTGTATGGTTAACCGACACATCAATTTGAGATGATAAACGATATTGAGGTTACCAAGAACATTTGCATGGTTATTCACATCTTGTTTGTGATCCTCGGCATCCCAGTCACAAATGGAAGAGCATAATCCGGGATTAAACATGCCTTTGAACAGTTCAATGAATCTCACAGATCTAGGAATTTCATAAGACTGAAATTGATAAATGTATATCTACCTTAATGACCATTATGTTGTGATTACATCATCCCTATTCACACCATAGTTGGCGTATTTTGGGTCCTAGACTTGTTAAATAATAATTGGTTAATTATTTAAAAAGGATTAAATTAAACTAATAAATTCTGATCTTATAAGATGTCTGAAGCCAGTGTCAACTCTCCAACTCCTCCTCCAACACCCATTTCGGAAAGGTTCAAAATGTACCTATTGAAGGCTGACTGGCCTGAGCTATGTAGAATGGCTTCGCAAATAGAGAATGGTTCTTAGTTTTGCTGGCAAGCCATATCTGATTGAGTATCCGCTCCCCGCTCCACTGAAGCATGACATCACACAGCAGCTTTGTGATGAGCATGACTTCCTGATTGATGAGTCTGAAAAGGTCCTTAGCCTCATGCTAATTGACCATTGACCCCGAGTTCCGTAGGGATTTCGATTTCCTGGGGTCATATGAGTTAGCACGACTAGTTGAGGAAAGGTTCCGAGAGCCGGTTGAAGAGGAACGAGCTAGGATCTTCAAAGAGCTTGGAGAGTACAAGCTAAAAGAAGGAAGTAGCATTGGTCCGCATGTTCTCAATATTAAGGGAGACATAGGCGAACTGTATAAACTTGGTCACCCTATTAATCAGGAGTTGAGCATTAAATCGACTCGCTGACTAGCCAGTACGATTTGTTCATCCAGACGTATAGAAAGGGAAACTAGGACAAGACTATCATGGAAATGTGTTCAATGTTGACTTTGTACGACTCACTCATAAAGAGGCATGGTTCCACTGATTCAGCTACTTCGGGATTGAGTCCAGAGATGAGACATATCAAGAAACGATCCAGATCGTCTGGACCGGTTATGAGATGTCTCAAACTAGGAATCCATAGGGTCGGATACAATCACTGAAAGTTTGGAAGATGCTCCAAAGCCAAACAGTTTGGCAACTCAGGTATATCTAAAACTCAATACACCTGATCCTTAGTTCCTTGATACATGATGTGATTGTCACATTTGCTTTGTATACAGCGACACAGTAGGATGCGGGACATTGACGCATAGGAGCACATTCGGATTGGATCTCGAGCTCGTGCAGTTTTGAAGTTTAGTTAGATATTTGATTTTGTTATTAGCTTATTGATGCGTATGACATTATTATCATATAGTAAATTGTTGAAGGATATTTTAAGTTTTTCATTTAAAACATGGTGTTTAAATTATCCTTGCAATGTTGTATGAATGTGTTAATTGCATAAATGGTAATAACTTAAATGTTGATGCATCCAAATTGGGTTGGATTTTTAAATTGTGTTATATGATTGTTAAAGTTGAATTTTGATAAGAATTGCTTCAACCAAGGCCTAAGTGGACAGGACTTGGGAATCATTTGACTTGGAGTCACATGATGAATAGAGTTCTTATTAAACTTGATTGTTGCAAGAAATGAATCACCCAAAGATCCAATGGATAGGATTTTGGAATCAGTTGACTTAGAGTCAAGTGATGAATACGTATCTTGAACAAATTAACAAAGTCATAGATTTACATGGAGATGTAAAAGACATTAAGATTATGAGCAACGGACACATTAGTTATTGTGAATTGCTCGAATCCACAAATATAACACAATTAGTTATACTTCATGATATTTTCCAATCAGTATGACAAATATAGCTTTACTTATCAGAATAAGCGATTGATTGAAACCTTGAACTGTTCAAGGACTTCAAAGGAATTATAAACTCTACATAGTATGAATAAAAAACATAAACTGAGAAAATGTTTCACAGTTCATCCTCTTCCAAGAACATTAATAATTATAATGTGCCTTAGGGAAGAAGATCGAGCATTGGTCGGAATTGTTCGATCCTCGATGTATTAGATACAATTCCAATTAGTTTTCGATAAACTACATATTTAACCATTCAGACCGTAAAAGCATATTCCGACGCCATCTTAGACTAAGTAGGTTGCACAAACATCGTCTGAAGTATAAAGCGGGGTTCACCCTACTTGTACATAGAGGATCCAGGGTTATGTAGAGTTCATCCAAACCTCATAACTAGCCTGAGGCTAATCAGCAATGTCGTTTCATTGGTTATCCCACACATACTTATGAAAGAAAGTCCCTTTTAGAAAGGACTCACATTCTAAGGAAACAGTGGGAGTGACAGTATTCCTGAAGGAGTTCAAGGATTAGCCAAGTGAAAAACCCCTAGTCATCACTAGGACTTGATCAGGGATCAGATTCCTGTTAAACCTAACATACTCTTCTCTTTGCATACCAGTAGTATTGGTCACCATCATAAGGTGTTATGATCTGGGTTACATACCGATTAGTGATAAAACACTGAGATTGGTATGGATAAGAAATCCTACTACTTGGAAGCATTGGTGAGCCCGGTTACTGTCAAATAAGAGAACCTAAAGGCGAAACTCAGTCTATGTAATAATTTGATTGATGTTACACCTCGCCTAAGAACCAGTGGGAGTAATTGAATCGTCCAAAGAATGCAACATGGATAGAATTGTACCTACATTCTAGGCTAGAATGAGTTGAGTCAAGTGGTACTCAGAGTCATTGATTTAGAGAGGAATGCTCTCAACGGAAAAGAAACAAATCTGAAAAGATATTGTTTGCTATAGCTGCATTTCGTGAGTCATAGCAGGATTGGATGATCTGAACCACTTTCCTTAAATGGAAAACACAAGGGTTGCATGTAAGACACAATCAAAAGGATTTAGGACATGCCGATACAAAAGGTACATAGTCCCTAAGAATTATCTAACGGACACCTCGCAAGGAAGGATCTTTTGGATTCTCAAAATATGCCAAAATGTTTGGATTTTGTGAATAGTCTGAAAGAGTCCTATTATGTCAGAATGGTTGGATTTTGGATTCTCAAAATGTGCCAAAACGTTTGAATTTTGTGATGATCTAAAAGAGTCCCATAACCTGCCACGCGCAGAGATCGTTATGCGGTCAAAAATAATAAAATAAACCTCACACACACTAGTATAGGGGTAGTAAGGGTCGATCCACGAGAGTTTGATGGTCAAGACAAGACGATAGCTTACCAACTTTAGTGTCACGCTACAGCCAGAGGGACTGTCTCTACTTTCCCAAAAACACACTAAAAACACAATTTCAAAGCAAAGTCCAAAATCCAAATCAAACATAAACTAAGCTAAACCAAACCAAGTTCTAATCTAAGATTACTTACTAAAATCAGAAACAAAGTTCAAGATCTATAAGCAAACACACAACCGATTGCATTCAACAAGCATTCAAACACAATAAATACCGAAAAGTGCAATAAGAACATAAACCAAATGATTAATTGTATTAAAACTAAAACCAGAAGATCCAAGGTACTGAGATACGAAAATAACAACTTTAACCTACTGCTACTGATTGTAACAATCCAAAACAGTAAGCTAACAGCTAATCAAACTAAACTAATAATGAATTTAAAGTGAAAACATAAGAAATACCAAAAGATGTTGCTGAAATCCGAAACTTGGAGTCAAAGAATCCTTAAGTCCACCTTAGGGGTCGTTCCTTGCCTGCTGATTTCGACCTAAAGACCTCTATTTATACTTGTGGAAATTAAGAATCCGCGGCGCACAAAACCTCAAACCACATCGTGTGTACTGCCGTATCCCCGTTTTTTTTTGCTATTTGAATTTCTCTTCACCGCCTCATCGTTGACGTGGTGCGACGCACATGCCTTCATTCCCGCGGCGCGCGTATTCATTCTACTGTTTTGGCATTATCCTCAAACTTCTTCCATTTTGTCCGCATTTAGTCACTGTTTATAACATTTTCTTTCATACAAGCACTAGCATAAAAAGTGAGAAATACCACTACATATATGATATAATTTTACCAAGAATAGGGCTTAACAACGACTAAAATACTTGATATTACTAGGCGTTGTCAAACATCCCACACTTGTGCCTTGCTTCTCCCCAAGCAAGAGAGTTTGTAACAGATTTTAATTAAGACTCAAACATTTTTTAAAGTTTTTAGTTTCAAAGTATATTGCTTCAAAAGTTAGATGAAAAACATTTTGAAAAACTGACCAGAATATTCTTTGGAATTCATGACTTTCGAAAGAACGCTTGATTACAAATTTTCTGTCCACAATGAAGTGTACATACTCATTCAGATTCTAAAGGCCATTAAAGAATTGTCCATGACTTTCGATGTTGTCCATGTAACGAGCTTTCAGAAATACCATCCCAACCCAGACGATCTTAGGTGGTAAGGTGCATAAGTGCTTTTTTTGAGGCCACCCGTATCAGACCTACCTGCTCGAACAACAAAGACCACTGATTGACAATTCCCTCCTAAATTCCAATCCTAAAATATCCCAAATCTAAAATTTTCTAACTCCTAAAACTCAACTTATTTGACTAAACAGATAGCATGATAACAACTAAATAGTATCTCTTGAAAATACCAATGCTAACACTCAAAAGCTATTCGTTTCAAAATTATAATCTATTAAAAATTTTGAAATATTGCTAAAATTTTTGAAAATTAACTCATTTTCCGCAAAAAATTTCAAAAACAACTCTTTCCACCGTCCACACCCCACACTTAAAACCGTACAACGTCCCCGTTGTACATAAAATAGATTCAAAATTAGGGAGAAAGAGTTACCCTTTTAGATGGTTGACTGCTTGTTGGAACTCGATTGTCACCGGATACAAAAACACGAACTGCTCACGATTAAGAATTTCAGGAGTTGTAGTGCAACAGTAAGCACGCCGGTGAAATGGCAAGTGTAGGGGTACAATGACCCCACACTTGCGTGAAACCACTCCTCCATACACTCCCATTTGGTATTCACATGCAACACTTACACACAAATTAAATACACAAAAAGAAAAACAACAAAAATAATACAACAAAATGTGCTACGGATTGCCACGACGCGTAATTGTAATGGGCACGTCGCGGTAATTACGAAATGTTCAAGTTCCATCAAGTTGTAAATGACCGCGACGGGGACCAAGGAGGTGCCACAACGCGGTCATTTCAGATTGCCCTTAGGCTTATTTATCAACCTAAACATTTAAATCCTAAGGCTTATTTATCAACCTAAACATTTAAATCCTAATTTTTATCAACCAATTGTCCTAAAATCAACTAACCCTAAAAATGAAAAAAGTGAATAAAATAATTACAAAAGACGCCCTTTTTAGTTGTGGGTTGTATCATCCTCTTCTTCCTCCTTTGGCTCCTCTTCCATGGGTTCGTCTTCTTCCTCCTCAAGCAATGGAGGTTGAGGCCGCGGTATGGTACACTTAGAGTCGTCAAGGAACTTGACAACACACTCCGAAAGCCACATAACCTGAGTATGACTGTTTTGTGTACGTCGATCAATGTCCCGCACGGTCGCTGATAAGCCATTGTGCTCCAGCTGCTGGCTATGCAAGGTCCGATGGATTGACTTTACTTCGTTCGCTAAAAATCTCAAGTCCATGGTCGCGGGAGTGATGCGTTGTGGTAAGCTAACCGTTGCCCGTGGTCTTTTTCGTGATGTCAACGGCTCGCTGCGTAGAGCCGGGAATGGCGATCGAAGGACAGACGTAGCACCGTCATCAATGTAAATAATGTCTCGAGAAGTCATAGTCGGCGGACTGAACGTTACGGGAGGGATAACCTCCAATAGGCGGATGTTGTGCGGTGTCAACAGTCCGTAAGAACGCGCTAATCGCGTAACAAGGTGTCCGCCGCCTATCGCGACAAACTTTAGTGGTGCGTCTGTGATATGATTGAAGTAGTCGGCTATGAAATACGGGATGTTGCACGTCTGTAGTTTTCTCGTCAGGGACCACATGAGATCAAGCTCACGGGGCAGGACCCGATCTGCGTCAGCACGCGGCCAAAGAATCTTAAATATCATCCGGTGCGAAGGTAAGTGCATTTGACTCTCCGATATTGTGTTTCTCGTGATAGCGGGTGAATGAAATGGTGGCCCAGAAGTCGGCATAAGAAAACGTGTCCTCTGGGGCGTAATTGGCTCGCCTGTGGAACAGCTCGAGCCTGTCCTCTTCAGATTCTTCTTGCGTATAAAGCCCGAGACGGTACCCAAATTCCCGCATACTACAGTTTCGGTTCTCGTTTCCTAACGGAAAATTTATGGAGTCACCATCCTCCATGCCTAGTGGCTTGTGATCAAAGTCAAAACTTGAGAGGAATTGAAGAAACACCTCTCGGTATACCGGTTCGTCCATCTGAAAAACTGCCTCGATTGCCCGGCACGTATATATAAGTTCATTCGCCTCGTAACCTCCCTGAACCAGCCAGTTTTCCAAATGTTCCAAGATACCAGAATCACGGGTCAACTCCCAATTGACCGTCTGCACGGGTAAGATCCGTTTGTATGGAAACACACCTTTGCGATTCTGGAAAGTGCGTCTATCGAAGGTGTTGATTCGTGTAGGTAAAGAATTCCAGACGATAGAATCAGAGCTACCAGCAGAAGACATTGTTCCTGCATGATTCACCAAAAAATAATTCTGAAATCAGGATTGTTCAACGTCAACCACGGTGCGAGATTTTACTCCACGCGTCATGCCACTTGAATGTTCATAGACCGCGTTGCAGCGTATCAACAGACGCAGTGCGGCGTATGAAATTCAGACCAGAATCAATCAATTAACGCCACAATGGGCCAATTCATTAATTCTAACTATTGGGTTATATCGCATTCAATGTTCTAAACTATTTGGCATCAACAATTTAATTCTAGAAACATTGCATTGCTCATTACAGTTGATTTCATGAGTTTCCAAGAACTTCAAGAAAAAGAGAAGAATTCAGAACACTTACTTGATCTGTTGGTTAGGAGAATGATGAAGATGTGATCACGGATTGCAAAGGGTTGAATTACGGAAAGAAACCGAAAAGAATGTGCGATCTGATTTTATATACAATTGTGGAGTTATTTGGTTTGTGTCAAAGCTCTGTTTTAGTGATTATCTTCAAATTCAAATCAGATAAGTCCACGGCGCGGGATTTTACTCTGCTCATCGCGAATGTCTGATGCAAGGTTATCCGTAATCGCGAAAACATAAATACGCGCGGCTCAGGCTCAAGGATCCCGCATCGCGTGGTTTTAAAATTCCCAAAATGACCCCACACTTGTTCTTTTCTTACCGTGATTGATTAGACAAATTAAAAACTAAGGATGAAAATTTTCACATGATCAGGTTGTCTCTCGACAAGCGCTAAGTTTAACGTCTTCAGCCAAACGTGTACTTACCTGTCTACTGCACATATTCTGGAATGTTGTTTAAAAACTTGAATGTCTCTACCTCAAACTTCTGGAAAGTGCCTGAAGTGACGTAAGGTTTTAACCTATGCCCGTTGACTTTAAACGGCGGCCCTCCCTTGAAGTCTTGAAATTCCACAGTACCGTACTCCGTGACATTAACGACTTCATACGGTCCATTTCATTTGCTTCTTAGCATTCCAGGGAACATCTTTAACCTTGAATTGTAGAGCCACACTTTCTTCCCTACTACAAAGGTCTTCAGTCTGAGCTTAGCATCGTGGTACCGTTTCATCTTTTATTTGTATGTAGTAGCATTTTCATAAGCTTCATCCTGTAATTCCTCCAGTTTAGAAAGCTGCAGTTTCCACTCCCTCCCAGCTGCATCATAATCCATGTTGACCTGCTTGGTTGCCCACAATGCCCGATTAGCCAGCTCAACAGGCAAGGGACATCCCTTCCCATAAACCAACCGATAAGGTATAGTCTCGATCGGTGTCTTATAGGCAGTTCTGTATGCCCACAATGCATCATCTAATCGTTGTGACCAGTCCTTTCTGTCTTAACCGTCTTTTGGAGAACTTCCTTGATCTGCCGGTTACAAACTTCCACTTGGCCGCTTGTCTGAGGGTGGTATGGTGTTGCGATTCGATGGTTGACCCCGTAGTGCTTCAATAGCCGACCAAACTTGAATTTCTTGAAATGAGATTCCCCGTCATTGATGATTACCCGCAGAACTCCATGGCGAGTAAATATGTTCTTTTTGACGAACTTGCAAACCACGTGATGATCATTTGTGCGAGTCGCCTCCGCTTTGATCCACTTTGAAACATAGTCAACAGCCACCAAGATGTAGATATATCTATGTGAGGTGGGAAATGGTCCCATGAAATCGATTCCCCAAACATAAAAAATGTCTACCACCAATATTGGATTCAAGGGCATTTGATCCCTCTTCAAAATATTTCCCAGCTGTTGACAGTTGATACATTCCTTGGCAGTCTTGTAGGCATCCATGAATATCGTCGGCCAGTATAATCCAGATTCCAAAATATTATACCACGTCTTTCTCACATTAAAATGCCCACCACAGGCCGATGCGTGGTAGTGGTTCAATACTTTAGAAATTTCGCTATCAGGAACGCAACGGCGAATGATTTGATCCTCCCAAACCTTGAAAAGGTCGGGGTCGTCCCAGATAAACCTCTTGGCATATGTACAGAACTGTTTTTGCCTCTACTTCGTCCAGTGTGTTGGCATTGCTCCCGTAGCCAGAAAATTGACGTAGTTTGCATACCATGGCGCACCAGTGAGTTCTAACAGCTGCTCGTTAGGAAATGTGTCTTTTATGCCTGCTTCCAATCCTCCTGCCAGCAATCTTGAGAGGTGATCAGATACCACGTTCTCCATTCATTTCTTGTCTTTTATTTCCACATCAAATTCTTGGAGCAACAGTATCCATCTTATCAGCCTTGGCTTCGATTCCGTTTTTTGCAAGTAAATGGCGCATAGCACTGTGGTCAGTGTAAACCACCACCTTTGATTCCTAGATGTAAGATCTAAACTTATCCAGAGCGAAAACTACAGCAAGCAACTCCTTTTCTATTGTAGTGTAATTCAATTGGGCTTCAGAGAAGGTTTTGCTAGCATAACAGATAACTACTCGTTTCTGGTCGATTCTTTAGCCTAACACCGCACCCGCGACATAATCGCTTGCATCACACATAACTTCAAAGGGTTGGGTCCAATCGGGAGTTTTGGGATGGGAGCTTCGACCAATTTATTTTTCAAGATGTTAAATGCTTTAACACATTCTTCATCGAAAATAAATGGTGCGTCCTTCAATAGCAGACCGGTTTGGAAATGGTGCTAAAGTCTTTGATAAACCTTCTGTAGAATCCCGCATGTCCTATGAATGATCTCACCCCTTTCACTGATGTCGGAGATGGCAATGTAGAAATTACCTTGACCTTCGCTCGATCTACTTCAACTCCCCTTTCTGAAACTACATGTCCTAAGACAATCCCTTCCCTGACCAAGAAATGGCTTTTCTCCCAACTGAGCACCAAGTTAGAGTCCACACATCTTTCCAAGAACTTTGCCAACTGATTCAAACACGCATCGATTGATGAACCAAAAATGGATAAATCGTCCATAAAAATCTCCAAAGCATCGCCAATCATATCCGAGAATATCGCCATCATACACCTTTGGAATGTTGCTGGAGCATTACACAGACCAAACGGCATCCTGCGGAACACGAAATTGTCATATAGATACCTGAATGTCATTTTTTCTTGATCCTCCGGGTGAATAGCAATCTGATTGTACCCTGAGTAACCATCCAAGAAACAGTAGTATTTCTGCCCGACTAATTATTCCACTATCTGGTCAATGAATGGCAACGGAAAATGGTCCTTAGAGATTGCAGCATTAAGCTTCATGTAGTCGATACACACTCTCCATCCAGTTACAGGTCTTGTGGAAACTTTGTCACCATCCTTAGTATCCACCACAGTGATTCCAGAGTTCTTTGGCACAGTTTGTGTCGGACTCACCCATTCGTTGTCAGAGATCGGATATATGATTCTAGCATCCATCCATTTTAACACCTTCTTTTTCACAACTTCCTTCAAATTTGGGTTTAGCCTACGCTGTGTGTCTCTTACGGGTTTGGCTCCTTCTTCGGTGATGCTACGACGCATGCATGTAGTGGGACTGATCCCCTTCCGATCCGCAATTGTCCAACCAATAGCCTCTTTGTGCTTAGACAAAACCTCAAGTAATGCCTTCTCTTGCTCCGGTGTCAAATCAGCTGACAAAATTATTGGGAAAGTCTCCTTTTCTCCCAAAAATGCATACTTAAGATGAGCTGGGAGTGGCTTCAGCTCCAAGGTTGGTGGCTCCTGCAATGATGGCTTCAACGTTTTAGGAATTTTCGTTGGCAGCTTCTCGATGTGCAAACATTCTTCAGATTTCAATTTCTTCTCCTTACCTTCTTCTTGATTATTTTCCTTGTTAGCACCCTTTTCCTCTTTGGGGAATTCCTCAGCTTCTTGTTGCAATACTTTAGGCGAATATTGTTGAACTAATTCATCTATAATATCAACCTGATAGCATTCCTCGTCTTCTATCGTAACGCGTCCATAATTATTGCACTAACATGCTTGGTCAATTCAATATTTTTGGGTAGGTGCGAGAAGATATGTTTCTTGTGAATGCGCATTTCCTTAAAAATTTTTGCATAAGCAGGAACTTACTTGATGAGCTTGACTAGTGGAATATTGACCTTAATTTGACTGAATAGCTCCCACATCTCTTCCGCTTGCGGTCCTTTCTTTCCATATGGTCTCTTTTCTGGATTTCCAAAGCCGCATGAAAAGGAGCCATTCCACTAGTTTCCCTTTTTTCCCATTTGCTTGCAGGATCCTTTTTCTGCTATTGTTTTTCTTTTTCTTTCGTCTCTTCCCTTTCTGATTCCTCTTTCTCATCGAACACGATCTCTACATCACTATCTTCTTCAACAATTGGAGCTGTAACCTTATTATCTACTTTCTTTCCACTTCTAAGCGTATTGACTTCATTTACCTGCACATTCTTAGGTTGCACTTTCTCTTGTTCTTTCTCCTTCTCCATCTTCATAAGCTGATTCCCCAGTCTTAAGATTGCTTGAGTGTTTGCATCTTCAGCTTCCTTGAGTTTGAACAACATTTCATAAATTTCCTTTGTGTCAATATTTGTATTTCCTCCCTGTGGTGCTGGTTGCACATTCTGCTGCCTCACTTGTGGTTGCCTCTTATCTCTCTGCTGATAATTCTTGAATGGTCGTGGCGTGTTATGGAAGTGACCATATCCATGAACTTGACTGATCTCCGCATGTGTCATCGAGCACTCACTATGGTTGTGACCTACTTCACCACATGTATTACAAATGTACTAGCCATGTAATACATAAGCTCATTTTTATTTCTGAAATCTTGCGAGCATCTGGTTAAAATTCTTGGTGACAGCACTTAATTCACTATGAATTTCCTTCTTCCACTAGTTTTCGGCCTCCATGCTTGCCACATACATTGTGTTATCCTTCATAGATCCACTGATTTTTGAACCTAAACTAAGCTGCTCTAGAAATTTCCATGCATCTTCTGGCTCTTGCCACATGAAATTTCCACTAGACGAAGCATTGATCATTACTTGATTCGTTTCATCCATCCCATCAAAAAATATCTTCACCAGCTGCCACCGCGGGATATCATGATGTGGGCAAGAGCGCATCAATTCCTTTAACCGCTCGAACGCATCATGAAATGCCTCTCCCGGATTCTGCTGGAAGTCCTGAATGGCTCGCCTGATCTCTGTTGTCTTACTAGCCGGATAAAATTCTTGCAGAAACTTGGCTTTCAGTTGCTCCTAAGTAGTAATACTATTAGGTTGAAGTGAAGTAAACCAATATTTGGCTTTATCCTTTAAAGTAAAGGGAAACAATCTTAACCTAAAAGTATTCCTATTTGTATTTCTAGGGGTGTTCGCGTTGGCTATGGCTATAAGTTCGTACAAATGACTATATGGATCATCGGTCTTATATCCTCTAAACTGTGTTAACATTCCTGACAATTAGGGTTTAATTTCTACTTGAGAAGATATGCACAGGAAAGTATATGGGCGAGGCAACATCATACACCCTGGGTTGGAAGTGTGAGGCAACTGATTGCCCTCTCGGTTGAGCAAAATATAAAGGCGGAACAAAGTTACCGTTATGGTGCTCGTTGTTGTGAAATTGATGCCCCTGTTGTTGCTGTGGTTGTTGAAATCTCCTTGGAGGTCCTCGACCTCGGTTCCATTGTTGCGGTTGCTGGACTGGATGGTATGGCATCCATCCATCGTCTTCCTCATCGTAGACTGGATCTACCTCCTGGTACTGGTATTGTGGTTGCTGAGGTTGGGTTTGGGTTTGGGTTTGTAGTGGTATAGGTTGAAATGCAGATTGTGGTTTAAAAATGGGTTGTTGTGGTACGGCTTGCGATCGAGAAATTGGTACTTGCTATCAAGGCAGTGGGTTGCCATCACGGGTCGGCGCACCCCAGGCCATCGCAGCAGAAAAAGGATTGGTAACAGGTTGACCTAAAGGTTGGACTAAAGGCTGAGTGCATGATGGTACTGGTGTAGGGGCTGAAACCGCACCACCACTAGCACTCGTGCTACCGATGTGAAATTCAGAAATTGGGGTTATAATTGGTGCAACCCCCATTACCTTGCCCACAGGCTCATTGGTAACATCCTTTATGACTACACTACTAGAACTCATATTAATATAACGCCTACGCACACGATTATTGTGCGCAGTTCGCTCAATTTCAGAGTCAAAAAGCAAGGGTGATGTATGCCCACCCCGATGGGTACGCATGCACTAATGCAAAAAGACTGCCAAGACCAAAATAAAATTACTAACTAAACTCAATCACCAAAACTAAATCAAAAAATCAAAAAAAACTCCCTAAAGATCGTCTTATCCTAAGCTCACAACTCTCCAACAACGGCGCCAAAATTTGACACGCGCAGAGATCGTTATGCGGTCATAACTAATAAAATAAACCGCATTAAACAAGCATTCAAACACAATAAATACCGAAAAGTGCAATAAGAACATAAACCAAATGATTACTTGTATTAAAACTAAAACCAAAAGATCTAAGGTACTGAGATACGAAAATAACAACTTTAACCTACTGCTACTGATTGAAACAATCCAGAACACTAAGCTAAAAGCTAATTAAACTAAACTATTAATGAATTTGAAGTGAAAACATAAGAAATACCAAAAGATGTTGCTGAAATCCGAAACTTGGAGTTAAAGAAGCCTTAAGTCCACCTTAGGGGTCATTCCTTGCCTGCTGATTTCGACCTAAAGAACTTTATTTATACTTGTGGAAATTAAGAATCCGCGGCACACAAAACCTCAATCAGGGTCGCGCGTACTGCCTTATCCTCATTTTTTTGCTATTTGAATTTCTCTTCACCGCCTCATCATTGACGGTAAAGGGTGTAGTCACTTGGACTAAAGATCCCGTGAACCATGAGAAGTCACAGTATGCGCCACCATTTCCGAAATGGAATTAGGAAGAGAGAAAGACAATTGACATATTGAGATATTATTGGAAAAGTGTCCGATCGGATTATCTACAATGGTGTGTATCAATGTAGGATATTTTGGATACATAGAAAGAGTGAAAGGTCGTTTTCGGTATATAGACATAGAAAGAAAAATCTTAATTGAAAGTTTAAAAGAAACCAAGAAACACATAATAGTATTATGACAGATCCTACTTGGTGATTACCTTGTGGAGACTTGGTAATAAGCAGGAGTAGCTAGCAGTCAGATTTTTATGTTTCGCTTTTGCATGTTTTACTTCCCGAATAATTTGATTATTCAAAGTTCCACAGTCGATCGTACTTTCGGAAGTAAGTAGTGAAATAAGACTGTCATGAATTGAATTGTAGACTGTCTAAGGAGTTAGAAGTTAGCCATAGTAATAATTTTGCTGCAATGTTTATGTGTACTTAAAATGGAGATTTGAGTATTGGAGAAACCCACGCTCAGAGAATTACTTCATAGGTTATATCACGAGTAATTCTGGGAGGATAACATCTTAGGATCTTGAAATGGATACATATGAGTTGAAATTTGCATTTCAGTTGTGCATTGATAATACGTAGACCTGGCAATGGAGCGGTTTTGGAGCGGATCGGCATTGATCCAAACCTTTTTAGCAATTTCCAAAAGCTAATCCAAACCCGATCCGTAACCCGCAGGGTTTTGAATAATCAAACCCATACCTATATCCACCGGATCAACGTATACCCAACCCTTTTACCTGACTCATTTATGATATTAATGTTACACAATAATTACACATTCCAACAAATATAAGATGAATCACATTTTTTAGTTAATACTTATAAAAAATTCATATTAAAACAAACGGTTAATATATAACTTAATACTTGAAATAACAATTCAAAAGCAAAACAAGTGTCTACAATTGCAAAAATATAAGAGAAAATGTAGACATTGAGATGCATTTTCAAAAAATTTATACCTTCCAAAGTTACGATTAATTGAAGCCATCTTTGAACTTTATTCTTCTTGGAGTCTAATAATATTCGGGAATTAGGAAGTGGAACGACGAATGAACGACTACTCACTACTCGAGGACCTCAACTCTTGAGTATGCTATATGCTTGTCAAATTAATAATTTATAAATAATAAATTAATGTTATTATAATTTAAACAGTGCGGGTTATTAGCGGATCGGATTGACAGCGATCCAAACCCAACCCTTTTAGCAAAAGGGTTAATGGGTAGGGGTCGTTAACGGGTAAACGGATCACAAATAATGATCCAAACCCAAAAATTTTGCATGGGTTTGGAGCGGATCAGGGTCAAAATCCGCTCCATTGCCAGGTCTAATAATACGTAAACGCATCGATAACTCGGTGTTATAAAACGTATTGTTGTGCAAGATTTGATGAGTAAAAGACACAAGCATATGAGTCGAAGTTTATTCTTTCATTTTTCCCTAACGGGAAAAACGATATTTGTGGGCCCCTCGGTGATTTGGTGTTGACTTACAGTGCTGGCCAGCCAGGACAAATTGATGTGTTCAATTAGAAGTCATATATCATCACAAATCAGAAATCGAGAAACAGAGTATCGGACTGAGATTGATACTAATCAATGTCTCAAATTTGAATGATATACGGTAGAACGGAGGATCATATGATCACTTATCTTAGGACGCGTAACTGACTGGGTCAGAGTTCGGCAGCAGCTTTTGGAAGCTACAATTTGCTGATCAATTTAGAACTTGTACTGGTGTTATAGTTATAGACTTATCCAAGTGGGACACTGTTGTATTAGGTGTCTAAGCCATAACTATATTTAGTATATGTACTTAAATTGATAGCAGCAAAGTTCTTTTGGGTTGCCCTCAGTAGTCCAACTAGTATTAAGGTTAGTAGAGAAAGAGAAATAAATAGTTTATTAATTTGTTATGTGATAATAAATTAATTAGAAACAAGTTTGGAATTAATCAGAATTAACTGGAATTAATTTGGGATTAATTAAGGTGCAAGGGCTGGATTGCAATTGTTCAATAGTTGAACAATAGAGACTTATGGTCGAAGTAACACGCGCGGCGCGAGCATAGAGTGTCGCGACGCGTGCCTCGTATAGCCGGAAAAAGGGTTAGAGATAAGGGTTTTATCTCAGTTCTCTAAGGTTTTATTGCAAGCTTTTCTTAATAAGATTTAAGATTATTGACCTTTACTTGGACTTTTGGGTGTGAACCATTAGAGGCATGACATTTGTGGTGTTAGCTTCTGAGAGATCGACACTACAATGATTAATTTTTATTTGCTATAATAAAAATAAGGTATGTAATCCCGAAACCGTCTTTACTAATTTTGATTATACATAGGGTTTCCCATAGATGTTCTTATTTATATGTTCAATAGAGACAACATAGATCCTTTAGTTTGCATGTGAGCTTGAGTGTTTAAGTTTGTTTGTTTGCCTATTCCCCATCACTTCCAACTCAATTGGTTTTTTAATAGTTTTTAACTCTTTTAAATATTCATCTTTTTTCATTGATTTTTGAAGTTAAAACGAAATAGGATAATTGTTGAAACTTTGATATAAAAACATGTTTTTATGATAAATTGAACACTAATTAACAATAGACTTTGAAAAAATGGTATGATTAATATTGATAAGAGAAACATAAAGAGTGATATTACATAAGAAAAAAATTAAAGGTTATTATATGTGCAACGTAACATCCTTGTCTTTTTTTACGTCATACTTTAAACTTGCAACCTAGTGAGTTTCAAACGTTTTTTAGTAATATTTATCTTCATTTTTTAGTTTTAATACTTTTGGTAACTAAAACCTATAAATAGAAGTCTTTATCACTTTGAGAAAAAACATGTTTGTACGATAAAATGATATTTGATTAATAATAGACTTTGAAAGTCATATTATGATCAATATTGATGGATAATGTAATTAAATTAGTGGTATTATATAACTAAAAGTAGAAATGTTAGATAAATGCGTGAAACGATGTGAGACAAAGAAAAATATCAACATAATATGGTAAAAGAATAAAGTATTAATGTTGAACCACATTGTTTTGAGTGATCTCCTTTATAATAGATAGTTAAAACATTAAAATTTGAAAATTTCTACATATATACATATTGGTGAATCGAAAAATATTTATACTGGTGTCATTTTTTTACAAACGACAATACTATAAACTTCAAATCTACTCAAGTTTTTAAAAGTTTTAAGTAATTTTAAAATTTCTACGTATATACATATTGATGAATCGGAAAATGTTTACACCGGTGTCACTTTTTAAAAACAACGTAGTATAAACTTTCAGCCTAGTCAAGTTTTTAAAAGTTTTAAGTAATTTTAATTTTTACTTATGAGTTTCAATACTTTTTAGAGTTGAAACAAAATAGTAAAAATATTTTAAAACTTGCGATAAAAACATGTTTTTATGATAAAATGATCACTAATGATTTAGACTTGAAAAATCAAGTTTGATGGATAATGGAAGCAAATGAGTTGTATTATATAAGAGAAAGAGAAAATGACATATATGTATTTGAAGCAATGTAGGATAAACAAAAAAACCTCAATTAATGTGGTAAAATATAAATCATTTATCTTGAACCACATTGATTTCAATGACTTCTTTAATAAAAGAAAATAGATATTGGTGGATTTAGATAATACAAACATTATGTTAATCTGAGCAATACATTTAATAAACTCACATATTAGATGATTGTAAAATATACATAAATATACACTTAGTTTAGATGATTGAAAAACATACACTTAGTTTAAATGGTTGTAACATATGATTATTTTAAAACAATTAGTAAGCATTATTAAAAATACATTTGAAAAATCATTGGAAATGTTAAAAGACATGGGACTTTCAAATCAATGTGGTGCTTGGAAATATGCTTCAATTATATGATATATAGATTTTTGTTAAATAATATTTTATTTAACTCCTCCAATTAGATTTAAATTTCAAAATTTTATTATTTATTCCCTAATTAATCTATTTTATTAAATATCAAATAATGTTTTATTTGTCAAATATTAAATTCATGTAAGGACCATCACAGAGGTAAAGCTTGATCTCTTTTTGTTATCCTCTTATAAATATTTCTTGGATTTCGTTTTCCATTAAAGTTGAGTAGTATCTTAATTCATTTGTCGCTTTAGTGTTGGCTGGTCTTGCCCGCTAAAGGATAATGATTTATTTGGATAATCATCTTTTGGGTTTGTTTACATTTAGGTAACTTTTTTTTTTTACACATATGACCAACGAACTTGTTTGAAGTGTTCACATAATACCTTTATTACCCATTGGTGTAGGTTACCGCTGACGTGGCGTACATATAGTATTATGTATTGATACACGAGGGTAATGAACTATTGGTTTTGTTCATATTTAGGTAATTTTTTTATACACATATGACAAACAAACTTGTTCAAATGTTATTATTGTTATACTTTAAACACACACACACACACATATATATATATATATATATATATATATATATATATATATATATATATATATATATATATATATATATATATATATATATATATATATATATATATATATATATATATATATATATATATATATATATATATATATATATATATATATATATATATATAGGTTCATATGAGACCATTATATTCCGGGATACGCATTCCTAGCCACTCATTTTGAGTGTAAAATAAAAAAAATTAAAAAATGCAAAATGTATGAGAAAATATATTTATTTATTATTTTCGTCATTTTTTATTCAAAAAAAAAAATAAAATCTAGACTTTTTTTCATATTCTAGTAGAATATTACACTATTATGTGTAATATTCTATTAGAATATTCAACATCCAACAACATTCCACCGATTTTTTTTTTAATTTTTCCATATTTTTTTCGATTTTTTTTAAATTTTTAATATTTTGTTAGATAGAATAAATAGAGAAAATTACTTGAATTTTTTTTGAAACTTCTCATTACTTAGGATATTTTATCCAAAAACCACAACATACTTTTATTTTAGGTCCAAAACTCACATTCTTTTATTTCTAAAATAAAACAAATCGTATTTATACTTTTAAACCAAAGCAACGACTTATATAATAAATATTGGAAAACAATATTTTGCAATGCATTGTATGTTCTTCGAATATAACATGTTTTCGAAAGAAAATACAATAGCCAAAGATAACCACTCACCCTCTTCCTTTATCAATCTCGCCGCATTATGCGGGTACCCCATTAGTGTATGTATGTATGTATGCATGTATGTATGTAGGGCTGTATACGAACCGAACGAACACGAACGGAGGCATGATCATGTTCGTTCGTTTAAGTTTAACCGAACAAATGAACGAACACGAACGCATAAACGAACGAATTTCCTTGTTCATGTTCGTTCGTTAAAATATTCCTTTGTTCATGTTCGTTCATTAAGGTTCTAAACGAACATAAATAAACGAACATAACAAACGAAAATGAATGGACGTAAACAAACATAATTGAACATGAACAAACCAACATAAAACAACCTAAATGAAGATAAATATTGATAAACGACCATTAGCATCCAGACACTAAATCATACGTAAATACATGTATTGTAGCAAATCCTACGATATAAAAACATCAAAAAGTCATAAAAATATAGTGTTTTTTTTCTCTATATATATATATATATATATATATATATATATATATATATATATATATATATATATATATATATATATATATATATATATATATATATATATATATATATATATATATATATATATATATATATATATATATATATAAACGAACATAAATGAACGTTCATGAACGTAATTGAACGAACAACACCAATGTTCATGTTCGTTCGTTAAACTAAACGAACAAACAATATTGTTCATGTTCGTTCATTTACTAAATAAACGAACATAAACGAACTTCCCGCCGAACAAATCACGAACGGTTCGTTGAACGTTCAGTTCGTTTACAGCCCTATATGTATGTATGTATGTATGTATGTATGTGTAAGACCCGTTCCCGGATACTCTTTTCAAATTTAAGCCATTTTCTATATTTACGCAGTTAGCGGCGCTACCTCAAAGAGGTAGCAACATTATGTGTTGTGAGAATTGGTATGCGGTTTATGTGGCGATAGCGCCACTAACTCGTTATGTTAGCGACGCTATGCCTTGCAAAATGGAAACCCTAATTACGGATTTTTGGCACCTATATAAGGACCCCCAACCTCTGGGTCGCATTTTTAGACGAACTTTTGAGCGACCCTAGATGGCTGGATTTTTCTCTCATCTCATTCTCTTGCTTTTGGAGGGATCTTTGAAGGAAGGAAGGAAGGAGCCTTGAGTGTTAGAAGGATGCATCCACTTGGTGGTGTTGATTTCTCTGTGATTTCAGAGCTTTGGTAAGCACTATTAGACAAAGCTTTGGTAAGCACTATTAGACAAAGCTTTGGTAAGCACTACGTGTTCGCCTCCGATGTTCGATTGGGGAAAGGATCCAAGTGTTAACATATGGTGGATTTTTGCGGTGGAGGATGCTTCTCGCACCTATTTTTGTCCCAAGAATTCCAATATGAAATTTGCTGTGAACCTTCTAAGGTAGGGTGCAAAATATTGGTGGGAGTTGTAGACCATTGATCTCACCGCTGCTCAGTTGTAGGCTATTACTTGGGCCCAGTTCATACAAGAGTACGTTCCACTAGTGAAGATGGAATGGTTGGCCTAGGAGCATCTGAACCTAACACAGACTACGAAGACGGTGTCTGAGATCACCAAGAAGTTTAATGAGCGGGCAATTTTCTACCCTAACCCGCTATCTAATGCTTCGCACTGACATCGAAGAGATTGTGTCTGCTTCCAGGCACCAAAGTCTTAATGATATGATTACGGTAGCTTGGGGCCGGGAGCTGGATCTAGAGAACTAGAAAAAGCAGAAGCGACGAGCGCCAACACAGTCTTAGCCGGCGTTGAAGAAGTACAGGGGGCAGAGGCAAGAAAACAGGGTCAGAAGAGCCAAGGTCAATGTGGCACGTATGGAAAAAATCATGACGGCAGGAGGCCAAGATTTGTTTTCACTATAACCAGGTGGGTCAGGTCAAAGCCCAATGCCCCAGTCTGGCTCTAGGGGTGGTACAGAACCCAACGCCCACTACACTGCGCATCACCAATGGACGTAAGGGAAGGACGAAGGCCTGAAGGCCAAGGGTCGGGTATTTGTGTTGTCTGCTGATGAGGCATGAGATGCACTTGATGTCGTTACGGGTACTTTTCCATTTATTTACTCTCTATTTTTGCTCGTGTCCTTATTATTATTGTTATACCTTGATTAGGAACATTCTTAGACAGCTTTGTGCCTACATTAGTACTTTTTGACTCGAAGCTAGCCATTCCTTTGTGTCATTCGTGTTTAGTAAGGATTTCAGTATTGCTCTTGGAGCTCTTGGTCGCCCATTAGAGGTTGAGATCACTGACGAAAAAATCGTTCGAGCTTTTAGCATTTTTTGTGGTTGCGAGGTGGAGATCCAGGGTGTGAGGTTCCCAATAAACCTCATCCATATACCGTTGGGTGACGGACCGGTTATAGTCGGCATGGACTGCTTAGCCTGACACGACGCATGGATTGACTATGAGAATAAGCGAGTATGGATTTGAACCCCAAGGGGGAGAACTGGTGGTGCAAGGCGTTAGAAGGAAGTGCAATGTGACATTCTATTCGGCTGCCAGGGCACGTAGACATTTTCAGCATTGGGGCTCGGGGGTTTATGCCTTATGTTGTAGATGCCCGAGAAGAGAAGAAGAAGACTGCAGATAATATATCAGTGGTTCGGGAGTTCCACGAAGACTTTCTTGGTGTGCCTCCTGAGATGTAGATGGAATTCCGAATTGACTTAGTCCCTGGTGCGGCTCTGATAGCCAAGGCACTATATCATCTTGTGCCTCCGGAGATGCAAGAGTTGTCTACAAAACTTCAGGAGTTGTTGGAAAAAGGGTTCATTTGAACCAGTAGTTCACCTTGGGGAGTACCCATCTTGTTTTCAAGAAGAAAGACAAATTGCAGCAGATGTGCATCAATTACCGTGAATTGTACAAACTTAAAATGAAGAATTGTTATCTATTGCTAAGGATCGATGATATGTTCAATCAACTACAGGGGCTTTGTGGTTTTCTAAAATCGTGTTGCGTTCGGGGTACCATCAGATGCGGGTACGGGATGACGGCATTCAGAACACGACCTTTTGGGACGAAATACGATCACTATGAGTTTTTAGTGATGTGTTTTGGGCTCACTAATGCCCCTACAGTTTTCATGGACCTTATGAACCAGGTGTGTTGACTGATGTTGGACCGATTTGTCATAGTTTTCATCGACGATATCTTGGTCTATTCTCGAACCAAGGAGCAGCACGAGAGTCACCTGAGGGAGGTACTGGAGACTCTGAAAAGGAAAAGCTCTATGTAAAGCTGTCAAAGTGTGATTTCTGGTGCGGGAGGTTCAGTTTTTGGGGCACCTCGTTAATAAATAGGGAATTATCGTAGATCCAACCAAGGTGGAGGCCGTAATGTGATGGGAAGTTTTGAAAACTCCCTCGGAGATCCAAATATAATTTATATGTTATAAAATGTTTCTAGAAGCTTTTTATAAAATATTAAAGTTATGACACATTACTTAACTTGTGTAAGTGGTATTTGTCTTATCAATATGAGATTTGGTTTGAAAAGAGTGTAATCCTTCACCGCCCTTTTAAGCCAATGCATGTGCGCCTTTGGTGTGACCAAGGGTACTTCACATGTAGTATAAATAGGTGTAAGATCTTGAAAAAAATTGGAACTAAGTTGAGCTTTCTCCCCTTCTCTCTTTCACTCATTCTGAAAAGACTATCTTGAAGTTAAAACTTTAATTCTATCTTTAAGCTTAAGAGATTCAAAGACTAACACAAGTAAAGTATAGCAATCAAGGATATCCTCCAAGGGTGGAAAGGGTTGTTGGTGGATCACAATTAGAGAGGAGCATCTTGGTCATTCATGGACTTCTTCAATATCCAACTTGCTTGGATCCAATGGCTACAAAGGCTGTAACTTCTAGACCCCTTATGGTTGTTTTAGTTGTTCTTTTTGTGCATGCAAAATAAGATCTTGGTTTGGGAATAAATTTTTTTTCATGTTTTGTTCAACTGATTTTAATGCTTCTGCCACTTCCTTTGGTAAACTTGTTTTGAGTAAACCATTTGAACAGTTGATACCAAAATTCCCAACATGTTTATGATTTCCTTTTCCTTAGAGTCTTCATCTATTGGTCTCTTGTGAACTCTTTTTATCTCTACTAGGGTCATAACCTAGCGACATCAAGTTACACATTATGGTGTAGCAACAATCGTTTCTATGTCGGTAGTCATTCAAAGTTGAACTAGACATGAAGAGTAGATGCTATAGCACCAAATTGCAGCATGTCTATGAGGTGGAGTATGATGTTATATTCTGATGGTGCCCGGAGGAATATAAATTCCATTGTGATTGGTTTTTTTCCAGGGCCAATAGAGTGTCAGAGGGTATATGGTAGGTATATTATGCCTATCCGCCAGACGCTATGGCATGTGAAGCCTGTTAATCTACCTATCAGGGGCTTTAGCTCTTCTTTCATTCTCTAGGTAGTTGTCAGAATTAGTTCTCAAATATAATGTCGGCTGCCCTGCTGTTATCTACATAAACTCGATAGATCTTAGTGTTTTGTATCAACCCCTAGATGACAATGGGGTCATCTCATTGCTAATGGCTTAACCTAGGGCCATTTAAGAATATGATTTCTTTGGTATTTTTATGCAGTCCTCTTACTAACGTGGGTCTCTACTTATTGACTCGATGGGTGATTTGATTGCTAGGATCTCTATGCCATTGTCTTTAATTTGTTGTTTGTATTTTGTACTATATGGGGAATAGCTTCACAGTGTTCAGGTTGTTATTGAGACTCTTGATTATTACTACAATTCCCCTTGATGCACCTACCGTTATTTTTCTTTCTTTAGTATCATACATTCTGCCATATCGTGTCCATAGATAACGTGTAACTCGTTGTACATTTTGTTATCTCTTGGTGGTTTGTCATTATGCTTGGTCGTCACCTTTGATTTATCTGTGATGGCCAGGATGTCAGGTTTACTGTTTTGCATCTTCTTAAGTGAATAGGGAGTAACAATGATCATGGTTATGCCCTCGAGATGATCGCCCCCTATGGCCTAATATGTGGGGATTGTGGATCTGACCCTGAAATTGTTTTGCTTGTGGCCGTAGTCGAAGGCCGTCTATAAGTGTGCATGTTGTTGTAGGCTATTCTATACCTATGTATGACTCTACCCTTTCTTTTAGCTCTTGATGCGTGGCTAGTATTCTTCCCAGTAGATTCTATGATAGCAGTCGTGGCAGTAGGTCGTTTATGAACTCATGTTATCATGTTCTCGTCCTTCCCTGGTACACTGAACATCCTGTCATTACAGAATGTAAAGTATGATTCAATCGATTATCCCTCTATATGTCTGCGCCTCAGGATCATCTGTATATCACCCTTATTTGCATGAAGTTTTTAAGGAACATCTCCTGTAGTTGTGTAAAGTTTCAAATGCTATTTGGAGCCATGTTTTTCAGCTATGCTCCTGCATTCCCATCGAGGGTTGTTGCAAGGCAGGTGCAACAAAAATCTCTTTTCCAGCTTCAATGACCTTATGTGCCATGTAAGTACCGATATGGGTATTTGGGTAGGTGGTTCAATTATAGGTTTTCGGATTTGGGAGTCTCATGGTGCTTGACATTACGTAATTGCTTAGTTCTTTTATGAATGGTTATGTGTGGAGGTCATCAGATTCTTCTCCAGGTTTTTGTGTAATTATATGATATGTTGGTTAGAGCTGCAAACAGGTAGTATGGGGGTGGGGGTTTATGTCTGGTAGTGCGAGTTGGGCGTATGTAATATAGTAGGACTGTGGTTGGTACTATTTGTTAATTTTATGGTTTGGAAGGGGAGAGTGGTAGTTGAGGGTGTCCAGACGGTATGTATGATTGGTATTTGTTGGAAATCGTGTCCAAGGTCATTAACTTGTAATGATATTTCTAATAATAGCAGAGTCATTTTGGGTTGTCCTCGCGACCTAGTAAAAACAAACAATAGCAAAAAATATAGAGGAATGATTTGTTTATTAATTCATTGAGAAATAAATTAATCAAAAACTAAATAAGCAATTAATTAATAAATTAATTTGGAATTAATTTACAGAAATTAATTAGAAGGACTGGATTGTAATTAATTAAGGGTTTAATTAATAGAAACAAGTTCAGGGGTTGCGGCCGCTAGAAAGCTCCTTAAGTTTGGAACCCCTAGGAGCCTTCCAGTATAAGTAGAGGCCTTGAGGTTAAAGCCTAAGACATGCCAAACCCCTAAAGGAGTCGTCGATCTCCTTCCTTCCCTCCTCCCTCCTCTTTGTTGAAATCCATAACCCTTTCCAAGGGTTTTGGATTGATTTCTTCAAGCAAGAAGAAGCTCTGTCTGTTTGTTCTTCTGGTGCTCTTGGGTGCGAGTCATTAGAGGGATTCTAATTTAGATCCTTACATCCAAACAAACACATGAATTCATAATTCATCTTATTGTTGATGCAATTACTTAGAACATATGATATTGATTATAAACTTGATGATTATTCTTTGGATAATCTGCTTGTTTATGGGATTTGATTTTGTTTTGTCTTCCGCTGCATGATTGTTCTAGAACTGTAATCAGAATCTAGAAACAAATGCCAGTCGTCCTCTGGGAGAGGTTCCCAAGAGATGCTTTGACAGTCTAGTTAGGGTTGATTATTGAGAAAATGTGTGTATGGTAGTTAAAGAGAGCATGAGTCCATTACCGGTTGCATCTCAGTCCTTCCATAATAAGAGAGTAAGAAGGATTAATCATGGGGGCAAAGATGTTGGTACCTTCCTAGTATAGTGCTTCTTATCGGTATGTCAAACTCTCTGTCTTCAGTCTGGACCTCAATTGGTCCTCAACTAGACTTCAGTGGTGGCACGACCACTATATTTGTCTCATGTATGTATGAAGTAGCTCTAGTTATTGTGTCCATGGCAATGTAGCCAAGCTTCCATGTAATGGATGTACTATGCAAATAGGCCCTCTTGTGGTTTATAGTGTAAAGACAACCATATTTACAAGGCAGTATCTACAACAAGGTTGTCGTGTTGCGACTGTTGTTGCGGTTATGCCGTATTTCGGATAAATGTCATCGATAATAGAAGGAGAAGCTTTATAACACTGTTTTCTATCCTAAATTGATCAAACCCCATAAAAATGACATGAAAATCAATAGCCAAAAACAAAGGATCCTTAAAATAAAAAACGTGGAAGACCTAAAAGGAACATAGGAGTTGATAATCAACCGAGGGAGAATGAAATAGATGTTTATAAAGATAAATGTCGAATATGTGAAAGAGAAACATGAAGATGGATTTGAGTCACGAGGAAGTGTCGTCTAGGAAGAAAATAAATAGAGAGAATGCGAGTCGTTGGGGAGGCATGTTGTATTCGGAAAGCTATGATAAGTAGTGGCGTATTAGGAAAAATGGAGCGAGGTTATCTCTAATGAACATTTAATAAAGAGTTTATCGGTGAAAATATGATACGGTAACGTTAAATTTAGCTGAACTCCCCCATTATGAACATGTCATGATGGATGAGAGTTGAATGTCCATTCAATGGTTGAATGAGTCATTTTAGTAAAAAATAAATATTAATGAAATACTTTATTTAAAAATAGTTATTTATTTTATTTTATATAACTAATATATCTGTTATTTCGAATTTACGTTGTTTAAATTAATTTAATTTGATGTATTGTTCATAATTTTAATTTCTAAAACCTTAAATATTGTAGTTTTGTATATTCTAATAGAATGTTACATTGTATGTGTAATTGAATATTACACGATATGTGTAATATGTGCAACATTCTATTACAATGTGCAACATTCTCACTGAAATATTTATTTTTTATTTTTTATTTTATAAATTTTTTTAAAACTAACGGAAATTATTATAATTTTTTTAAAAATTTTCTCATTGTTTTTGTATTTTGATTTATTTTTATTTTTTGATATCTAATATGAGTGGCTAGACTTTCGTCTCCCAATCTCACAAAATCTATATTGTAATTTGAACTTTTATATATAGGGTTAGGATCCGGTAGGAACCCAAAATCCAGTAGGAACCGCGATGACTGTTCTCGTCTAATCATTCTCATAAGGGCAATAACGTCAAAACGTCTTCCTTCGACGTGACGCAATCACGTGCGACGCACGTCCACGGAACGAAATACGAACTCGAGGATTTAAGTGGGTTTTTTAAGTGAGTTTTTTTTCTCTTTTTTTTTCTTTTTCGTTTTTTTCGTTTTTTTTTATTTTTTTATTATTTATTTTTTTTCAAAAAAAATTATTTTTTTTTCAAATTTTTTTTATTTTCGATTATACTCGGTTTTTAGATTTTTATTTTTTTATTTTATTTATTTATTTATTTTTTTTTTTTGAATGCTACAGTACTCGATTTTTAATTTTTTTTTGTTTTTTTTCATTTTTTATGTATATTTTTTAATCTTAATTTTACCGTTTTTTTTTGTATCTTTAATCTAATCAGTTTGGATCATGATATTTTTAATCATAACGTTTTGGATCATGTATTTTTGGATCAAAGTTTTTTTGGATCTTGGATCATAAGTTTTGAATTATCTTGTCGTTATTTGTTTTTTTAACTCGTTTTGGATCATAACGACCTTTGGATCTTGAATCATAACAAATTTTGAATATTGGATCATAAGTTTTGAATCATAAAACATATTTTGGTTTTAATATTTTTGGATCATGTGTATTTTTTTTGCTATTTTGATGAGTTTTTTACTTCAAAATATAAAAATGAACACGAAAAAACATTTTTTTCAAAAAATACTTTTTACAAACTTACTATTATAATATTTACAATGTCTCTTAATTTTTTCAGAATTTTTGGAATTTTTTGTTGGTTTTAGATTTTTTATAAAAATAAAAAATAAAAAATATTTTTTTTTAAATTTTCATGATTGTGCTTGTTTTGTAGAGAATTAAATTTTAAGAACTTTGGTTTTTTCAGATTTTTTTTTACAAATAAAAAAAAGTTATGACTAAAAAACCTACTGGATGGAAAAAATAAATAAGATGGCCAATTACAAGTCGACACGTGACTTAAATGTTCTTTGCAATTTTTTCTTCCCTCCCTTGTAGTTTCTAACATTTACGAAAACAACCCCTGAATTTTAATACATGATCACTATTTGCACATTGAATCTAATCCGTCCATTTTTCAAGATTAAATGTTCAGATTTGTCGTCGCGGTTCTTACCGGATTTTGGGTTCATACATGATCCTCCTTCTATATATATATATATATATATATATATATATATATATATATATATATATATATATATATATATATATATATATATATATATATATATATATATATATATATATATATATATATATATATATATATATATATATATATATATATATATTAAACAAATAAAAATAAAACAATTATGCTATATGCACACCTCTGTTTTTTTAAATTGATTCATGTACCTCCTTTGATATGATTTTTTTCTTTGTTGTTTTTCTTATTTAATATACCTCTTTTTTATTTAACTTTTTGTCTTTTTGTTGTCTTTATTTTTTTTATGTTTTATATATTATTATTATTATTATTATTATTATTTGATAAAAGTTTATAATTCGTCATAATCATTTAGAAAAAATCACGTGTTTAATTTCTGACATTTGCGGCTAGCCAATGTGATTAATAAAAGATTACGTGTTCAGTCGTCTAATTTATCACACATGTTTACTATTTATGTCTTTTCTTTTATTATTATTATTATTATTATTATTATCACATTATTATCGTTATTATTTGACAAAAGTTTACAATTGATAATGTGGTTTCCAAAAATCACGCGTTTAATCGTTGATATTTAATTGTTCAAGTTTACCATGGGTGAATGTGATTTATAAAAAATCACACATTTACTCGTTTATTTTTCAGCGTACATGTTTACGATTGATTTCTTTTATATTATTATTATTATTATTATTATTATTATTATTATTAATTATCACATTATTATTGTAATTATTTGAGAAAAGTTTACAATTGGCAACACCATTTACCAAAAAACACGCGTTTAATCGTTGGTCTTTAACTGCTCACATTTACGATCCGTCAATGTGATTTACAAAAAATCATGCGTTTAGTCGTTATGAACCAACATAATTTTACACTTCAATAACCACACTAACAACAGTGTTGAAAATCAACATTCCATTGGGGTTGTAACCATATGGGCATGGACTCCACAGTTGACCATTAGGCATCTGTTGTGGTCAAGATTTGGGAAACGGAGTTTAGGCTTTGAAGGTATCACTTCGATTCGCTCGAAGTAAGAGTTGAGCTTAGGGTTTGAAACAAAGATGACATGTTGGGCTTATGGTTTGAAGGTATTGTATGTATGTGTGTGTATAGTGTGTGGAGGTACCAACATAGATTGACGATAAAGAAAATGAAAGCTTGAGATTGTAATAACTACTCCAACCTCTATGTGTGTGTATGTTTGTGCGATTTCATTTTTAAACAAATTAATTAAAAAAATCAAAATGAGGGGTACATTGGTCATTTTACCCTCCATTTAACAGAAGAAATTAAATCTAACGGAAGAAATGACCAAAACTATTAGTAAAAGCATACCACAGTTACATATATGTTGGATTTTATGAACTAGGACCAATATGAAAAATCTGATAAACCACAGGGATTAAATCTGTAATTTACTCTAACAATAATAATAATAATTTAAATAAAAAACAAATCATAACAAAATAACGAAATAAACATAAAACAAAAAAACCAACAAAAAGACCAAAAGAGGTCTCTTAGGAGGGTTGGTAATGAATACCCAAGTAAAAAAATGCCCCAAAATAAGTGGAAAGATAAGACAAAATTCTTAAGCTAATCACCTTGATTCCCCTATCTTCCAAAGGCATCTCATGTGTCCCCATATAAACCTGCTAATTTATATAACTAAGATACGCAAAATAAAGAAAATTGTTTTACCCCATTTGACATAATTTAGAAAATATTCGTAATTCAGTAGACATGCGTGGTGAGCAACCACCACACGACCTCTATAAATTGAACCCACCCCACTGCACTTCAAAATCACAATTCTTTGCACACAACCTAAATCTCTCTAATCTCAATCTTCCAACGAATGGAAAAGTCACTGCAGTGTTTGATAGTGATGGTAATGGCACTGTTACTTTCCACCGGATACCTGCAACTCACGGAAGCACAGACGCCATGCGATCCGGTGAACATCAGCTGGTGTCTACAAGCCATCGTCTCAAACATGCCACCGTCGACAGACTGTTGCCAGAAGCTCAAGACTCAGGAGCCTTGTCTTTGCCGGGAAACGGCTGACCCGACTTTTGGTGGCTATCTTGGACTTCCCGGTGCCAAGAGGGTCGCAGCTGCATGTGGCGTAACCTTCCCTAACTGTAAATGAGAGCAGCAAATGACGATGGTAAGTTGCGGAATTGGAAATATGTGTGCGTTGTTCCGATGTTGGTTGTTTTACCACTTTTTGTGTTTCAAACGATATGTGAGTGCAAGATTTTGTTTTCAAAGTTCGTTTTCAATATACCAGATTTGTGTTTTGGAAGCTTGTATCAATCGTAAATTGTATCAAACTGAACATATTTGTAATATACAACTAAAAGAAAACATGAAAGACTCCTTCAAACTTTTTTTCTTTTAACAGAGGTTCGTTCACCTGTTAATCGTCAAAATTGAAGGGATATAATATCAAGAGTAATTGTATTCATCCCTATCTTTTATTCCTACTCATATTTCTACCCATGTAAAATTATGACAACTGTCACATTTAATAAAACTAATAATATTTTAAAACACATGTCACAATTTCACATGAGTAGGAAGATTAGTAGGAATAAAAGGTAGGAACAAAAACTTTTTCTCTAATATCAACCATTCCACAATTGTACGGTGGAGGAGGTACTAAGGGTATCTCCAACCCCACTCTAAAAATAAAGTTATTTTATTTTTTATTCTATTTTGTTTTAACCCACTCTATAACCAACTTTATACTTGAGTATTTAAATAGTATTAGTTAAAATATAGAGTAATACTATTCATTTATACCAAATATAGAGTTAATGTTTCACTTGTCATTTTTAGTCCTCTAGTTTTTATTTTTATACATTTCTAGTTTATTTAAATATAATAACAAATACTTACAATTATATTATATATTAAATGATATTAATTAATTATAATTATCAAAATTGAATATTTATATATCGAATTCATATAAAAATTTACGTATATTTAAAAAAAATTAAAACACGAATACATGACATAATGACTACATGCATTATTTTACATAACATGATAATTGAGGATGAACGTGATTTTGACGCACCAATTGAAATAGCGAGAGAAGTGCCGCCTTTCGTGAAAGGTGTCCAGTGGGGAGGGTTGATATGCCTGGTTGCGTGTGCTGCGGCGTACAGTAGCCTGAAGTAACCGTCGGTGATGTGGGTGTCTGGGTAAGGAAATGTTAGTGGGATTTGGTTTATTTAGCTATTATTTTTGTCAAAGTTAGGTTTAAAGTCCTGATTATCAGGCATTTTGGTCAGTCGCTTTTGGGGATGATGTTAATTTGTGTTGGTTCTATCAGTCGTTGTTTAACTTAGATGTATGGATGTTTAACATATGTTGGTTTGGGGAAGTTAATGTTAATTATAATGAAATGAAGATCGTTATGCTATATTTTGAATCGGTTAACAGATGTTGGTTTAAAGTTGTTTTGGTAATGGGTTAACTGATCTTGCAAGATATGTTCATAAACTTGTTGTCAAGTACAGGAATATGACTAAGGCGAGTAATAAACATGTTCATTGTCTATCCAGGAAAAGACATATGTACTTTGCCCATTCATGTTTAACAATAAGTACCAATAACGTGTTTGGATAATAGTGATTGTAATTTTCCTAAGTTTTACACTTATTACGGTATACCATTATGATTTCCATTGAACATTATTTGTACAGTGGAACGTCTGTAAGTGTAAGTGAGTGTAATGGGTTGATAATGAGTTACATATGATGATGATCTATGAATACTAACCAACTTCACATTCATTAATTGCATCCAACCACAATACACGATTTGAAGCTTGTAGTTTATGGTCATTTCTTGCATCTTCTGTCGTTCTTAAACAACTTTTCGGAGACTTCTTTATCTTCAAAAAAGCTATTTGCCATTATTCTCTAACAAACACAGGAAATACAAACGTACTTTGTTATAAACCAAAAAACCCATATATTTTGTTGTTGCACCTTTCTACCAGGTTAACACAAATATAAATATAAATTACTTGCTTTTTAATTTGCTACCAGATCACCTACAAACCAAACACTTGAAAGACACAATGTATGCAATTACAAACCCTAAAATAACAAGGTAATACCAAACCAAACAAGTCTAATATGATAACATTACAAGGTAATACCAAACTAAACAATTAAGGTCCGAATGAACATGCACATAAATACTTAAACATCAACATAGAACACTTCAAATACACAATGTACTTATTACAAACCCTAAAAATTCAAATTTAAGTTCGCAGAAACTACTATTTGATTGCAAAGCTAATCCAGATTGTCTGACTTTTAATCCAAGTCCATGGTCTTGTCAAATGTCATCCCCTCCCCAGTTGCAACGTAGACTGTTTTTGGAAGTTTTTTTATGATTCTTTCAGATCTTTTTGGGACACGTTTTTTGGAACTTCCAATGTCTTGTCCCATAGGAGCAGCATCCACATCCTTAGCTCCATTATGTTAACTCAAATGTCCACCTTCTACATCCTTCTCTCCATGCACTGATGTTTTACCCTTCTCATTCCTTGCTCCAGTCCCATTTTTTGTACTACCCTTCTCCTTCCTTGCTCCAGTTGCATTTGCTTTAGATGTTATCTTGTTGTGTCCAGCTGGTTTACAAATACCACATAAGACTCTCTTCCCCACTTTTGAGACTGTGTGCCTGTTATTCCTTTCAGAAACATCATTCTTTCGCCTTACAGTTGGCCTCCCTGGCATTCTTCTTTTCATAGGGGTAAAGATGGAATGTATTCTGTTGTGGGCCACATGTCTGATCCATTCATACCAAGTATAGCTTTTCTGTAAGTGTTCTTGTAAAAGGTTGCAAAGTACAAAGGATCAACATAAGCCTCAATTGTTCCATTTACGAATGAAATGGTTGCCAAAGAATGCACACACCCATAACCATTTATTTGCCAAAACCTACAAGTGCATGTTTTCTTCTCTATGTTGACAGCATAGGCTTCCCCCATATTCCTTGTTTCAAATTGCAACAATCCACATGGAAGCACCTGCCAGTACCTGTTTAATAAAACATATGAGTATTGATGGTCTTACAAAATGAGAAATTACATTATTAATGTTGAACAAATTACCTTTGCAGAAATTTCAAATCATTGATTTTTTTGTCTAAGCACTGGACAAATTTCGTATTCAGGCCAGTTACTAGCTTTAACTTGCATTCTATGCATTCTATCCATGACATAGGTACGAATTTCTTAAAGCATGGTAATGATTGGTTTTTTCCTGGCTTCTATTATAACACTATTAAATGTTTCAGAAAAACTATTCTCAACTGCATCACACATGCTTCTGACATGCCTAGGTCGTCGTGCGGTCAAAAATAAGAGAAAACCTAACACACACTAGTATAGCGGTAGTCAGGGTCGATCTACAGGAGCTTCGTGGTTAGACTAGATGAGAGATTACCAACTAATAGTGTCACAGCTATAGTCGGAGGATCTGGTTTCTATTTTCCTATCACTAGCAAATGAGACAATGCTCAAACACTCAAGCCAAGCTAAGCTATGTCCAAATGACCTAGTCACTTTCTGAAATCAGAAGTACATCTCTGACTCAGAAGCAATCAAAGGCATCCACACTAACCAAACCAAGCAAAGCATAAACTACCACTAGTTAAGTCCTAGGGAACAGTTACTAGCCAAGGTTTAATGCTTACCAAATAACCTAATTAGCTACTGATTTCAGCTAAGAAAAACAGTCCTAACAAGGTCCAAAACAATATCCAAAAACACAATCAATCAAACAAACCAAGCACAAATACTCAAAACACCGAAAAGCTAAGATTAAAAGTAACCAAATGCTTTTCATTCACCAAACTGAATTTCAATCACAAAACAGTAACCAAAATGTTTCTAAAACAGAAACCTAAGTGCCCAAAGTCAGTGGTTGTCACTCCCAAAAGACTTTAGCTACAAAACTACTTTCTACCAAAATGAAATTGAAGTCAAAAACATAAAATACCAATTATGAGCTTGCTGAAATGGAATCCTGGAGTCAAAGAGCTTCAAGGTCGATGTTTACACCCGGTCTTTGCTAGGGTTTTCGGCTGGAAATGCATCTATTTATACTTGCAAATTTCCCGCAACCGCGCCGCGCAGAAGTGAAATTTGCGGCGCGCGTACTTATCTTTCCCCGTTTCTTCGGAATTTAAATGTGTTCCACCGCCTTAAGCCCGCGTCGCGCATAGTTTATTCCCGCGGCGCGCGTACTTATCTTTCCCCGTTTCTTCGGAATTTAAATGTGTTCCACCGCCTTAAGCCCGCGTCGCGCATAATTTATTCCCGCGGCGCGCGTACGAATTCTCTTGATCTTTCATTCTTTCCATACTTTTTCCTTTTGTACACTTTTAGTCCCTGTTTCTATCCTTTTTCTCCAAACAAGTCCTGGCACGAAAAGTGAGAATACCCAGACATATTTGATATAATTTAATCAAGAACAGGGCTCAACAACGCCTAAAATACTTGATATCACTAGGCGTTGTCAAACACCCCACACTTGTGCCTTGCTTGTCCCCAAGCAAGAGAGTTTTTAACAAATTATAATAGAGAATCAAACAATTTCTGACTGTGTTCAGTTTCAAAGTTTATTGCTTTTTGAGTTAGAGTGGAATAGTTCGTGAAAACATAATTGAATTGTTCTTTGGAATTCATGGCTTTCTAGAGAACCCTTGATTACAAACTTTCTGTCCACAATGAAGTGTACTTACTCATTCAAATTCTAAAGGCCATTAAGGAATTGTCCATGACTTTCGATGTTGTCCGTGTAGCGAGCTTTCAGAAATATCATCCCAGACCAGACGATCTTAGGTGATAAGGTGCATAAAGCCCACCCATTTTAGACCTACCGGCTCGAACAACAAAGGCCACAGATTGACTTTTCCTTCCTAAATTCCAATCCTAAAACAGCTCAATCTTTTAACTCATAAAACTCAACTTATTTGACTAACTAATAGCATAATCACAACTAAGCAGTATTTCTTGAAAAATACTAGTGCTATCACAATCACAAACCATTCATTTCAAAATTGCAATTTATTAAAAATTTTGAAAAAGTTTGCTAAAAATTTGAAAAATTGATCATTTCTGCAAAAATTTCAAAAATTCTCTTTCGACCGTCCACACCCCACAATTAAAATCGTACAACGTCCCCGTTGTACAAAAATTATTTCAAAACAAGGGAGAAAGAGTTACCCCTTTTTGGACGATAGACTGCTTGGTGCTCACTATCACAGGTATAAATGCGTACAAACGGATCCTCGATTTCATATTCTGGAGTTGTAGCGCTACAGTGAACACGCCGGTGGTCGAGACAAGTGGAGGGGGCACGGTGACCCCACACTTGTCTGAGACAACTCCTTCTCAAATTGGTATATCATGCATCACTCAACAAATAAATTAAAAACACATATGACAGAGATAAAATATAAAAATATACAGAAAGATGTGTCATAAGTTTATACATATATACCAAAAAGAATAAAAAGAAAAAAAGAAAAAGGTACATCAATCACTACCAGGCGGCCTGGAGGGTCCGGCCTCATGATCGTGGGACCTGGCTGGGAATGGTCGAGGGTGTCTGCCCTGGGCCGATGCGGTCTGAATAAGTACCTCCCCGATCCACTCGAGCTGGTCCAAGACTATCGTGAGCTGACCCTCAATCCGCGTGACTCTGGCATCCAATCGGCGGAGGGCTGATGGATCGACCTGCTCCGTCTGCGGCTGTGCCGGCTCTGGTGCTGCTGGCTCTGGTCTCCGGCGTCTCCTGCCGGGCTGGGCATACGCGGGCTGAGGTGCCTCAGGAGGCTCGATCGGGGACCGGATGTACTGCCCCGGGCGCTGCAGCTCAATGAACCGCATCCTCTCCAACGTGCGTGCTGTAGTGCGCGATGGAGGCAGAGCAGTCAAAGAAGCTGCCACGGGGGCAGTAAGGATGTCATAGGAACGGGCCAGGCGGGTGATAAAATACCCCCTGGCTAGTGGACTGCTGGTGGAGGCGCCGGTAGAGTGGGTGGAGAGAGCGGTTGCAAGGGCGAAAGGGAGATAGAGGAACCGGGACGGGTCGAGGAGAACCCACAAAAATGTCACGTCGTCCCCCGACACCTTCTCGCCTCCCTCCCGCTGCATGATGGAGGTGGAGACGATCCGGTGCGTGAGGCGGTGGAGTGGATCGCGTAGGTGGCTCTCCCTCGAGGTCCCCGCCTCGTACCTAACGTTGGACAGTGGCGCCCAAACCTCCATATTGGGAGCCCTTTCTGGCTCCCCCTGAATGCAGGACCCGAAGAACCGGGTGAAATATCGGTGCTGGAGGTCCGCGGCAGTGTAGATGCCTGTGCGCCTCCCAAACTCCCGGAGGCTGCACTCCCTGTGCTCACCTCCCAAACGAAAACGTACGAGCCTGGAACGCGGTCTCCTGCCCTGGGAGCGAAATGGACCGTAGAAAGGAACTCCAGGAGAAGCTCTGTGTAGACCACATCCTCGTCAGTGGCCATGATCCGGTCCCAACCTCTGCACGTGAATGACGCCTCCTCGTGGGTCCAGGTGCGATGTAAGAATGGCTCGATCGCACCCCAGAGCCCTGCGTCTCTAAGAATATCTCGATCAATGATCGTCGCCTCTAACACCCGGCGACTCCTCAAAGCATCCCTCCGCGAGGTGTACTCGACAGAACTGGCCAGCTCCGCGGGGAACTGGAGGAAAGCGTGCTCCATTCTGAACATCATCTGCAAAAAGAAAATATATCCACAAAACAAAAATTTTGCAAAATCAGTCCTTGTCTTCCCAGCCGCACCGCGGCGCGGCCCAAGGGCAAGGGCGCGGCGCGGCGTGCGGCTGTTTCAAAACCCCGAATCAAATCCTCATTTTAACCTGCTAAATCTCAATTTAATCATACCACAAGGTAGCCTAAGTACCGACTAGCTCATCTAGGGTCTCCATTCGACAACACAAACACCCTATAAGCTAGCATTAGTGATTCTAAGTTTTGAACTATTTAGGGCAAATCACTAAAATTAACTACCTAATCGCTAGTTTTAACGAGTAATAGATAGTTAGAATGGCATACCTTGGTAGTGGGATCAAAATGAGCAAGAAAAATTGCAAGAAATTTTCAATCACCAGAGCTCCGAGTCGCGTGTGGGTCATGTGAGCCGCGGTTCACCCTTTAAAGGAGGAAACCGACTGATCGTTTTACTGCGTCGCGGGTTTGCACTTTGCGCGTCGCGCGTCTCACCAAATCAACCCCTGCGCATCGGGTTGGTTTACGATCCCGCGTCGCGTAATTCAAATACCCGCGGCGCGGACTTCAAAAATTTTCAAAACTTCTCAACTGACCCCACACTTATTTCAAACTACTAGTACCTGCAGAAATTTTAATGTATTTTTTTTTGTATTTTATTTTTAAGAAATATATCCTAACTTATGACACGATGGGTTGCCTCCCAACAAGCGCTAAGTTTAACGTCTTCAGCCAGACGTGTTGTTCCTGCTACAGCTACGGTGGATCGTATGCCTTCTTCCTTCGCTGATTCTTAGTCACCACCGTCCCTTCGCTGACCCACTGCCCTTCAAACTTTCCTGGGTCGAATGGCTTGCTAGTTTTCCTGCTGCAGCCCGGTTGTTGCTTTCTGGTTAGCTCCCGTGAATGCTTGGAGGTAGCTTTGAACCTCCAAGCTCGATCCTTCCTTCTGCATCTCTTCAAAGTCAAAGGCTTGACATGAAGCGCGCCCAGTGCCGCTTCCAGTAGTTCTTTTATAGATCTCATTTTGCCAGTGTCCCACATATTATCTTCAGGTTGCAATTTTGGCTTGCAGTACCAATAAAAATTTTCTAATCGAATGGGATCGGAAGGCAACATGTCAGGATGCTTCCATATGTCCTCATCGATGGTATTGATCACATCTAATTTTCTATTCATGAATGGATCATGAGTGGTGATAAAATCATGTTTATTATTTTCAAATATCAACTCGTCAGCATCAACTTCTTGATCATCGTCCAACAGGTGGATCGGTACCAAGAGTGAGTCACTGGTTTGATCTGATGGTGGTACAAAGTCACCCATCATCAGATCCTTACTTTCAAATTTCTCAAAATTTTCAAAAATTATAGGGTCAGGGGTAATATTGTCATCTATACCCCCTTCCCCAGTGGTATCAAAAACTTCAACAATTTGGGGAGTTGTTGGGCTGGGGTCTACACTGTCACTTACAGCCTCCTCCTCAATATCCTCATCAACCAAATTATCTGGTGATGGTACAGATTCACACATCACCAGATCAACATTATCAACATTCTCAAAAACATCAAAAGCTGTTGAGTCAAAGGTAGCATTGTCACCTACAACCTCTTCCTCAACAACCGTTTCGACCACCTCAATGGTCTCTTGATTTCCCCACGGTGTATGCCCTTCCATCACATATTCAGGTGATGCAAGTTCACACACATTATCATTGGTATAAAAGTCACTCACCTCCGGTTCTGGCGAAGGTGGTGAACATTTCCAATGTTCCTCTAACCTATCTAAAGAAGCTTGCAATTTTCCAAGAGCTTCAGCCTGATCCTTCTGCTCGTGGTAGTTGTTATACATGAATACCCAAAGTTGGGCCCAAGTTGCAGAATTCTCAGGCTGAGATGACTCCTCAGTCCGCCATCCATTGTCATCGAATGATCCATTATAACAATCATCCTCGTAATAGGTGTCGGCCGGATTTTCATAATAATCATATTGATCCGGGTACATGTAATCACCCATTATAAGGATGTACACATACCAAAAATCAGCAAACTAAAATCAACATCAAAAACAGAAACTAAATTCTACAAATCACCTAATCTAAACGCACAGCTCCCCGGCAACGGCGCCAAAATTTGACACGCCTAGGTCGTCGTGTGGTCAAAAATAAGAGAAAACCTAACACACACTAGTATAGCGGTAGTCAGGGTCGATCCACAGGAGCTTTGTGGTTAGACTAGATGAGAGATTACCAACTAATAGTGTCATAGCTATAGTCGGAGGATCTGGTTTCTATTTTCCTATCACTAGCAAATGAGACAATGCTCAAACACTCAAGCCAAGCTAAGCTATGTCCAAATGACCTAGTCACTTTCTGAAATCAGAAGTACATCTCTGACTCAGAAGCAATCAAAGGCATCCACACTAACCAAACCAAGCAAAGCATAAACTACCACTAGTTAAGTCCTAGGGAACAGTTACTAGCCAAGGTTTAATGCTTACCAAATAACCTAATTAGCTACTGATTTCAGCTAAGAAAAACAGTCCTAACAAGGTCCAAAACAATATCCAAAAACACAATCAATCAAACAAACCAAGCACAAATACTCAAAACACCGAAAAGCTAAGATTAAAAGTAACCAAATGCTTTTCATTCACCACACTGAATTTCAATCACAAAACAGTAACCAAAATGTTTCTAAAACAGAAACCTAAGTGCCCAAAGTCAGTGGTTGTCACTCCCAAAAGACTTTAGCTACAAAACTACTTTCTACCAAAATGAAATTGAAGTCAAAAACATAAAATACCAATTATGAGCTTGCTGAAATGGAATCCTGGAGTCAAAGAGCTTCAAGGTCGATGTTTACACCCGGTCTTTGCTAGGGTTTTCGGCTGGAAATGCATCTATTTATACTTGCAAATTTCCCGCAACCGCGCCGCGCAGAAGTGAAATCCGCGGCGCGCGTACTTATCTTTCTCCGTTTCTTCGGAATTTAAATGTGTTCCACCGCCTTAAGCCCGCGTCGCGCATAGTTTATTCCCGCGTCGCGCGTACTTATCTTTCCCCGTTTATTCGGAATTTAAATGTGTTCCACCGCATTAAGCCCGCGTCGCGCATAATTTATTCCCGCGGCGCGCGTACGAATTCTCTTGATCTTTCATTCTTTCCATACTTTTTCCTTTTGAACACTTTTAGTCCCTGTTTCTATCCTTTTTCTCCAAACAAGTCCTGGCACGAAAAGTGAGAATACCCAGACATATTTGATATAATTTAATCAAGAACAGGGCTCAACAACGCCTAAAATACTTGATATCACTAGGCGTTGTCAGCTTCCAAATTTGAAAAATGCTCTTAACCAAGTCTTTGGGTTCTTATCTAACAGATGATCGTGGGCTGCAGTACTCAATTGTTTAATTTCCTTCATAACTGCATTGAAGTGTGGTTCTGTGGTTGCCTTACTTGCTTTCCAAAAGAGGTTTTTAAAATGGGCCCCAGTAAATTTTTTCTTGAAATTAGCATAGATGTGCCTAGCACATTGTATATGCTCTGCTTCAGGTAACACCTCATTGACTGCCTCTAGAAGACCCTACACCACATACATGAATTGGCATTGTTTATTTACAAGTATATGAACAACAATAAACACAGAAATAATGAATTACCTTATGTTGATCAAACATGAGGCTAACACTCAACCCTGTTTCTAGATGTATGTCTTCAGCAAGTATTTCCAAGAACCATTTCCAATTTTCCTTATTCTCCACACACACTATAGCCCAAGCAATGGGAAAAATCTGGTTGTTTGCATCCCTTCCAACAGCACTTAACAATTCCCCAGTACATAAACCCTTCAAGAAACACCCATCTAAGTTTATCATTCTTCTACATCCACTCCTCCAGCCCTCTTTTTATACCAGCAAAACAAACATAAAATTTGCTAAAATAATGCTTTCCATCTGACATAGTGTTCACATCTAGTTTGACAGTTGACCCAGGATTTGATCTCCTAATCTCCTCACCATATGACCATCATTTGGCATAGTGTTCCACAATGGTTCCTTCTATTAGAGTTAAGGCATATTTTTTTTGCTCTTCTACTAACCTCTATACCAAAATCCTTTTTTACCTCTTCTCTTAGAAGTCTGACACTCATTTTCTGTTTGTGGAGAATCTCATTAGTGTAATGAGACCAATCCAAGCATAGGTGACAATAGATCCCAATCTGAAATTTCGTACACAATTATGTTCATCTTTAAGGGACTTAATATGGAATGAATTCTCATCACTCATCCATGATCCCCATAGCCTGAATGTACAATCTCCATTGCAACATTTAAATAACAATCTTTTACTATCTTTTTTTGTAACATAACTGATAACCGTTTGCCACAGCATAATTACAGAGCATATTTTTAAGTTGTTTAGGGTTTTCGAACCTCAAACCTAACATAGGCACCTGCTTCTTCCATTCAACTACTGGATTGCACGTTGTTGGACACTCTATTTGTAGGTTGATATCATCATCATCCATCTCCTCCTCTGCATCTTCACCTATGACCATTACAGGTTCATCAGCTTCATCTTCTCGTATGGGTGAAACCGGTCCTGTGGTGGATTTGTGTTCATCAGGACTAAGAACAACGTTATCGTCTTCATCAATCCAATCTTGTATGTTAATGCCCTCATGGTCCATATAAATTGGAATTATAACCTCACAGTGAAACAAAACCTCAATAAAGTCGACATATTCCACTTCGTCTGAAATCAACCTTAAATCATAAGGAATATCATACTCCGACAGACAATAGTACAGATTTTTGCATTTCCTTTGAGCAAACCTTTCTAGGAATTTGACACATTCCTTTAGATCCATCCCGGAAACATCCACAGCATCGATTTCCTGTTGCATGCCATTTATGTACCCAAAGGGTTGCCGATTAAAAGTTCCTTTGAAGTGTACTTGAACGGAGACATTCGATTCCATCGTTTCGACCGACTAGTGACAAATTTGGGGGAAAAATATTTCAATTGGGGTTCAGGGTTTTCGTTCGCCTGCGTAGGTTCCATATGTTATACGCATTTAAGTTAAGGCAAGTTAACTAGACAATCTCGCGTGACATGGATGCTGACTTGGATGATGATTAGGACATAATACCGGACAACCTTCATTTTTCCCATAAAGATGTTTTTAACTCTCCATTATAAAGTTCATGCCCTTATAAGGCAAAAAATTAAACTTAGTGACCATTTCGACCAACTTCTAAGAATTCATGGGGCTACACTGTCATTTTGCCTTTAAATTATCCAAAACACAAAGATTAAGTCAAAAACAAACAACAACTAATCTCACAATCAAATGCTATGAAATTATGGGTTTAAATTATCACATTTGGGTAGACAACGATAAGAGGGATACCAAAATTTATTCTGTCACGAATAAGAATTAAGTTACTCAAAATACAAAAATCGGAAGTATGTTTGAAAGTGCCTTGATAACTCATTTTGGCAGGCGTAAATGTCTGCTTCGGCCACTCCTTGAACTCTAATACTTTAATTTGGTATCAAAAGAAAAAAGTGAACTAAATAACACAAAATCAAAGATCTTTATAAGTTATCACATAAATAAATTAATTAATAATATGAAACACTTACTTGACCAGGGTATTGTGGTCATATCCATTCCAGAAAACAAAAGTCTGAATTTCCGAATAAGATTTAGTCCCATCTGTCATTTATTAAGACTGTTAACGGGAAAAAGAAAAAGAAACAACCAGGTACAAACAACCAGTGACACATCCTAATTCCTGGGGGGTACAGCACTACTATAATCAGAAAATCAGAACAGTTGCCATGAAGTTTCTCTGTGGCATTTTGTTGAACACTTGGGGTGTATTTGAAGGGAAGCGAATCACTAAGCATGTCTATAAGCAAGGATGAGCATGAACAGTGGCGGATCTAGAAAAAAATTAAGGTATGCATATATAGTAGATTTTGATTAACAATCTAGAAAAAGACTAAGAGCACTTAATATCAATAGACCAAGAGCTAGACGACCAACAAGATATCAAGACGGAAAACATATGACGAGCAACTAGCAAAGGTTTCCGGCGAACATTGGCCGGCATTTATTGTGTCAGAGCCAGACTAACAGATGATCGGAGTACCGAAAGGAAAAAAATTGTGTCCAACGGTTAGGGTTTCTTATGCATTGAATTTTAGAATTTGTTTTCTTAGGTTTTAATTGATTTTATAAACTAATGGATGTAGAATTCGTTTTATAGTCGGATTCAAATACTTATTCTTTTTAAATTTAGATAATTGTAACTTATAGGATTTGTGAGATTTTTATATTTTTTTCGTTTGTTTTTTATTAGATTAAATGATTTTAGTTTTTTTTAAAAGTTTGATTTGCTTCACATATGTTGCCATACTGACTTTTCGCTTTCTTGATTTTAATTTGGGTATGCAGGCAATTTAAGTAGGATATGCAGGCAATTTAAGTGTGTATATATAGAGATATTTTTTTCAATTAAAAATCTCTACTTCTACTAACTAATCAAGGGTATGCAATTGCATACCCTTTAATAGTTTTAAATCCGTCTCTGAGCATGAATCTGTACTGAATCACTAAAAAAATCATAAGTTGGTTTTTACTCGGTTTTGGTTTGATGACTTTGTGTTCCAAAACTCATAAACCATTTTGTACTCTAATCCTTTTTGACTTCATATGAAAGAGTTACGATATTCTAGAAAACAATGGACAATCCGGATCGGATTAAATGATTTGAATTTTGGGACTTCTAATTTGTTTGAATCAATACCAATACATTATTTCAGATTTCTAGTTGTTTTTTTATTACAAAAAAGATAACCATAAAAGAATATAACCAGTTTTATAAATTCTCCGTGATCAATGAACAGGAAAAGACAATCTATATATAATATGAATAGTTACACTTTACACCTTAAAGAATAACATAAATACAACAAAATGATAGACTAATAAACCAAATAGTACAAAAAACGGAATAATTAACTTCTTATCTATTTAACTATATTTTTTAGTTTTCATATATATATATATATATATATATATATATATATATATATATATATATATATATATATATATATATATATATATATATATATATATATATATATATAGAGAGAGAGAGAGAGAGAGAGATAAAGGATTCAAATGAGAACCACTAAAAGGTTGTGAACCATTAGAACCACTAATTCACGGTTTAATAATTTTTTATTTTTTATTTTTTATTTTTAATACTTGTTTTTAATGAAAATAAAATTACTAAATACATACAATATAATATTATATTTTCTTTGTTATTAGATATCAATATTGATGTGTTTTGAAGAAAAAATAATTTACGTTATAGTATTCACAGTTTAATAACTAAAAGTTTTATTATATTGTGAATATTGTAAAACGTATTAAAAAAGTTTATTAATTTGGCTGTATTTTCACATAATAAACAAGTGTGAAATAAAAAATAAACGAAAAAAACACATGATTCTTAATGTGTGAATATTGGTTCTGTCACACCCCAAAAACCGTATTGGCGGAATAGTTTTAAAGGTGGATGACTTCATGAACAATATCACAACAAGGTTAAACAATAGTGAATTCCAAGCACACAACCATCATTTAATCAATTGCAAATGTTACAAAGTTTACTTGTTTCATGTTTCAAATACAATTGAAATGATATCAAAATAGACAAAAATGACGTCGTAACGTCCCATCTTGTGGCGCTTGCATTACCTTATCAATTTCCTGAGAATACAAGTAATTTGGAAAGTGTCAACAATTAAGTTGGTGAGTTCATAAGACTTTTGCGTAAGAAATGTCCTTTGTTTGTAAGCGATAGTGTTGAAAACCAAGAAAATCCATTATTTTCTCATAAAAATGAACAAGTCTTTAAATTCCAAAGACTAAAATGTAATATGTAAAATTGTAGTGTAATTTCCTTAGAAATGTATATTTCCACGTAAACAATTTATAAAAATTATTAAGTTGATTATTTTTCCATGTGAGATACCCTATAACCATACTGTGACTAGTTGGCCTGCTGCGACGTTCTTCAGGCGTCGAAATGTTAGACATTTGGACACCTCAGACCTGCCGGTCAAACTGTAGCTAGCAGCTCAGGTGCGGGGTTGTCAAGCCCCGTATAGATCTATACTCAAATATCGCGCTCTCTTACCGAGACTCTGGTTATAAAAGTTCAGGACTTATAGTAGGTACTTATAAAAGTATTGTGAAGATTCATCTCACAAAATGTATGTATTCCAATCAACTTGTTTACGTACGATTTGTATATAAAAACTATTGTAATCATCAATTATCATTTTTCCCATGATAATATAGTAATGTATAATAATTATATATTTTTATATAATTATTTTTGTCATGTTCAAACGTCATAATAACCTTGTGTTCATAAACTATTCCAATAATAGTCTATTTTTAGTATTGCGTCGTAATAATCACATTTTTGTGAATAATAACGAAGTAACTTACTCAAATGATTATAAATATCATCTTTTGAGATATTTCTCACAAAAATGGTGTAATAACTTGATTTTAACCATTTTTGCTAGAAAATAGAGCTTTTATTTATAGAAACGTAGTTTTTACTAGTTTCCGTTTTTATAACGTTTTTATCCAAGATCTAGTATTTTTGTACACTTTATTTGTAGTTTTGTAACTTTTACACGACTTAATATGTCAAAGTGTTCATAATACATGGATCTATTCATATTTCATGCCAAGTTCATCTTTACACAACTTCATTTATAATTTAGAGACTTTTACACTTAACATTATATATCATTATGAACATCTTACAAAGAGTTATCCATATTTCATGTAAAAAGCATTTTTACACAAATATTAACTTTATAAACTTGTGTAATTCAACATATATAACATTTAAACACATATAAACTTGAATAAAACAACATTTATAGTAAAAGAACTTGTATTCTCCCCCAAAAAGGTTCGAAAAGATGAAAATGAGGGGTATGAACTCACCTTGAGTGGTAGATCTTAAGGTTTCTTGGTAGAAGATTGAAGAGTTTGGTTCCAGGACCCGGAGGACTCTTGGACAAAGCTATTATCCAATGGATTTTCGTGAGTATGTGTGTGTAAAAGAGTAAATGAAGGTATTTAGAACTTAAATCACTAGATGATCATAACTTACCAAGAATACTTGCAAGATCCTTGAAGATGATGAAGATTGGAGCTCAAAGACCCTTGGACAAAGCTATTATCCAATGGATTTTGATGGATGTTAGTGTGTGTAATAGGTGTAAAACTTGTGTTATGTTGTTTAGAATCAAAAGATGGATGAAGCTTACCACTTAATCTTGTGAAAAGAGCTTGGAAATGAAGCTTGAAGATGATGATGGTGGTGGCGGTTTGAGCCGAGAGCAAGAGGGGGAGAGGAGAAAAGAGAGAGTGAGTTTGTTCCAAATGAATGTGACTAGTTCTCTTAGTTGATTTTGTGTTTGATTTTTGTTGATTTCTTTGTATTATTAAATTCCTAGACTTATAATACTCTAGATATGTGAATAGTGGCCTTGGATCTCATGGAAGCATGGTGGTGCAGCCGATGGGGTGGGCTGGGGGTGGGATGGGGTTGGTTTTTATAAAATAGCAACATACTTTATAAAAATAAGTGATTTTTATAAAATAGTAAGTCGTTTTAGTGAAATTTTGTGCGTTTTTGACGAAACGAAGTTCTAAATAATTATTTTGCATAAAAACATTGTCAAACATTTATTTTGATTGAATTATAGCTCGTTGGATGTCGAAATACGCGTTTAAGCGCAGTATTCTTCCGTTTTCGCGATTTTTGACGTTTTACCGGAAATTGCATTTAGCTTTGAAATTAAATACTAGATATTATTACGTTACTTATCATATGAATTGTTATGTCATATTCGATGTTTAAGGCACCACCTTTTGTATTTTGGGTCCAAACCCTGTGTACATTTATCCGTTCACAGCGATTTAATGGTTGTAACTTTCACATACGGACTCCGTTTTCGACGTTCTTTATATCCACAGTTTCGTATTTACGAGTAGATCGTTTATTAACATTATTATTCTCAAAATAATAATTGTACGATTATGGAATTTTTACGCTACAGTAGTTTGCTGTCCGTATTTTCGACTTTTAATCGATGATTGTTTGATTTAGCATACGTAATACTATAATATTAATAATTCATCGCAAAAGTTATGGAAAATAACTTTCCAATATATAGATTAATGCACACTTCGTTTGACTACATTTGACTTTTGTTGACCAAAATTTACAATTGTCACATCATCTACCCGTTAGAGAGAATTTCGTCCCGAAATTTAGCTCTTGAGTGGATCCTCAAGGGTTTGGGAAGAGATGTGGATACTTCTGCTTTATTTGGTCTTCACGCTCCCAAGTAAATTCAGGTCCACGCTTGGCACTCCAACGGACCTTAACTATCGGTATGCGGCTCTGTTTCGACCTATTGATCTCTCTGTCCATGATCTCTACGGGTTCTTCCACGAAATGAAGGTTCTCGATCACCTCGATCTCGTCGAGCGGAATGACAAGGGTTTCATCGGACAGGCATTTCTTTAAATTGGATACGTGAAAGGTGGGATGGACATTGCTGAGCTCCTGCGGTAGTTGAAGTTTGTAGGCTACTGGGCCAATCCTAGCAAGGATCTCGAAGGGCCCAATGTATCTGGGGTTCAGCTTCCCACGCTTTCCAAAGCGTATCATTCCTTTCCATGGCGAGACATTCAACAACACCCGGTCACCAACCTGGAATTCCAAGGGCTTGCGTCGCTTATCTGCATAGCTCTTTTGTCGGTCACGAGATGCTTTCAATCGTTCGCGGATCTGAACGATTTTCTCCGTTGTCTCTCGTATGATCTCCGGAACGGTGAGAGTACTGTTAGGTACTTGGCCTCTGGCTAGTTGAGTATCACTCACTTCAGCCCAGCACAGAAGGGATCTGCACTTGCGTCCATATAAGGCTTCAAAAGGAGCAACTTTGATGCTAGTGTGATAGCTGTTGTCGTATGAAAACTCAATGAGCGGTAAGTGGGTGTCCCACGCCTTACCAAAGTCTATCACACAAGCTCTCAACATGTCTTCCAGCGTTTGAATGGTTCTTTCACTTTGCCCGTCCGTCTGTGGATGGTACGCTGTACTCATGTCAAGTTTGGTTCCCAAGGCTTTTTGCAATGATTGCCAAAATCGTGAAGTGAATCGACTATCTCTATCTGAGATGATCGAAATTGGCGCATCATGCAATCGTACTATTTCTTTGATGTACGTCCTCGTAAGTTTCTCCATCTTGTCGGTCTCCTTGATTGGCAGGAAGTGAGCGGATTTGGTTAATCTATCGACGATTACCCATATGGTGTCTAACCCACCAGTTGTCTTTGGTAGTTTGGTTATGAAGTCCATAGTTATCCGCTCCCACTTCCACTCGGGTATTTTTGGTTTTTGTAGCAGACCCGAGGGCTTTTGATATTCTACTTTAACTTTGGCGCAAGTCAGGCACTTGCCCACGTAAGTAGCAATTTCTGCCTTCATGTTTGGCCACCAATACAGTTTCTTGAGGTCCAGGTACATCTTGTCGGACCCAGGGTGAATGGAGTATCTAGTCTTGTGAGCCTCATTCATGACAATGTCTCTGTATCCGCCGAACCTCGGGGTCCAAATTCGGTTCATGAGGTAACGAGCTCCGTCTTCCTTAACTTCGAGGTTTTTATCCATCCCTCGCAAGGCTTCATTCGCGACATTCTCAGGTTTTAAGGCTTCTAGTTGTGCCTCCTTGATCTGAGTGGACAAATGGGAATGGATCGTTATCGACAGAGACTTTACTCGGCGGCCCGAGTACTCTTTCCGACTAAGGGCATCTGCCACCACGTTGGCCTTTCCTGGGTGATAACGAATTTCGCATTCATAATCACTTAGTAGCTCTACCCATCGTCGTTGTCTCATATTGAGTTCTTTTTGGTTGAGGATATGCTGGAGACTCTTATGGTCGGTGAATACCGTACACTCAGTGCCGTACAGGTAGTGTCTCCAGATCTTCAATGCGAACGCTACTGCCCCCAACTCGAGGTCATGCGTAGTGTAGTTGACCTCGTGAGTTTTAAGTTGTCTTGAAGCGTAGGCAATGACTTTTCCTCTCTGCATGAGTACACAGCCCAGACCCTGGTTCGATGCATCGCAATAGACCACAAAGTCTTCTGTTCCTTCCTTCTGGAAGGGACAGAATAGGAGCGCTGCACAAAGCTTTCTTTAAGGTCTGGAAGGCGGCGTCTTGTTTATCTCCCCACTTGAATGTTACACCCTTCTGTGTCAGGGCAGTAAGTGGCTTCGCAATTTTGGAGAAATTCTGTATGAATCTTCGGTAATAGCCGGCAAGGCCCAAAAACTGACGGATTTCTGTAGGAGTTCTTGGTGCTTCCCAGTTTTCGATGGCTTTGATTTTGGAGGGATCCACATGTATCCCTTCTTTGCTGACTACGTGGCCTAGAAAGTCCACTTTTCGAAGCCAAAATTCGCATTTCGAAAATTTCGCATACAGCTTCTCTGCTCTTAATGTCTCCAAAACTTGTCGTAAGTGTTGACTATGTTCCTCCTTACTTCGTGAATAGATAAGTATGTCGTCGATGAACACTATCACAAATTTATCTAGGTAAGGTCGGCATACGCGGTTCATCAGATCCATGAACACTGCGGGCGCATTGGTCAATCCGAAGGGCATCACAACGAATTCATAATGGCCGTAGCAAATTCTGAATGCCGTTTTGGGAACATCTTCTTCTTGAACCTTGAGTTGGTGATATCCCGACCTCAGATCGATTTTTGAGAAATAACTCGATCCTTGGAGTTGATCGAACAGGTCGTCAATTTGGGGTAGCGGGTATCGGTTCTTGATGGTGAGCTTGTTCAACTCCCGATAGTCAATGCACATACGGAATGATCCATCCTTCTTCTTCACGAACAAGACCGGCGCTCCCCAAGGTGAGAAGCTCGGCCTGATGAACCCTTTACTTAGCAGTTCGTTTAGTTGGCTAGATAATTCTTGCATTTCTGTCGGGGCTAATCGGTATGGCGCTTTTGCTACCGGGGTGGCTCCTGGGACCAAGTGGATTCTGAACTCGACTTGTCGTGCGGGTGGTACTCCTGGAAGGTCTTCTGGGAATACGTCGGGAAAGTCGCAGACTTCGGGGATCTCTTTGATGTTCTTTACTTCTTTCTTCTCGTCAACAACATGGGCTAGGAAGGCATGGTATCTTTTCTGTAGGTATTTTTGAGCTTTGATGCAAGACACGATTCGGAGGCCGGTACTGGGTTTATCGCCGTAGACAACAAGGGTCTTGTCATCTGGCAGATGAAGTCGGATTCCTCGTTTGTAACACATGATGTCGGCATGATGAGGGATTAGCCAATCCATACCAACAATCACATCAAAGCTTCCTATTTTAACAGGCATTAAATCGATTTGGAAGGAGTGATCGTCCAGGGTAAGTGTACAGCCTATGTATATGTTGTTTGCGCTTTGTGTTTTGCCATTAGCCATTTCTACTGTAAATGTTTCATTGAGTGGTTGAGGTTTTTGTTTTAGTAAGTATTTAAACTTGTGGCTTACGAAACTCCTCTCCGCACAGCTATCGAATAGTATACAAGCATATGAATTATTGACGAGGAACGTACCGGTAACCACGGTAGGATCCTCTACCGCTTCCGCACGTCCCATAGCTAGGACTCTTCCATTTCTTGCAACGTTCTTTGTCTTCGGACAATCACGCTTAAAATACCCCGTTTCACCACAACCATAGCAAGCTTGACTCACCCCAGCATTAGAGGCGTGGGTGGTTTGTGGAACTGGCGCCTTGCAGAAACGGGCGGTATGACCCTTTTTGTTACAGTTCGAGCAGTGCATTTCTCTACAGGCTCCGGTATGGTGGAAATTATACTTGTTGCACTTGGGTAGTGTCCCATTATACTGTTTGGTTGCTGTTGGGGTAGTCGGGACAGTGGCTGCACGGACTGCCACAATCTGTTGTCTCTTGGCATGTTCTTGGTTAGGCTGATTCCTCCCCCTGTTCCAGGGTTTTCTTTTGTGGTCCTTCTCTCTTGGTTGATCAGTTTTAGAGGTCATGGTGCCCTGGCGAACCCCATGGTCGACTAATCGTTGGGCCAGTCGCTTAGCACTGTCGAAAGTGGCGGGGCTTGCCGCTTCTACATTCCCCTGAATCAGAGGAGATAGCCCCCAGATATAACGTTCCACTTTCACAGATTCTGGTGTGACCATAGTAGGGCAGAGGGTTTCCAGGTCATTGAATCGATTCGTGTAGGAGGTCAGATCTGAACCTTTCATGGTAAGGTTCCACAGCTCTTGTTTTAGCTTTTGGATCTCCCCTCTGGGACAGTACTCCTTCATCAGCATGGTCTTCAGTTCTTCCCAACTCATTGAGTTGGCCACAGGAAGTGTCAGAGTCTTAACATGACCCTTCCACCAGGACATGGCCGTCTCAGCAAAAGTACAAGCGGCGAATTTGACTTTAAATTCTTCGGGGCATGCAGAGATATCAAAGATTGATTCAGTCTTCTCAATCCATCTCATGAGAGCAAGGACACCACCAGTACCATGGAAAGTCACTGGTTTGAAATTCGCGAAGTCCTTGTAAGTACATACTCGCGATTGGTTTGATGTTTCTCCATTTGTGGAGTCGTTGGTACCATTTCTGCTTCCGTTTCCATTCGTCCCATTAGAGTTTATCTGAGCGATAGCAGCTGCTACCGCAGCAGTAACAGCAGCCTGAAAAGTGGCTGAGTCCATCATGGGTGGCTCGGGAGTTGCGATCGGTGCGCGCCTAGCGTTTCTTCGACGGGGTGGCATATTTCTGCCACAAGGATTCAAGATTTGACGTCGGTTAGTTTCTGTAAGGATTATTATAAGTATGTTGTCATTAGGACATGGCGACTATATTTTAAGTTTATTTCTGTCCTTTTCTCTTCGTAAGCTGTAACCATAATTCAGTATTAAATGCATATATATCAAACACTTGTACCACACTTTATAAACAAAATATGTCATCATAATAATAATACTTGGTGGCGTTACAAAATGTTTAAGATGGAAAATTTGACCTTCGTAGAGGTCTACAACGCAAAAATAAACGGGCGGCGTAACGACCCACAAAGAGTGTAATCACTTAATTGTAGGGTCGCGCCTACATATAAAGCGAGTAGCGTATATCGCTTGCTCATAAAATCCTAGTCTATAACAAAATTTGGGTAGTACGAGTACTACTCATGACGAACTGGATCCCCCAGCTCTGCGTAGTGCATCCACATGTGCCCTCAGATCGGCAGCCTCTCGCTCGGCCTCCTCGGCCCTCCGCTCTATGTTTCGTATCCTTTCCTCGGACTCAGATATCTGTACAAAGGCCTCGCGAAACATTCCCATAGCTGTCCGTCCGTCCTCCTCGATTGAGTCGACTCGCCCGGAGGTATGGTCATGGGCCTCGTCTAAGCGTCAAAGGCGTGCTGCAGTGACCTCGGCAGTAGCTCCCACGTCCATGACCTGACTGGAGGTTGCCCTAATCCGCTCCTCCTGACAGCTGATGCGTCCGATCATGACTGGTAAGGCTCGGTCTGCATAGCCCCCTTCGCTGAGGTCGAAGTGGTCGTGGGGCATGCCATACGGGGGTCACAATCCCTGCTCGCGGCTCCAGCGGCGTATGTGTTCTGCCCACTCTGGCGTCGGGTCCTGAAGAGGTTCTTCTATTAGTAAGGGGCGGTGGATGGGAAGTACCCTCTTTAGAGGAGTACGCATCCATAACGGGCCACTAGGGTGGCGATATACCTGGAATGTCGGCTGTGGCGGTGGTGCATATATGTCGCGGACTAGGTAGCGTGGGTCGATGACCTCAGACCCGTCATCAGAATCTTCATCTTCCCATTGGTCTTCTTCTTCCGAAGCTTCCTCTGGTTCCTCCTCCGGAACCTCTTCTGGTTCCTCTTCTGGCTCCTCGTTAAGCCATCCTCCATTTCCCTCCTTGGGGAAATAAGGGTCTCCTGGCAAATGAAATCCTGCCATGGCGTCTGTACGAGGATTGGGGTGTAAGAAGTATATAAAGGGGATTCTTAAATACACATATATATATAACTAAGTAATGTACACAAAATACTCATATAGTATTTTAACTTCATGTTTAGTTCTATAGCGTCATAAAATACTCCTATAGTATTTTAAATTTTATGTTTAGTTCTTTTGGTTATTGGTAAGTGTTCGGACTTGTTGTTCACCACGACTATTCCTAAGTATGCGTTAATCATATCTTGGACCAATACAGTTGATCAGTCTCTATTTATCCAAGATATAATTACCAAAACACTTAGGCCTATCCATAGTGTTCAACTCATGTTACCACTTTTGTATGTTTTCGTTATGAAATCGTTCTAGTATGTATTTATGTACTTATACTTTTATAAAAATTATCGTTGTAATTTTAAAAGTATACTTGTACGAAAATGTTTTCGAGAGTTTTAGTCCCATTGTATTTATAGTTGTATATCTTTAAATGGATTGATATACTTAGTTCACTATAAACAATGCTCTGATACCAATCTGTCACACCCCAAAAACCGTATTGGCGGTATAGTTTTAAAGGTGGATGACTTCATGAACAATATCATAACAAGGTTAAACAATAGTGAATTCCAAGCACACAACCATCATTTAATCAATTACAAATGTTACAAAGTTTACTTGTTTCATGTTTCAAATACAATTGAAATGATATCAAAATAGACAAAAATGACGTCGTAACGTCCCATCTTGTGGCGCTTGCATTACCTTATCAATTTCCTGAGAATACAAGTAATTTGGAAAGTGTCAACAATTAAGTTGGTGAGTTCATAAGACTTTTGCGTAAGAAATGTCCTTTGTTTGTAAGCGATAGTGTTGAAAACCAAGAAAATCCAATATTTTCTCATAAAAATGAACAAGTCTTTAAATTCCAAAGACTAAAATGTAATATGTAAAATTGTAGTGTAATTTCCTTAGAAATGTATATTTCCACGTAAACAATTTATAAAAATTATTAAGTTGATTATTTTTCCATGTGAGATACCCTATAACCATACTGTGACTAGTTGGCCTGCTGTGACGTTCTTCAAGCGTCGGAATGTTAGACATTTGGACACCTCAGACCTGCCGGTCATGCTGTAGCTAGCATTTTTGTACACTTTATTTGTAGTTTGTTAACTTTTACACGACTTAATATGTCAAAGTGTTCATAATACATGGATCTATTCATATTTCATGCCAAGTTCATCTTTACACAACTTCATTTATAATTTAGAGACTTTTACACTTAACATTATATATCATTATGAACATCTTACAAAGAGTTATCCATATTTCATGTCAAAAGCATTTTTACACAAATATTAACTTTATAAACTTGTGTAATTCAACATATATAACATTTAAACACATATAAACTTGAATAAAACAACATTTATAGTAAAAGAACTTGTATTCTCCCCCAAAAAGGTTCGAAAAGATGAAAATGAGGGGTATGAACTCACCTTGAGTGGTAGATCTTAAGGTTTCTTGGTAGAAGATTGAAGAGTTTGGTTCCAGGACCCGGAGGACTCTTGGACAAAGCTATTATCCAATGGATTTTCGTGAGTATGTGTGTGTAAAAGAGTAAATGAAGGTATTTAGAACTTAAATCACTAGATGATCATAACTTACCAAGAAGGCTTGCAAGATCCTTGAAGATGATGAAGATTGGAGCTCAAAGACCCTTGGACAAAGCTAATATCCAATGGATTTTGATGGATGTTAGTGTGTGTAATAGGTGTACAACTTGTGTTATGTTGTTTAGAATCAAAAGATGGATGAAGCTTACCACTTAATCTTGTGAAAAGAGCTTGGAAATGAAGCTTGAAGATAATGATGGTGGTGGCGGTTTGAGCCGAGAGCAAGAGGGGGAGAGGAGAAAAGAGAGAGTGAGTTTGTTCCAAATGAATGTGACTAGTTCTCTTAGTTGATTTTGTGTTTGATTTTTGTTGATTTCTTTGTATTATTAAATTCCTAGACTTATAATACTCTAGATATGTGAATAGTGGCCTTGGATCTCATGGAAGCATGGTGGTGCAGCCGATGGGGTGGGGTGGGGGTGGGGTGGGGTTGGTTTTTATAAAATAGCAACATACTTTATAAAAATAAGTGATTTTTATAAAATAGTAAGTCGTTTTAGTGAAATTTTGTGCGTTTTTGACGAAACGAAGTTCTAAATAATTATTTTGCATAAAAACATTGTCAAACATTTATTTTGATTGAATTATAGCTCGTTGGATGTCGAAATACGCGTTTAAGCGCAGTATTCTTCCGTTTTCGCGATTTTTGACGTTTTACCGGAAATTGCATTTAGCTTTGAAATTAAATACTAGATATTATTACGTTACTTATCATATGAATTGTTATGTCATATTCGATGTTTAAGGCACCACCTTTTGTATTTTGGGTCCAAACCCTGTGTACATTTATCCGTTCACAGCGATTTAATGGTTGTAACTTTCACATACGGACTCCGTTTTCGACGTTCTTTATATCCACAGTTTCGTATTTACGAGTAGATCGTTTATTAACATTATTATTCTCAAAATAATAATTGTACGATTATGGAATTTTTACGCTACAGTAGTTTGCTGTCCGTATTTTCGACTTTTAATCGATGATTGTTTGATTTAGCATACGTAATACTATAATATTAATAATTCATCGCAAAAGTTATGGAAAATAACTTTCCAATATATAGATTAATGCACACTTCGTTTGACTACAGTTGACTTTTGTTGACCAAAATTTACAATTGTTACAGGTTCTCACGGTTATTAACATTTTAGTGTTCCTCATTTGAACGTATTCCTATATATATATATATATATATATATATATATATATATATATATATATATATATATATATATATATATATATATATATATATATATATATATATATATATATATATATATATATATATATGCATGTATGTATGTATGTATGTATGTATGTATGTATGTATGTATGTATATACATGGCCGGACCTAAGCAAGTGCAGGATGGGCGACCGTATAGGACACATGTCGTCGTGGGGGCCCGAAATTTTATATGTATACAGTATACATATTTTTATATATATATTAAGTTTGCGTCATAAGTACACAAAAAATCGTTGGTTTAACTGGAAAAGGTGCTGGAGAGAGTAGTAAAAGGTTGGCGGTTCGAGACTTCCGGACTGCAACTAAGGTTAAAGTTGTATTGTATTATTTAGCAGGAGTAGAATCGTTCTTTTTTAGCAGGTGTAGAGTCTTTTGAGTTTTCCATCGGCCCAAACAATCAGCCTAAACCCATTAGTCCTAATTAATACTAAGGTTAAAGTTGTATTGTATTATTTAGCAGGAGTAAAATCGTTCTTTTTTAGCAGGTGTAGAGTCTTTTTAGTTTTCCATCGGCCCAAACAATCAGCCTAAACCCATTAGTCCTAATTAATGAATATATATATATATATATATATATATATATATATATATATATATATATATATATATATATATATATATATATATATATATATATATATATATATATACTACTTTAAAAAGGAAAAATGGTTTCCAATAATGGAAACTCTTAAAATTAAGAGATCCAATTTATAATGCATAATGTACACATTCTAATGCATAACGATTACAGCTTTATTAGGAGTGTTTTGAATTCCATTTTTTTCTCCATTCTCCACCCTTATCTATAGATTCAGTTTCTTTTATTTCCCCGTATCTCGCCATTGAACAATTCCATGTTTATTTAAAGCAAGAGAGTTCCAACACACTCTCCGACTTCTCTAAAACCCTAGCTGCTACCGCCACCACCTCCATACCTCTACCGCACCACCACCACTCTCCGGCAATGTATCTATTATTTGTCAGTATCATTACAGTCGACGGGTTCTCGCAAACGTTAATGCTCAACCTGACTCACCACCAAGATATACATACTTTCGAAACCCTCTGTCTCTAACTCGTGAAATCCACCGGGAAGCGATCATGATGCTTTTCACTGATGACCATTACCGCCACGACCAGTCGCCTTTGTTTACCGACGTCTCCGTCGTGTCCACCATCAGACACCGCCACAACAACATCACAGTCATCCATAACATGTGAGTTCCTGTTTTCGTCGATAGTTTATTGTTGATACATGAATTTGGGTTGAAATTGCAACTCAATTTATTCCTCCTAAAACCGTTTCCTGTGACCCGGTCTCCTCCTCTCAAGATCGCACACACTCTCTCTTTCTCTCTCTCTTATCTTACCAGGTAAATTATTCATCAAAAGGAAACAATACAACGCCCATGTGGTCTACTGATGTTTTGTGTCACAAAGTCCCTCAAGATCTATGATTTTCACCCCTTTTTCTATCTCACGGTATGAAATATCTAAATGATTTGATCAACACTTCACCCTTTTTCTTTGGCTTTTTCAATTTTTAAGCCATAACATTCGTCCTTCATTGATGTCTTATAAATAGATGGAAAAGAATGCAACAGCCGTAAGAACTACTCCTTCCAGCATGTCTACAAATGAAGACTTCTTCAAGGTTGCCACAAGGAAAATGAACCCTTAAATTCCTTTCATGAGGTAAACATTTCCATTGGCGTTTTTTACCTCAATTTAGTATCCTGATCTTTCGTATATTGTCATTTTGATCACTTTTATGTTTTTTTGCCGTTTAGGAAAGTTCCACAAGTGCACACCAAAGCTTAACGTTCAAGACCGATTTCATCACTTATTTACAACATTATTGCTCCGCATAGACGAAATTCTCCCTATCGACCTCATCAAAACGTCATGGCTGGTGGATTGGAACTGGAAGCACTTTTAAACATATCGAATTTAGGTCTTTAATTATACATCTTTTTCGACAAACTTACAAACAATCTGCTATAATCAACATAACTAATGGTTAAACTTGTAGGAAGGAAGACAGTGGCTGTATTTTGAGATTATAATGATGGGTTATGATGTAAATGAAGAAGAAAATTTTCTATCTTTAGAAAAGTTAAATTGCTATTATAAGATAATTTTACATAAAGTAGGATGCTAAAATAGATATTATAGGTTTTAATCATATGATGACGAGGATATTTTTCTCTTTTTCAGAATTAAACGTTCCAAAGACTAATATCAATATTTTTAGGGATTCCAAGAGCACAAGGATCACTATTTTGAAACAGATTCGGGTTCCATGAGGTATAATTTTTTTTGCACAACAATGACTAACCTAATTTCTAAATGCTGTCAATTTATAAATTTTGATTTATGGTTTTACTGTTTTGCTTTCTTGAGTTTGATTGTTGATTTCCGTTTTTTTGCAAAGGCTTTTTGTTGTTGGCCGTGTAAGGCCATGAACTCTAGAAGAAAATAAGGATTGAAGGAAAATGAGTTTTTTCGTATGGTTTTATTAGTCAAGTTAAAATACGTCCTTGTTATGGTAAGTCTACTGAATTCATGTTTACTTTGGTTTTAATTATCAGAATGAATTATTGTATTTTTAGAATTTCAATTTATACTTGATAATATGCATTATGATTTTTCACATCATTTATTTGGTTTTGGGCATTATTTTGTAGCTATGAGGTGTTCTTGACATAAGAAGTGGTATATGATAAAGCATGTGGTATGTATCAAGAAAACCATGAATTGATTATAAAACCTGTGGACGAAGGCTTAGTAGTCGGTATGGATTTGCTGAAACATGGATGAGATCTTTAATTTTTTTGTAGGCCAGGGTTTTGTTTTTTGACCTTAATGATATCCATGTATTCACTTTTGGCGAGTGTCTAAATTGGGAAAGTTTTAATTTCCTTACAATTATCTATTTTACTAATAAAGCTTACAAAGGTGCCTTTCATCCTAAAAAAGAATATATAAGTATGTTGCTAAGATGGTTATATTATGATCTAATTTGAATTTAGTTTAAAGTTGAAATCTGAAACTTTTATGTACACATATGACACATCCAACAAACACAACACTAAGCAATAACAAAGAATGTCCAACATATGTTCTATACAATATGACATGTTACGAACGAATTTCTTATCCAAAGGCATGTACCGCGAAAGAAATTATTCAACACCCCCTCCCCCATAAGCACCCGCCGCATTGCGCAGGTACACCACTAGTATATATATATATATATATATATATATATATATATATATATATATATATATATATATATATATATATATATATATATATATATATATATATATATATATATATATATATATATATATATATACAAAAACCTGCAACTTCTAAGTCAACATCGAATTCCACTTGTTCATTCCAAGTTTTCGAAGGTAACAATTAGCTTTTGTTTAATTTTTAGTTTTTATTGAATAATTATTAAATTGTTATATGATTTATCAATTTTCAGAAATTATGACTCTTAAATATCTATCTGATAGTCAAAAACATAAAAAGAGAAAAAGAGATGAATAGCGGATAAACAACTTTGCTTCCAAGAATGCTAAGAGATCCTTTCGATTTATCTAGTTACATAAGATTATATATTGTAATATGTAACGCCAAGACACTCTTTTTATGTAAATATAATAAAAAGGGTAAATTGGTCATTTTACCTTAGAAGGGTAATTTGGTCTTTTGGACAGAAAAGGATTTGATTTGTAATAATATTTTGAGTTTTGGACTTAAAATGTTATAAAAACTGAAATTGGTCGTTTTACCACAAAAGGGTATTTTGGTCATTTGACCATGTGAGGAACCAATTGGGTAAAAATATTGTTGCTTGTGGCAAAAGTACAAGAAAAGAGAGTTTTATTGTAATAAAACTTGATTATTGTGGCCAAAGTTCAAGAAATGGAACTTAAGGACCAAATTTGTAAATTTTGGAAGTATAAATAGAGAGGTTGACTCTCTTCTTTGACTGGCCATTTGTGCAGCAACGGGAAGGGTTTTTGAGAGCAAAAACCTGGAAATCTTTGAAGCTTGAAGCAAGGAATTGGAATCATAGCTTGGAATTGGTGATTCCTAAGTTAAACAAGGTTAGTAATTTGATTTTCTAGCCAAGTTCTTGAGGTATTTTTGATGGGTTTGATAGAAACTGAAATCTGCAAATTTCAGTTATGATATGTGGTTGAAAGTAGCTTAATACTTCCAATAAGTCATGCTAAAAGGACTTAATTCAAGAAAAAATGGAAGTAGGTTGCTATTGGTGATGAATTGGGGTTTTGGCTCAAGAACCCTAATTTCTGCATTTGATTGATTGAGGTTGTTTCTTTGGATTAGAAGCTTGTATTATTTAAGGGTTTTAGTCAGTAAACAAACCCCATACGATTAAGAACTGGATTAAGGACTTAATAGGCCAAAACTGCGTGCTACAGTGCACAAATCGTGACTGATCAGGAGACTGCCCAGGCGCCAGGCGCGGTGCGCCCAGGACCAGGGCGGGGTGCGCCCAGGCGCAGTGCGCCCAGCCCCTGGCGCGGTGCGCCCTCCTGGCAGGGGATCAGAAATGCTAACTTTTGTTTGGCTTGTCCGATTTAGCTCAAACTTGAACCGTAGGCTCGTTATGGTCTGAAAAGTTTGGGAAAATTTTTATATTGAGTTTTCGACCCCTCGGGGGCACTGTAGATCTATTCGAATGCCTCGGTGAATAGTAAAATTCATAAAAAGATAGTAAATGTAAAGTTTATTATCTAGGCATTGTTTATAGTTGCATAATATTGGACTCTTATGTATTAGAGCCAATTTAGATGATTATTAACCTATTATCATTTGATATGAAATGAATATATAGGTATGGGACAAAATGGTTGTGGTGCACGCAAAGGCAAGAAACAACCGGGATTTAAATGCAGCTAGTATCCAGGTGAGTAATCTCACTGATATCATATATGATATATGATGATTGAACTGTTACAGGTTGAAACGGCTTCGAGGGACGAAAATGACAAGTGTAAAAATATATGTAAAAGACAAGACCAGATAAACCGTGAGTCATTGCGATGACAAGAACTGAGCTGTGAGTCAATACATATATATATATATATATATACACTATAATATGACAAGACCAGATAAGCCGTGAGTCTGTTATAGACAAGAACGGAGCTGTGAGTCAATATATCTATATAAACTTATATAGACAAGACCGGATAAGCCGTGAGTCTAGGCAACAGCGGGCTAACCCGTGAGCCATAGTTTATTTTGATGAGTCAAACTTATATAGACAAGACCGGATAAGCCGTGAGTCTAGGCAACAGCGGGCTAACCCGTGAGCCAAGGCAACAGCAGGCTAACCCGTGAGCCATATTTGATTTTGTATTGTATGATATTCTGGTGCGGCCTATACGGCTATAATTCTAGATGTTATATCCAACTGGTGCAGCCTATACGGCTATGATATTGTTACAGGTACATGGTGCGGCCTTTTGGCTATGATATCGGGTTATTAAACCCAGCTGGTGCGGCCTGCGGGCTATGATTTATATATTGATAATGTTTTGGTGCAGCTTATATAGCTATGACACAGGGTGCGGCTTAAATAGCCATGAAATACGATGCGGTCAATTATGACTAAGAAATATGGGACAGAAATGTATGCAAATAACAACCTGTAAGACTTTGTGATAGGATGTGCAATCCTAAGACATATACGGTTAGCCAGGACGGCTAGGAATTTGGAACCGATATCCAGACAGAGATATACGGTTAATAGATTTATCATATATAGGAAATTATATATGAATGTATTATTATACGTGTTATTTGCAGATACGATTACTCACTGAGCTTTGTAGCTTATACCGTTTGTTAAATGTCCCTGCAGGTTAGCATAACCCTGGTAAGGGTAAGGATAAAGTCCGTGACTCAAGAAGTGGACTTGTAGATGCTGTCAGTAGCAGCCCGGCTTATATGGAGGTTACTATATTTGTATACTCCATGATACACTTGTACCCGTTTTTATTAAATTATACCCCTTTGTTTATGGTTTAAAGTACTGAAACCTATGTTTTAAATGAAAAATTTTCAGGGGTGTTTTGTTTTAAAAGCCGGGTGTTACAAGTTGGTATCAGAGCCGTGGTTTAAGTGAACTAGGTGTCTATAGAGTAGATTCCTGGACTTAAACCTTGAGATAGTAGACACGATGTATAGTTAGGTGTATATAAATTGTTATTATACATATATAACCTAACTGGTGCTGACTTCTAACGTATAAGAAGTATGAGCAGCGAATATTACTGGGAGGAATTTAGGGCATGGAGCTTTAAGAGGCGGACCAGCCCTTTCTCAAGGCTCCATTGAACGAGGGGCAACAAGACAAGTTGCAGAAAATCCACATGACAAGCAATAGTAGTTGCTGTGGTCAAAAAAAAAGAAATTTGGGTGCTCACCCTGACTGATATTCAAGGTGAAAGAAAAGTAGCTGAGACTACAAGAAAAAGCAGAAAACGATTAGTGGACGCTTCAGGAGAAGTTACCACAGACTGGGTCCAACCTGAAATGGAAGGGACAAAAATAGAGCAGTTATGTAATGTGAGAAGTGCAGGAAAAGCACTCAGAAAATTGTAGAGTAGAAACTCTACCGTTGACATGCTGAAATTGTAGAAGACGGGAGCAGATTGCTCGAGCTTGTTGGATAGATTGGAAGTGTGTCTAGCGCGGAGCTATAGAACACTTTCTTATGAAATACTTGTTGGATTAGGTGTCTAAGCCATGACTAATAATTAGTATTTGCCTAATTAATAGTAGCACGGTCCATTTGGGTTGCCCTCATGGCTGGAGGTTTGTTGGAAAGTGAAATAGAGAGAAAGGGTTGATTTATTATATGACTAATAAATCAAGATATTGTTTGTTAATATATTATAAAGATAATATATTAATTAGAAATAATATTGTTTGATTAATAATTAATCAGAAATTAATTGGATTAATTTCTGTGACATTAATTGGATTAATCAGGAGGTCAGGGATTAAAGTCGTACGAATTCAATAGTTGAATTGCGGCGCGCGGCGCGCCAATGTAAAGGTTGCGACGCGTGTACATATCCGCACGAATTCAATAGTTGAATTGCGGCGCGCGGCGCGCCAATGTAAAGGCCGCGGCGCGCGTACACATAATCCGGAAAATGGGCTGCGGCTAGGGTTTCTAGCTTTACCCTTTGGTTCCCTATAAATAGGGAACCCTAGGCCTCATTATCAGTTGCTCATTCTATGGTTTCTCTCTGGAATCTCGATCCATAATCCTCTCGGCTTGGGTGTGATCTCATTTGAGGCAGGATACTTTTGCTGCTCAGCTTCCAGAAAATTCTAAAAGGTTGGTTTCTCTAATTTTATTCTTTTAGTTAATTTTCTTATGGCCTTTAGGTTTTGTTTTATGTTCAATTAGAAGAAAACATAGATCCTTATAGGTTGCATGTGAACTTAGGTTATTTAGTTCATGGTTTGCAGAAAACCTTTCAGTGGTATCAGAGCCTGTATTGTTTTCTTGTTGAATTGATATAACTGTTTTAGGGTTTATAAGCTTCTAAACCCTAATACCCTTGTGGATCGATTTCAAGGATTAGGGTTTTGGAAACCCTAATCCCCCCTCCCTTGCCTATTTCGAAAATCTCAATTAGGGTTTTAGAAGGTTTTCTATTTTTGGTAACTTTATTTGTTGATTAAATGGATAACCTTAAACCCCATTATTTGAATTCGAAATCTAGGGGGTTTAGGATAGGTTTTAATTAATTTGATTAATTTGGATAAACCTATCTACATTTGAATTAATTTAATTAATTGTTAATTAAAGGATAATTCAAAAGGGATTTAATTAATTTTAAAATGGCGAAATTAATGGAATAAATCCAGAAAAATATTTTAAAAAGTTTAAAATAGTTAGATTTAATTAATTTAATTAATTGGTAATTAAAATTGATTAAATCGAAATTTAAGGTTTAATTTAATTTAAAATTTAATTGTTAAATTTGGTAAAATTAAAAGATAAACCTTGAATATTTTAAAGGGTTTTAAAATACATCTTATATATGTTATTAAAAGTTAATATTATATATATGAGATAAATTTGGTTAGTCAAATCAATAGTAGGCCTCATTCACGAAGCTGGTCTATAAAGTGGGTATAAGGAGGCTGCCTATAAAATGGCAGTCTAATGGGTGAACACTCTCACCCACCGCTCGCCTGATCAGTAGAGGGTCGTTAGCCGAACAGTTTTGATAGGACCACATAATCATTAAAAGTATAATGATCAAAGTACTAGAACCTTTACACAAAATCCCAATCTAGTTACTTTAAGAAAAATGTGAATTTGATGCTACCCCATGAAATTACACATTGCACTTTATGAAACGTTGGTGGAGCGTGTGTGGTTTACCGGCACACCAATGGGGGTTCATAAAGAGTGGCAATGGGTGTCTCGGGTGTTATCATTGTTGATGGAGCGTGTGTGGTTTACCGGCACATCAATTTGAGATGATAATGGACCCCGAGAGTACCAAGCTAATTTGCATGGTTATTCACACCCGGTTTGTGATCCTCGGCATCCCAGTCACAAACGGTGGGGCATATCCGAGATTAAACATGCTATTGAACAGTTCAATATATCTCAAAAGAAACTAGGAATTCCATTTATAATAAGATTATTTTTCCGCGGTGGAATTGGCTGAATCGTCATTCGCCTACCTTTATAAAATTTGCTTATAGATTACGGCATCCCTCTTCTATGTTGCAAATTGTTATAGTTGGATCCTAGCCTTATTTTATATTGGGTTATTATAAGGACCGACATGTACCTAATTAAACTTACCTTCTTTTATAGATGTCTTCTGCTGATCAATCCGCTCCCCACTCAAACTCCAGTGTTCCCTCAATCCTCTCACTATGTTCCAAGGTTCAATTGAACGGGACAAACTACAATGACTGGATTAGAAATATCAAGATGGCTCTGAGGTACGAGAACAAGGAGTATGTCCTCGAGACCGAGCTTGTCGATGTTGACCCTGAAACTGCTACTCCCGAGGAAATTGCCTTGTACCAAAAACATTCTGATGATGCGACCAAAGTGGCCTGCATCATGATCGCCACAATGAACCCAGAATTGCAGAGAATATACGAAGACTACTGGCCCTTTGAGATGCACCAGGAGCTTGCGGAAAAGTTCCGCAAGCAAGAGCGCATCGAGAGGTGCGAGGTGGTCAAGGACTTCACGAACAGCAAACCTAAAGATGGAGAGTCCATCTGCACTCATGTGCAAAGAATGCAAGGTTACGTGGAGCGGCTTAGAAAGCTCGCGATGCCTGTACCGGAGCAGTTGGCCGTTGACATAGTGCTTAACTCCTTACCAAGTTCTTATGACCAGTTCAGGCTGGCTTATCATTTGAACAACAATCAGGCTAATATGACTGAGTTGCATCGCATGCTTCGAGTAGCTGAGGACGGGATGAAGGGTAAAAGTGTACCCTCGGTTAATCAGCCCGTCCTAGCCATTGGAAGTGGCAAAGGAATGAAAAGGAAGGGCCCTCCTAAGCAAAGTTGGAGGGAAAAGGTTCAGGTCGGGTCATCCAGCAATGGCTCGAGAACCAAGCCTTCCCACATTCCTTGTGTGGCCAACCCCGATGAAGCCAACTGTTTTTACTACAAAGAGAAGGGCCATTGGAAGAGAAGCTGCCCCAAATACTTGCAGGATGTCAAGGATGGGAAAATAAAGCCATCGACAGCAGGTATATACACTATCTCTAAAAACTCACCATCTTCTAATTCTTGGGTCCTTGATACAGGATGTGGTTTTCACATTTGTTCTGATCTGCAGGGCCTAAAGGAAAGCAGGGAGGTGGAGCACGGTAGACTGAACTTGATCATGGGCAATAGGAGATCGTCCCCTGTTACCAAGATCGGTGTTTACAGTTTAGTGCTTAGTAGTGATGTTAGTATAGAGTTATTTAATTGTTGCTATTCGCCAGAAATGGCAAGAAACATTATTTCATTTCACGCATTGTTCAGACAAGGATTTCAATTTTCTTTTGATAATAAAATTGGTTCGATTTCTGTTTTCAAAAATGGTATTTTGATTTTTACTGCTTATCCTTGTGATGGTGTGTATGAAACTGTTGAATGTGTTGACAATTTAGGACATAGTGTAAATTATATTGATTCTACTAGTGGCGTAGAAAAGGCATGTCTGTGGCATAGTCGGCTCGGGCACATCAGCAAGAAACGCATCGCCCAACTCCAAAAGGATGGAGTGTTGGAATCATTCGACCTCAGGTCGGATGATGTATGCGAATCTTGTCTGTTGGGCAAGATGACTAAATCACCCTTCAAAGGATCTTTTGAAAGAGGTGAGGGTCTGCTGGACATCATTCACACGGATGTGTGTGGTCCATTCAGATCAACCACAAAGGATGGCACGCGGTTCTACGTGACCTTTACCGACGATTTTAGTAGATACGGTTATATCTACTTGATCAAGCACAAGTCGGACACCTTTGAAAAGTTCAAAGAGTTTAAGAACGAGGTAGAGAATCAATTAGGCAGGAAGATAAAGATGCTCAGGTCTGACAGAGGCGGAGAGTATCTAAGTATCGAGTTCCTAGACTATCTAAAGGAATGCGGAATAGTTTCGCAGTTGACACCTCCCAGGACACCACAGTTGAACGGTGTTGCAGAGAGGCGCAACCGAACCCTGTTGGACATGGTCCGTTCCATGATGAGTCGAGCTTCACTTCCCATTCACTTCTGGGGGTATGCCTTAGAGACTGCCGCCCACATCCTCAATCTTGTCCCAACTAAGAAGGTTGCTAAAACACCTCATGAGATGTGGACGGGGAAAGTTCCCTCGTTGGCACATATCAAAGTCTGGGGTTGTGAGGCTTTCGTTAGACGAGAGACTCAAGATAAACTCGCAGAAAGAAGCGAAAGGTGTTTCTTCCTTGGTTATCCCAAACAGTCCTTTGGATATCTATTCTACAGACCGAGCGAGGACGTGGTCTTTGTAGCTAGACGAGCGGTCTTTCGAGAGAGAGAGCTCATATTCAAAGAGGACAGTGGGAGTACCATTGATCTGGAAGAAATTCAAGAGTCATCAGATGACGCAACCTTAGGAGAAACTAGCAACCAACATGAGGAAGAAGTTCCTGTTGGTCCGACAGATGTATCCTTACCTCTTAGGCGTTCCGGTAGGGTTAGCATGCCACCCGAGTTTTATGGGTTCCATATAACTTCGGATGGGGACACGTTTGTCAGTGATAGGACACTGATAAATTTGGATGAACCAGCTAACTACCAGGAAGCAGTGGCGGGCCCTGAGTCTGTCAAGTGGAAAGAGGCCATGGATAGCGAGATTAAGTCCATGTATGACAATCAAGTTTGGAACTTGGTTGACAACGTACCGGGTCGAAAGACAGTCGGGTGCAAATGGATCTTCAAGAAGAAGACCGACATGGACGGAAAGGTACACACTTTTAAGGCAAGACTGGTTAAGAAGGGCTTTACACAAACCCCAGGGGTTGACTATGACGAGACCTTCTCACCAGTAGCCAAGATAAAGTCTATTAGGATTATGCTGGCCATAGCTGCATTTCATGACTATGAAATTTGGCAGATGGACGTCAAAACCGCCTTCCTTAATGGAAAGTTGACTGAGGATGTCTACATGAATCAGCCAGAGGGTTTTGTCGATGCAAAGTATCCTAATAAAGTGTGTAAGCTTGAGAGATCAATCTACGGATTGAAGCAAGCTTCTCGCAGCTGGAATCTTTGTTTCCATGAGAAAGTCAAAGAGTTTGGTTTCTCTAGAAGCGAGGATGAGTCCTGCGTATATGTCAAGGCTAGTGGGAGTATAGTCACTTTTCTGGTGCTGTATGTCGATGACATACTGCTCATGGGAAACGATATCCCAACCTTGCAAGATATCAAGGCTTGGCTTGGGAAATGTTTTGCCATGAAGGACCTAGGAGAGGCTGCCTATATTCTCGGGATAAGAATATTGAGAGATAGGAAGAAGAGACTAATTGGACTTAGTCAGGGTACGTACTTGGAAAAGGTACTGAAAAGGTTTAGTATGGAAAATTCCAAGAAGGGAGAGCTGCCTATCCAAAGTAATGCAAAATTGAGTAAGACTCAAAGTCCGAGTACAGACGAAGAAATAGCTGAAATGAGTCGGGTACCTTACGCTTCGGCCGTAGGATCGATCATGTACGCTATGACGTGTACTCGCCCTGACATGGCCTTTGCTTTGAGCATGGTCAGTCGGTACCAGGGTAACCCTGGAAGGGCGCATTGGATAGCTGTAAAGAATATACTCAAGTATCTGCGAAGGACAAAGGACATGATGTTGGTCCTTGGAGGCAGTGATACATTGAGAGTTGAAGGATATACGGATGCCAGTTTTCAGACGGATAGAGACAGTGGTCGGTCTCAGTCTGGCTGGGTATTCCTTCTGAACGGAGGAGCAGTAACTTGGAAAAGTTCCAAGCAAGATACGGTGGCTGATTCTACTTGTGAATCAGAGTATATAGCAGCAAGTGAAGCGTCTAAGGAAGCGGCTTGGCTGAAGAACTTCATCGGTGACCTTGGAGTAGTCCCGAGTATTCAGGAGCCCATGGAACTGTTCTGCGATAACGAAGGTGCGGTCGCCTTGACAAAGGAACCGCGAGACCATGGAAAGTCCAGGCATATCGATAGAAAGTACCACTACATAAGGCATAAGGTAGAAGAAGGTCACCTCGTGGTAAAGAGGGTATCATCGGAAGATAATCCTGCAGATCCCTTGACAAAGGCTCTGAGTAGGATTAAGCATAATCAGCATGCTAGGAGCATTGGATTAAGAGATGATATAAAGTTTATGTAAATTAGATAGGTTTCGAAACTTGTAACAATGTATTGTATTTGACTCTTGTGATTTAATAATAGAGATTTATTAATGAGTAATGGTTTACTACTTTTGTCAATACTTTATCATCGTGTTTCATTTTGCATGTTTTACTTCCTGAATAATTGGATTATTCAAATATCCATAGTCGATTACACTTTTTGGGAGTAAGTGTGAAGTAAGACTGTCATGAATTGGTAATAGATTGTCTAAGGAGTTAGACATTGCAATTGGATTGCTGCACCATTCGTGAGTACTTGGAAATGGAGATTTGAGTATTGGATAAACCCGTGCTCAATGGATTGCTTCATGGATTTCATCACGAGCAATGTTGAGACGATAATATCTTTTGATCTTTAAGCTAAGACATATGAGTTATGATTTATTAGACGGTTGTTCATTGATAATATGAAAACGCATCGGTAACTCGGTGTTATAAAACGTATTGTTGTGAGTGATTTGTCTGGTAAATGACATAAGTATATGAGTCGAAGCTTATTCGTCCCTTGACCCTAACGGGGAACAGATATCTGTAGGCCTCTCGATGAATTTGAAGTTGACTAAAATGGTTGGCCAACCGGGACTAAATTGGTAGTCTAAGGGTCATATGCAAATCGGATATCGAGGAACAGTGAATCAGACCAGGATTGACTTTAATCCATGTCTTGAGTCTGAAAAATATCTTGTTGGACGGAGGATCATCTGATAACTTATCTATGGACAGAACTGATTAGATCAGAGTTTGGCAGCGTTTCTAGGAAGCTAAAAGTGCTGGTTAAGTAGAGGTTAAATTGGTAATTATAGTCATAGACTTATCCAAGTGGGAGACTGTTGGATTAGGTGTCTAAGCCATGACTAATAATTAGTATTTGCCTAATTAATAGTAGCACAGTCCATTTGGGTTGCCCTCATGGCTGGAGGTTTGTTGGAAAGTGAAATAGAGAGAAAGGGTTGATTTATTATATGACTAATAAATCAAGATATTGTTTGTTAATATATTATGAAGATAATATATTAATTAGAAATAATATTGTTTGATTAATAATTAATCAGAAATTAATTGGATTAATTTCTATGACATTAATTGGATTAATCAGGAGGTCAGGGATTAAAGTCGTACGAATTCAATAGTTGAATTGCGGCGCGCGGCGCGCCAATGTAAAGGCTGCGACGCGCGTACATATCCGCACGAATTCAATAGTTGAATTGCGGCGCGCGGCGCGCCAATGTAAAGGCCGCGGCGCGCGTACACATAATCCGGAAAATGGGCTGCGGCTAGGGTTTCTAGCTTTACCCTTTGGTTCCCTATAAATAGGGAACCCTAGGCCTCATTATCAGTTGCTCATTCTATGGTTTCTCTCTGGAATCTCGATCCATAATCCTCTCGGCTTGGGTGTGATCTCATTTGAGGCAGGATACTTTTGCTGCTCAGCTTCCAGAAAATTCTAAAAGGTTGGTTTCTCTAATTTTATTCTTTTAGTTAATTTTCTTATGGCCTTTAGGTTTTGTTTTATGTTCAATTAGAAGAAAACATAGATCCTTATAGGTTGCATGTGAACTTAGGTTATTTAGTTCATGGTTTGCAGAAAACCTTTCAATACTCACATACTAAATGTGGAGTAACGGGTGATGAACCCAGGAAAGAATGGGGAGGAAAGAAAGAAGAAACGAATGGTCGAAAAGGACCAGCGGTACCATGAGCATTCCGGTAGATTGTGGAAGAAGCTCGTGAGGAGACTGATATGATCTCCAATATAATAGTTTTGAATATAACCCCGTATATGTTATATTTGATCCATGAAGCTATGTTTGGGATCGATGACTTGATGTCTTGTTGGAATATTTCATCAATGATTTTAGATGAAATTTTGAAAGAAGCTATAGCAGATAGCACGTATGTTCTAGATATTGAACACCTGGAAAGTAGTCTGCCTAGGATTTACGGGACCATTTTCCCTATGAATCTAAAGCCGATGACTACCGATGAATTGGAAGCAATTGTACTTATGAATTGTTTAGCAATGAATTATGCTAACATGAATTGTAGAAATAAGAACATTATGGTTCTTAAAACAGAAAGGAAACGGGTGAAAATCCATGATAAATAACCGTTGTTGAGAATACCGGTTATTTTCCTTTGCTTAAACTCGGAAAAGAGTTAGTAAAGGAATGATGTTGTAGTTGGCATACGTGGTATGGGCCAAGCTAAATAAAGCGGTGATAGTAGTGTACTACTTTAAATAAATTCTCGGATGTTTCTTCTGAAAAGAACTTCCAGGATTTCTGCCAGATTGGCAAGAAGAGCTTATGATTAAGCTGGTCTTGGGAGCTGTTCCTGTTATTTAGGCTCTATATTGATTAGCCTCTGCAGAGATGGCAGAGTGGTAAAGCAATTGGAAGAAATTGTTTTTGAATTGGGGTCTCATATGGCCGAATGTGTCATCGTGTGGAGCCCTATCTTGTTTGAAAAGAAGAAAGACAAGTTGATGCATATGTGCATTGACTATTGAGAATATGATATTCTCGAAATCAGATCGAATATGAGGTACGTTTGTACCAGATATTGGAGTTACTTCACTGAGTAAAGTGATATGTAAAATTCTTCAAATATGGAAAAATTTGGCTAAAAGAAGCTTTATATCCTTTGGGCATGTTAATAATGCAGAGATAATAAAGTAGATCCAGTGGAAATGATACTGTGATGAAATTGGAATCGCCTGAGGAATCTGACTGAAACTTGTAGTTTCCTTGGATTGGCGGGTTATTATAGGAGAGTTGTAGAAAACTGCTCCTCGATTGCTGTTTAGCTGACTAAAGTTGTAGAAGGACCACAAATGACTTTTCACTTGAGACAAACCTTATATGAAGCTCCGGTGTTAGCATTATCGCTAAGCGGAGAAGATAAACTGGATTATAGAAATGCATCCAGAGTTGACTTTGGATACATGATATTACAGTAGCAATTATTAATTTGACATTGAAGCTTTAGAGACACTACTTGCATGGTGTAAAGCTTATTGTTTATATGGATCATAAAAGTTGAAATACTTAATTGATCAAAAAGAAGCTGAATATGAGATAGCACAGATAGATGGGTTACTTAAAGATTTCGGTTATGAAATCTTGTACCATCTCGGAAAGGCTGATGTGATTATAGATGCCTTAAATTAGAAAAAGTATCTTTTGAAAGATACAACCACATGCGTGAGTGTGGCGAATTGATTACCTGAGTTGATTCGGGTAGCACAAGAAGAAGTGTGCAAGTCTGAAAACGTGAAAAGTGAATGAATGATTAGCTATTGAAAGAAGCTAGTTAGAAACTCACGACGGATCAAAACCCTTGGTGGTTGTGTAGGTGAGTTTCAAGCAAAGCGAGATATGAAAATTTACCCGTAAAAGATGTATATTTGGGTAGATATGCAGAATGTCCGGGGCAATACCAAACTGTGTAGGGTGATATAACCTATGTATTGGTGGCCGGGACTAAAAAAAAGACATTGAAAGACATGTGAAAAGTGTTTGACTTGTGTGTAACTACAGTCAAATCATTAGAAACATACGGAAAATGTAACCGTTGTAGGTCTCAAAGAAGAAATGGGACGAAAATATTATAGACTTTGTAATAAAGTCTTTGCAAGTACCGCATGGGTATGACACCATATGGGTAATTGCAGATTGGTTGATGAAACCAATGCAAATGTATACCGACTAGGGAAGAAATTAAGAACAAAAAGTAGTGAAAAACTACATAGAAGGAGGAATTTGCCGACGTGCGTTACCGGTAGCGACTGTATCGAGTCGAGAAACTAGAATTATTCGTTGATTTTGGCATAAATTACAAGAATAATTAGCTCAAAAGTACTAGTAAGTACTGTATAAGATTTGTAGATTGATAAACAAGGTGAAATAATGACGCAGATTTTTGAAGATATGCTTGAAATTTGCACAACAGACCCTAGTGGAAGATGAGAAGATCGTCTATCGTTGGTAGAATTTGTAGGAAATAATAGTTTACATATTAGTATTCTACAGACTTGTATGAAGTGTAGTACGGGGAACCGTGTTATCCTTTGACTTATAGGATTGAAGATGTGGAACAGCCGTTGGTTAGATCCTAGACGGTGGTACAAGCTAAGAAGAAGACTTGATAAATACGAGAAAATTGGAAAATGGCTAAGAAGCGGTAACGGTAGTATGTGGATTGCCGAGTAAAACCGTTGAAATTCCAAATGAGGGATGTCGGGGTAATCAAAAGATCCTTCGGAAAGACTAGAAATCTGTTTGGGCAAAAAGAAGGGTTAAGTCCTCATTCATTGGACCTTTCCATATGTTCCACAGAGTAAGAATTTTGGTGTACTGAACGAAGTTTTGTGATGAACTTCATGATAATTGTAATGTTTTCTATGGGATAACCGGAGGAATGTTCGATGAACAGTGATATAATCACGAAATAAGAAGACTAGTATGGTTAAGTGCTTAGGCAATACCATAAAGATTTCCATACGATATGGGAAACCAGAATTGTAACGAGAAAGAAATACCCTCGCTTGTTTGTATGATTTCGGGGACGAAATCTTTTGAAGGAGGGGAGAATTTGTAACGCCAAGACACTCTTTTTATGTAAATATAATAAAAAGGGTAAATTGGTCATTTTACCTTAGAAGGGTAATTTGGTCTTTTGGACAGAAAAGGATATGATTTGTAATAATATTTTGAGTTTTGGACTTAAAATGTTATAAAAACTGAAATTGGTCGTTTTACCACAAAAGGGTATTTTGGTCATTTGACCATGTGAGGAACCAATTGGGTAAAAATATTGTTGCTTGTGGCAAAAGTATAAGAAAAGAAACTTTTATTGTAATAAAACTTGATTATTGTGGCCAAAGTTCAAGAAATGGAACTTAAGGACCAAATTTGTAAATTTTGGAAGTATAAATAGAGAGGTTGACTCTCTTCTTTGACTGACCATTTGTGCAGCAACGGGAAGGGTTTTTTAGAGCAAAAACCTGGAAATCTTTGAAGCTTGAAGCAAGGAATTGGAATCATAGCTTGGAATTGGTGATTCCTAAGTTAAACAAGGTTAGTAATTTGATTTTCTAGCCAAGTTCTTGAGGTATTTTTGATGGGTTTGATAGAAACTGAAATCTGCAAATTTCAGTTATGATATGTGGTTGAAAGTAGCTTAATACTTCCAATAAGTCATGCTAAAAGGACTTAATTCAAGAAAAAATGGAAGTAGGTTGCTATTGGTGATGAATTGGGGTTTTGGCTCAAGAACCCTAATTTCTGCATTTGATTGATTGAGGTTGTTTCTTTGGATTAGAACCTTGTATTATTTAAGGGTTTTAGTCAGTAAACAAACCCCATACGATTAAGAACTGGATTAAGGACTTAATAGGCCAAAACTGCGTGCTACAGTGCACAAATCGCGACTGATCAGGAGACTGCCCAGGCGCCAGGCGCGGTGCGCCCAGGACCAGGGCGGGGTGCGCCCAAGCGCAGTGCGCCCAGCCCCTGGCGCGGTGCGCCCTCCTGGCAGGGGATCAGAAATGCTAACTTTTGTTTGGCTTGTCCGATTTAGCTCAAACTTGAACCGTAG
>CM042011.1:128038059-128065559 GCA_023525715.1 Cichorium intybus | reverse complement strand
TCCGACGCTCACGATTGGTTCTTTGATTTATTTTGCTTTTCTATTGAACTTTTATCTATATATATATATATATATATATATATATATATATATATATATATATATATAGTATATATATATATATATATATATATATATATATATATATATATGATCAAATGTGGATTATAAGTATTGTGTGAACGTATGACCAAACATGGAGCATCCGATTGAAATGATCTACGGGTGTTAGATTCAGGGGCATCCATGTAAATATATAAAACTCAATTAATCAGTTTTTGCAATTTAAACCCCTAAAAATAGTATTTTAGTCTATTAATCAAAATTCAAAAAAGGAATATAATTTATTAGCTCCTAAATTGTAGGGATTTTATTAAATAATTAATTGTCTCATTATATTAATTTAAAAAAAGTAAAAAGTTCATATTACGGCGAGCAAATATCATAATTCGTTTATTTTAAAAAAAACACGATTTCATTCTTAAAGAATATTAAAAGCATTTTTATAACGTAAAACAGTCATTCTTATAACACAACCAACAATATATACAAATATTCTTGAAGAATATACATAATATTTTATACAAGAATATACATTATTCTTAAAGAATATACACAATAATTTTTACTTAAACACAAGAAAATATTCTGGAACCATCAATATCTCTTTTTTCAGTCTTTAATCTTAAAGAATGTTCTGGTTTGAGCCTTTCATTATTAGAGAATACCCTTAACATATGTTGGTTCTAGTCTTTATTCTTAAAGAATGTTCTAGTCTTTCAAAGACCACCTGAGAATTTATCCAAAACAAGGAAAATGTCAAAGTATTTCATCTCAAGAAATGAAATCAAAAACTCATAAACACCGATTTGTCAATTTAGAAACGTCTCAATGAAAAACCACTAAGAAGTCTCCTACGTCAGCATGTGGATCCTCAAGGCCTATAATCACAAAATGACTATCAAATAAGAATGAATTCTCTACACATATTCCAATACCAATTACTTTCATCCACCAATAAACTAAATAAAATCAAACAAAAAACCAATAAGTTCATTGAGACAATTTAGCAAACACTTGGTAGGCACTCTAAATTGGTTTCAACAAAACATTAAAATTGTTGGTATATATGCCATATTAGTTCAAAACTCAAACCAATCAGTTCATTGAGGTAATCGGTTCAATTTTTATAATATCTAATGCGTAATTGTAAAAGTAAAGTGACCTAAAGTTCAAATCAGATTTCAATCGTTTATGTAAACGAGTGCATATCAGATATAGGAGTAACAAAACTTAATTGGAGGTAAGGAGGATGATGATCAACTTTAGAAGGATCGACTAATCTGTTTCAATCGCGATCTGTTTTGCATCAAGTCTATAATCATGAGGTTTCTTGGTTCGTGAAGAGGGCGACGCTGGCGATTAGAATGGAGATGATGGGTGTGGCACATACGGTGGAACGAAGATGATGGATATGGCGAGTTTGATGGTGTACGGCGGTGGTTGTTGCAAGATGGATGGAGATGGTGGCTTACGAAGGCTGTAGACTGTAGGTAGGGTTATTGTCGATAACGATGATATTTGGGTGGAATAATGATGAAAAGTGTGTTGGTTAGATATAAAGTCTCGTTCCCTTAATATTAGGAAACTTCCATAATTATAGGATGGTATTTATTAGGATAATAATTAAATGAATTATAAATACTATAATATCCTTGTGAAATGATTGGACCATATTTGGTCATACACTCACACAATATTTGTTGTTCACATATGAACCTATATATATATATATATAGTATATATATATTATATATATATATATATATATATATAGATATATATATATATATATATATATATATATATAATATATATATATATATATATATTATATATATATATATATATATATATATATATTTATATATATATATATATATATATATATATATATATATATATATATATATATATATTATATATATATATATATATATATATATATATATATACTATATATATATATATATATATATATATATATATATATAGTATATATATATATATATATATATATATATATATATATATATATAGAATATATATATATATATATATATATATATATATATATATATATATATATATATATATATATATATATATATATATATATATATAGAAGTAGGTTCCATTGAGAATGATAATTATTTTGAGAATGCGAGAATGAATTTCAGCCACATATTTTTTTCTTGCCGTACTAATGCTTTGGCGTCGTCGGAGCGTTGACGCTCTAACGAAAAAATATATATTATTATTCACATATGATTTTCACCACCACTTCCACCTTCACCACCTTCGTTACCACCACCACCATCGTCGCCGCCACCTCCCCCAACGCCACCGACACCAACCACCACCACCACTACTGCCAACGCCGCCACCTCCCCCACCACTGCCGCTACCACCTTTACCACCACCTCCATCATCGCTACCACCACCTACCGCCACCACTACCACCTCCATCACCGCCGCCACCACCACCACCTTCGTCACCACCCACCTCCAACAACACCACCACCCCACGAACACCGTCACCACCCTCTATCGCCATCACCATCATCATTGCCACCTTCTACCACCATTCCGACCACCACAACCATATATGTATATTTATATTTGTTTATTTATATATGATTATATGAATATTCGTATAATCATATATGATTATTCATATATGATTATATGTATAATCATATATGAATATACCCATTCATATATGAATAAATCATATATGAAAAAACACCCAGCTCGTCATCGTGGAGCGGCGCGCGTCAGCGCTGGCGAAACTAGTGGCCCAGATTCATTGTCACGTTCTCAACATTATTTTCATTCTCAATTGAACCCTCCCCTATATATCAGTGTTGTAAAAGTCGGCCTAGGCGGCGCCTAGGCGCTAGGCGGGCGGGTTCCGCCTACGATTAGTGGTAGGCGGTAAAGCTTGGTGGATTTGGTCAACGGCGGTCAAAATCGGGTTTAGGCGGGCCTAGGCGGGTCTGGGCGGGTCTAGGCGGCAAAATTTTCAATTTTTCAAATTTCAAAATTTTCAAAAAATTTCAAATTTAAAAAATTTTCAAAAATTATCAAATTCTCAAAAAAATCAAATTTTAAAATTTTAAAATTTAAATTTAGAAAATATCATTAATTATGATAATCGGTGGCTAAGTTACAATTATCGATGATTAAAATGATAAAAAAATATCATTAATGAGTCTAAACATTATGATGTTTGATGACTTACATATTAAACACTTTGATTTGCAAATTTTTATACTTATTTATTCAATTTTTAGGGATATAGGTAATATCTAAATTTGAAAAAATAAATTTTGTTACAATTAATACTCCTCGCCTAGGCGCCGACTAGTCCTCGCCTAGACCGACTAGACCTAGGCCCTAGTCGACCGCCCGCCTACCGCCTAACCACTTCTACAACCTTGCTATATATATATATATATATATATATATATATATATATATATATATATATATATATATATATATATATATATATATATATATATATATATATATATATATATATATATATATATATATATATATATATATATATATATATATGTTAAGAATCACAAAAGTTTAGGAATCATTATAACCAATTATTCACAATGTTATGGTCATATTTTTTCTACCTTTTAACACATGTTTATTATTTATAAACATGTATATAAAAATAAATAATTTTTATGCTATACAATTAGAAATCAATATCAGTGTAGAATTTTTAGGTTACAAACTTCATAGTTTAATGAAATTCACAATTGAATTTTGCAACATAAAACTATGAACAGTCCGTCTAATTGTTCCAAATATTTTCGTGTTTCTTATTTGAATCGCTTCATATATATATATATATATATATATATATATATATATATATATATATATATCGCATTAATATTGCACATCTTTCGGGCGTTAGCATAGTGTTTTTAAGAATAAATAAATATAAAAAGGGCTTAAAATACTCACTACACTTGGAAAACGACTTTGTACATGATTTTTGGACATATGGGCGAAAACGAAAGAAATTGGATCGAATATGGGCAAAAAATGAAAAGGCTGGAAAATGAAGATAACGCCTCTATATCTACATAGCGTCGTGCTTCTATCTCTATAAACATAAATATATATGGAATAATGGATGAGAATGAGTTTTTGGACTATACTTAGCCATCATGGAAAGTATATGTCATTGTTCATTGTTTTAATTAAATATTTGAATTGTAAATTAGTAGGTAGCTAGTGTGTTGCTACAACATGGTTTTGCATTGTTGACGCAATAAACCCCTTGAAAACCTATTAGTACATGATATCTTTCAAAGGATGTCATATTTGTAGTGACATTGCTAAGTCCTAGTCAAAATAGATTGAGTTATGTTCCTTGGGTTTCAAACGTACGGAGCTTATGCTGCTACTGAACTGAGGAAAAAAGCCTCAAATAAAGTAAAATCGAGAAAATCTCGAAAAATAAAAGTTCTATCAAAGTATGAAAGAAAAAAACCATAAGATCGAGGCTCGGGAGGGAAAATCAAATCTGTGGCGTATGGTATTGGAATCGGTAGACATAAAGTGAGTGGTTTTCTCTCAACTCACTACCTAAGACCGTCTGGTTTGGGATAATGTTCTTGAAAGTTTGAGGCATGGGTGTCATAGAAAGTCATGAGATTTCCTTAACGACCCTTGGAATTTGAATGAGTAGACCCCATACAGTCTAGGGTTGAAAATTTGTAATCAATAGTTTCATGGAAAGTTGTGAGTCTCGAAGGTGCAAGCAAGGAAAGTATATTGGTAACAATCAGTGCAGCATAAGTAGGTTTTCACATAAAAAAAATTTAAATATATCGAGATTAAATGAAACAATGCTAAAATAGCTATGAAGCACTTAAAAGGTGAATCAAATGAAATAATGCTGAAGTTTCTAAAATGTGTGAGTGCAAGAGTGATCTTAGGAACGTAGCAATAAGTCTTGAGTCTAGGCGGTTTTTGAAGGGTATATTGGTATTGTTTTTTTATAGAAAAACTAACACTTTTGATCTTCTAATCAACCCGTGTAATACACGGGTCTCACAACTAGTGTGTGTGTGTATATATATATATATATATATATATATATATATATATATATATATATATATATATATATATATATATATATATATATATATATATATATATATATAAAAGAAGGATCAAATAAGAAGTAAAATAACGGTAAGAAGGTAAGGAATTTTTTATTTGTTTGGTTTTTTGACGAATTACCAAAATGATTCACTAGATGAATCAAAAATAAAATGAATCATTGAAAAAAATTTCTAAAAAAACATATTGATGAATCATTTTTAGGTAAATCAAGTTATTATTCACGTGACGGACAATTTTAGTGAATAACAACAAAATCATCGTAAAAATGAATCATCAAGTTGTTTTTTCGAGATTGTTTTTTGTGAATCATGCTATTTTTTGTATCATCTATTGATTCATTTTATTGTTTCACCGAAAAAATATGTAAATAAAACTTCTTACCTTCCTACCACAAATTCACTTTTTACGGGATCTCTTTTATATATATATATATATATATATATATATATATATATATATATATATATATATATATATATATATATATATATATATATATATATATATATATATATATATATATATATATATATACAACTCTTATAATAGAGGTCATTCAAATGAATATGGTTCAAGATAAATCTCATTCTTGTACTATATTCATTTGAAACCTCCACCTCATCATCTTTCAACTAATTAATAAAAAACCACTCAAGAGTTTTTTGACTTATATTATATAACTACTATGTATTGTAACTAATATGATATAACTTATGAATATTAAATGAATTGTAGTTGAAAATTATTTTTTACTATAAAAGAGGTCAATCATTTGTGTAACACACAATCACAAATCTCATACAAAGTGAGCGACAACATATAGAAAGAAGAAAGCTAAAAGTGAAAGATTTTTGTTTTGGTTTGAGTTTTTTTTCCTATATTCTAAGCCATGTTATAATGTTAAAGTTTTAGATTTGCAATTATGTTATATATTACTAAATTAACTTAATAATTTTCTCTATGTTCAAAGATATTTATGTTGGTTTGAGTTTTTTTGCTATATTATGAGCCATGTTATAATGATAATGTTTCAAATTTGTATTTTTGTTATGTATTGCTAGAGTAACATAATAGTTTTTGTTATGTCTTATAGATTAAAAACGATTGTACAACCATTATCGACAAAGAAAATGTATGTGTATGAAACACATTTCACAATAAATATTTCTATTTTATTATGGTTTATCCTTATAAAATTTTATCATATTAATGATAGATTTTTTTAAATGATTATTATAATACATTTATTTTGTTAATTTAAATATTATGTTAAATCCAAAGCATAAATGAAAATATCAAATAAATTTAAAAATATATTCAAATACTATTTTTCAAAATAGTTAACAAGTTTTAAATGTTGTACATGTAGAAGGACAAGTAAAATTAAATAAAAATATCAAAAAACTATTTTTATTATAATTAAAAAAATTTCAATTAAGTGGTTTTTAATTAATTAACAAAAAAATTACATTACGTTAACTCACAAACATTGGTTCTTATTTAATTAATTATCATGATCGAAAATAAAAAAACTCAACATATTAATAAATTTTAATTATTAAATCATAACGTTACATTGTAATACTAAATCGAAAACAATGATTGGTTTTATTTACATGCAAACTGCGGCTTCAGACTATTAAATGATGTGATTCTGGTCGACGTATATCTCATAATATAATTCAAAAATTCTGTTAACATTAAATAACTATAACAATAATTAATAATAATGCTAAATAAACTTTATACTAAGTTATATTGATATGCAACCTTCAATAGATAGAGATGATACGATCGTAAATGATACATATATGTAAATTGATTAAATATCATAATAATTAACAATAAAAACATAAATATATATTTATTTTTACATACAACCTATAAATAAAGACTACTGAGATAATATTTATATGTGTATATATTTTATCATATATTTAAAATAATTAAAATATTTTATAACCATTTATTATATGAATTATAATTATTTAAAGTTAATGACAATACATTAGCCTTTTGATTTCGTATACAAAATTGTTATTTCATACTTGATAACAATTACTTAGATATTTTACAACAAAACATAATCATTATTATTTTAATTACATAAATAGAGAGAGAGATTGCAAAATTAAAAAATATTAATTATTCATCACAATTAAATAATCTAAGAAATATTCTTAATTTCATATTGATGCGGGACAAGGAACAACCGTACGACCTCTATAAATTGAACCCAACGGAAAAGTCACTTAAAAACCTGTACCCTAACTATATCACATCATTCTCAATCTTCAAACAAATGGAAAAGTCACGACGGTGTTTCATGATGACGGTGATGGTGCTGCTACTTTGCCCCGGATACCTGCAACTCACTGAAGCTTGCGATCCGGTGCAGCTCAGCTGGTGTCTGCAGGCCATCGTCTCAAACTTGCCACCGTCTGCAGAGTGTTGCCAAAAGCTCAAGACTCAGGAGCCTTGTCTTTGCCGGGAAACGGCTGACCCGACTTTTGGTGGTTATCTTGCACTTCCAGGTGCCAAGATGGTTGCGGCAGCATGTGGTGTTGCCTTCCCAAACTGTAAATGAGAGCAGCGGCCAACTGTGGTATGTTGCGGTGCTTAATTAGAAATATTTGTGTGAGGTATTTACTCCGGTGGTTGTTGCAATACCGTCTTTTATCCTTAAACGACATATGTGTGCAATATTTTGTTATCGAAGTTTGTTTAATTTCTTTCTTAAGTCAACTAAGTTAATCATGTTAATCTTTTTGAAGTTTGTTTCATCGTAAATTGTAATCAACTCATGTATTTATAATACACAACTAAAGGAATATGTAGCCTTTCAAAATATACGATTTTCATGTCGTTCAAAATAATATGCTTTTTCATACACTTGGGGAGCTATTTCCCTTTTTGATCATACAAACTATTGGCGATTTTGATTTCATAGAAGGTTTCCTGACCAACATACAATAATATAATCCTGAATTTGTTGGACTATAGATGATCGCTACTACAGACAGACACATAAGACATGCCATATAGGACACTCCTTATAAAACCGGATTATGTAATGTAAAATCCTGGTTTTATAAGGTGCCGGTTATATATATGACTGGACTTAAGGTAAAAAAACGGGTTATATAATATACTTAATTAAGTAACCGAGTTTCCATTGCAACAACCGGGGCTTTTAGCGTTACTGTTTTGTGATCCGGTTTTTAAATACAACGAATACTATGCCTACGAGACACAAATTCTAAGAACTTAATGGTCAATATCTCCCTGTGCGGCCTATTTTTTAAGAAGTGTTTCACATTGTTTATTTAACTCGATAAACGCTTTTTAATATAAGTGTTTATTGGCTTATATAGTGACTCAAATTTTATTTTAAAAAGTGTTTAAATTAGCTCATTTGAAGGAAGAAGTTATATCTTGATAAGTCACTTTTTTAAAAGTGTTGGGATTTGTTTATATATAAATATACATATACATGCATGCATGCATGCATACATACATACATACATACATACATACATACATACATACATACATACATATATATATATATATATATATATATATATATATATATATATATATATATATATATATTGATGTGAACTCGGCTCCGAGAGTCGGGTCTGGATGTTGGATTTGGATTGTGGATCTGGTTTTTAGAATCAATGTCATACCTGGACATTCCGTGTATGACTACCAGTTACGGACAACGTTGGAGAAAATCAATGCATATCCGCTTGAAGAATATAATATATTACCGACTTACAATTAATCGTGACAGATTCCATGATGTAATCTTTATGTACGGGTTACTCCAATACTTAATCCCTATTAAGTACACATTAGCGCATTTCTATGCTATGTCCATCTCTATGGACAATCCACCAATTCCTCATGTCAGCCGTGAATCAATAATTATTCCCAAAAGTATGACCGACTGAAGATGCTTTAATAATAATTTAATTATTCAGAAAGTCAACAAAACATGCAAAATTGGAACACAATGATAAAATAATGAAATGACTGCTTTTATGCATATATTAAGTTCTCCATATAATAATCTTAAAATCATATAGAGTATTACATTGCTTAAGTTCCCAATACAAATCAAACCACACTAACCTCACTCAAAGCTAATTCATTTGCAAATATAATGCATATGGACTTAGCATGACGATCTTGCTTAGTCTGCGACATTGACTTAGTGATCAAATCAGTTATCTTTCCTCTTCTGATATAACTTTATTAACTGTGATGTCTCTTTTGGTAAGAACCCGGATCCTGACTACGTACAAGAACCGTCTCTATTAGTTTAGAAGCTAGCATCAGTGTTCTTCTTTACACTGAGTTCTTCTATACAATAATGGATCAAGAACATCTTAAACATTTAAGATATTTCTTGACTTCCATCCATTTTAGCCAGAATTAGCCTAGTGTCAACTCATCATGCTCAAGGCATAGGATACACTAGGTTGCATACATAATATGATTGATTCCCCAACCAATGCATATGGAACTCAACGGAACTAAGACCTTGAGTTTTACTCAGTCTTAAACCTTGATACAGATACTTGAATCCTTTATAGGAGCCTTGTATGTCTAGATCCTGACTATGCATGTACTCTAGCTTATCCCTATAAAGCACTCAGTTCTATCCATATAGATCATGATGTTTCATATGCACTAGGTCACTTCTGTGTCATTTGTAGCATAGCAATTCTCATTTATTTCATATTTTTCGATATAGGGACGTTTACATGAGAACTTTGCAATCTGTGTACAACATACGGTAGAATTCAATGCTCCCACTGGCTCTGACATGTATATTGTTCATTTTTGTTTCTCAAATCCTTATGAAGCACTCAAGTCTATCTCTATAGATCATGATGCTTCATATGCAATAAGTCTCTCTCGTGTCATTTTTAGCATATCAATTCTCATTTATTTCATATTTCTCGAGATATGGATGTTACATGAGAACTTTGTTATCTGTGTACAATGTAGGGTAAACTTTAGTGCTCCCATTAGCTCTGACATGTATATGGTTCACTTTTGTTTTTCAAACATCCAAACTCTTTTGCCTGTCTCATTGAGACAGAATTCCATTTGCAAGACGCTTGTTCAAGTTCACGAGTAGACTTTTCAAGCTTACACACTCTCATTCGGATATTTGAAATGTACGTAACCCTTCGGTTGTGTCATACACACATCCTCTTAATGGTTTTTGTTAAGGAAAGCGGATTTTACATCCATTTGCCATACTTTATAATCACCAACTCTATTGTGGCATACAACGTCCAAATAGACTTGATTATTTCCAATGATGATAATATTTCCTCATAATCAAGTTTTGAATATGAGTATAACTCTTCATCACCACTCCGACTCTCATGTGTGTACTCTTTTTCCATGCATGTCTTCTTCTTGAAGACCCATTTACTCCCTATTATTTAAGATAGGAGTGTGATCAACCAAGTTTCAAACTTGGTTATCCTTCATGGATTTCATCTTCCTCTCCATAATCTCTTTCCTTAAGGCAACCCAAAGAGCCTGCCATGACTTCTGATAGCTGATAGGGCCACAATGATCCACCAGATATTCATCACCTTCATTAACATGTAATCCATAAAATACAGGTGCATGGTGTACTCTATCGGCTTCCCAGACAAGAGATGGAGTTATGTCAGATTCCTCAGCAAACTCTTACTGAGTCTCAACAGGTTTCTCTACCTCTGGTTGAGTGCTAGTGCCAACATCAGGTTCTTTGATCCTTTGAGTCTTATCAAGATCAATCTGGATCCCACTGATTTTTAGATACTAGTTTACCATCATAGAAGCCTACCATTTAAACAACATTATACTGTTGTCAAATGCTTATTATATCCAAGTACTCCAGTAGAATAACACTTTTTTAATCGGTTTTCTCTGAGCTTCACGGTAAAGCGTAAGTCTAACAATCGCAGATTTCAAGCTATGCAACTGAAGAAACATTTGCACTCCATGTTCTTTGACAGGTTTTAGAGAACCTCTTGTGTTAGTGCAAGATTTAGGACTTTTAAGTTGTCTCTAAAGTCTAACCTTATATACTGATTGGAAGCATAATACAATCCATTCTTATATCGAACCTTTATGTTCGATTACTACTCGGACACACCTTATGATATTGGCGGTGTTCTAATTCTAGTCGACTCTTGAAACAATTTTCACAGTCCATTGGATGATTATAAGATGTTTGACTAAGAAACTCTTTATCCACCCTTGGATTTAGGATTCTTATCCTTTGCTTATTTGATTTTATACTTTGTTCTTGAAGTACTGAATACCATATAAGCTTCAAACTCAATAAAGTATTTTAGACGGTTTAGTGGATAAACTGAACGGTCCAAATAAATTATATGTACAAGGTCCAACATATTCATAGCCTCTACCCACAATAACTTGTGACTAGTGCATAGTTATCTCTATACGTAAACAAGAATAGCAGTTATCATAAAACCTTTACTCAAATGATTTCCAGAATCCTATCCACCTGGAGTTTTGGTAGCTTCTTTTAAGTTTATAAAAGTAGACAATTCCACTCATACCTCTAATCCAAACATTTGGACTCCATTGAATCAATTTTCTTCAAACTATTACTATGAACCGGTTCTCATAGATGTAATGACCATAGATTTGTTCCAAAATAACTTTCAAAATAACCTTTATTTAAAATAGCCTTTTAATTTAAACCGAGTCAAAACCATATAATAATGTTCACATCAACAATATTCAATCGTAAAACCATAAACTAAAATACTAAAGAGAAGTTGGTTCCTAATCCTATGGATGAAAACAAGTTGCTTGTATTCCACGATTTGATCCACTTCTCCATGCTTTAGTTCTCCGCTTTCTGCCAGTGCATGAACATAAAATGTCAATACTAGTCATAAGCAGAGTATTTATGGAATTACAAATATATCTGAAGCGCCATATTCTTTGGCTTGTAAATACTTCTGTTGTATCAGATATCTTGAGAATTTATGCCTTCAATGTACCACCTCCTTGCAGCGGAAACAATATAGTTTCTTAGGATTTCGGATTTCCTTAAGAAAATCAATCCCTTGGTAAGGTCTGTCCTTTTATTTTGACACCTCCTTTAGGAACTATGATGTTGGATTCCCTAGCCATGTCAAATTCTACTTTCCTCAATATCCTATGTAATTTATCGAAGGGTCCTTTTAAGTTCTATAGAATGAAGTCCGAAATGAACTGATCATAAGAACTAGTCAGTGAGTTAAGGACTATGTCCTAGCTCCCGACTTACTGGAAATCCCAACCTCCACATTTGGTCAGAGTACCCTCTTATGTTAAACATATGGGTATTGACACTTTGTCCTTCCTACAACCTACATCCTAATAGTGCTTTCATGACTTCAAATCGTTCTCGTTTAACCTGCTCTCAGAATATGTCCTGAAGCTGGTTAATTATGTCAAAAGCACCAAGACCCTACAATCTTCTTTGAAGCTCAAGAATCATGGTTTCTAACATGAGAAAAGCAACCTTATTCGAATCATTTAGACGTCTAAGATGATCGCTTATTTCAACACTTAGTGGATTTGACTGCATGATCCTTAGGAATTCGTTCCTCAATCATTTAAAGTTTTCCTACGAAATTGAGTAATCTTCTCATGTTCTGGAACCAACACGCATAATTTATGTTGTTGAACTTACTTTGATCGAGGAAACCACACAGTAAAAAAACTTGTAACATTCAAACTTTCTTCATTTGACATCTAAGATAGAGCTTTAGTTAGTTTGATTAACCCTGAAAAAATTAATTATCTATAAAATTATTTTATTAAAGCTAGAATCCATATTTCGCTATTGGTGGTGAAGAGGTATGTCATAGTCACCCCCAAAAGTTATTTAGGTAGGCAATACTCTTTGCTAATTTCAATCTCTATGAAGCTTCCAGATATTTTGGGATTCCTAGAATATGATCAATGACATGTTTAATCCCATCATGCACATCCTTTCTCCCGTGACAGGTATGCTACAGATCATGGGTTTGGATGGTAAATCGGTCATGAAGGACCCACGTGACACCCGGTCCATGATTCATGAGTTATCGCGAATATCATATGATTTTGGACGAGTCCAATCAAACGCGTTGGCTATGGAACTTCCCACACCGTAAGGCCACAGTTAAATGTGTGTTTTTTTTGCGTAGCATGAGATTTAAATTTTCATAAAACGGGATTTCGTTTCGTTAATTTAAAACATTTTAATTTTCTTTTGGCAAAATTGTATTTTTAAACTTTTAAAATACATCTTATAATTGGCAATAATTATTGAAAAAACATGTTAACAATTTTTAACAATCTAGTTTGCATGTACCATTCTTGTTAAAACATTTTAATCTTTTAATTGGCAAAATGGGTCAATTTAGACTTTTAAAATCGGTATGAAATGCCAATTTTACTTTTAAAATTCTTTTAACTTTTAATAATTTTTATTTATTTATTTTGTATTCTCCAATTTATTTAAACAATAATTGCTTCAAATAAATAATACTTCTTAACTTTAAACATTGTCCTATCAAACTCTTTCAGTAACTCTACTCAAGAAAATACGGCAGGCGGTGAGGGTGGTAAGAAATGAATGCTATTTAAAAACCAACCTCATTAAGGATCAAAGAAACCTCTTTAAACCTTCTGAACATATTTAAAGTGGGCGAGCCTAGTCTTGGTTTGACCAATGTTTTTATTTTAATTTTTTGGTTATACAAATATATACAATTCTAATATATATATATATATATATATATATATATATATATATATATATATATATATATATATATATATATATATATATATATATATATATATATATATATATATATATATATATATTGCAGCATTTTAAAATTTATGTTTAACTATTAATTCTATTAAACCTACAAGGGTGCAATGCTAACAATTAATTTAAACAATTACCCAATGCTTAAAATTCAGCATATTAAGAATCATGATTTTAGAAATATGTTACTGGTAACACCTAGCAATGTTAGCCATTTTAGGTGTTATTCAACCCTGTTATAGTTAGATCATCTTTCTAAGATGCTAATATTACCTACTTTTAGTGCTAATGACTTGTTTTGTATTTTAGTGTAAATACAGGGGAATTTGTGTAAATTTGTTAAGTCAAACAACAAGTTGAGTGTCAAGTCGAAGTGACACGCAGGACATGTAGGAAAGATGACCACGATGCGGTCAAGTGGCTGAAATCTAACCCAGAAGAGATTTAAAATTCAAAAACAGTGGATCGAGGAGTGGATGAAAGGTTAGCGACGCTAAGTGTATATAAAGTCAAAAGTCTCCATTTTGAAATTCAAATTCGCAAAGAATGGGGCCCGGATAAGGAGTTAGCGATGCTAACCTCAAATTTCACCACTATAAATACCGGAGTCCAGTTTGACTTTTGAAGCATCCCAGGGTACCACGAGGGGATCCAAAGGCATATTTTTGTCACTTTTTCAGTTGCATCGATAGTTTGGTTAGATATTTCTTTTTCTATTACTTTTATCAACTCGGTATCGAGGTATTCCGCAATTGGGATTTCCATTGATTACTCGATGTTTTGTTTGGATTAGTTGGATAGTTTTTTTGATTCCGATAGTTGGATAGTTTAGTTTGAATGATCGTTCGGATATTGGTTTTGGTTTTCGATTTTAGTAAAGAAGCATTTGGTTATTGTTTTCTCGATCTGCAATCAGATCTGAGTTTTATTTGGTTTATTTTGAGATTTGGTTTGTTCCCACGTGTTCTTGATCCACCCTCTATAGAGTGACACTATAGCACGGTTTATCGACACAAAGTGCCAACCACGAACTCCACGGTTCGACCCTTGCTTACCGCTAGCTAGTGGACTAGTAAGGTTAAATTTTGTATTTTTGACCGTATCAACTACTACAACGTGTCAGTTACAACCATCGCAACACCATAAGGAAACGGTAGAGTCACGAAACAACCACCAGAACACGATCATGACAGGGATGATGCGGCGCTACACTCTAGGAATCGTGACATGACAAAACCCTAATGTCCGTAACATGTATAGAAGATTGCAGTGCGACCGTTTAAAAATCACGGCGCGAACGGCGAACAGTTTCGATAATTTCAACAAAAATCCGATCTTTTACATAAATCAATGGATCAAACAATTTAAAACAGTAAAAAGTCAGGATTACGTGGCTCTGATACCACTCTAGGAATCGGTAGCATAATAACAACGCAGGGGAAAGAAAAACTAAATATCGTATTCTACGAAGGATCACAAAATCATGAATATTTTTGTAACTGTAAACCGAAGAGAGATCAAGATATATCTTTCAGAATCTCAGATTTGATCTTGCACTAGTACAAAACTACGAATTGGTTACATATCGTCAGAATTGAACGACCACACATTCAAACATTTATGTGGTTAAAGGTACCGAAATAAAATTCATGTTATTAGTTAGCCACATATCAACTCCGATCGTGTGACCATTCGGAAATGTATTGCCACACCTTCGAACATTCATGTGGCTAAAGGTCACTGTCATTTGTTTTGGCTTGGCTGATTGTTTCGCCATATATGAATTTGGAACGCGTGACAAATGAAGAGTAAGTTTATTATAACTTGTGTCTTATGTATCTTATTTGGTGGTTTGTTGTCTGATTTATATTTTATATTAGGATGATTTTTGTCGTGGAGCCGATTTAAATGGTACATGTGGGTTGCATCAATTCATTTCTATGTGATTACGCTTTTCTAATGAGCATCTATGACTTTATGTTGTAGGTTGTCCACTGAATCTTATATGAACGAGATTGCTTTGTACTCAGCGGACAAAGCCAATAAACCATGCACAACAAAGGTGGATTTAAATGTGACAAGGAGGCTTCTATTAGATGATGTGTCACATAGGAAGAATGAGATTGAAAATATGTGAAGTGAGGGACCGAGTGTAAATACAACTTTGAAGTATTACGAGGAAGCTACTGAAAGTGACATGAAATTGGAGAGCTTTATAGGTGAAGCTCTTGCATATGTAGAGATCGAAAGGAGTGATTATCAGAAGTTTGTGTCGTTTTACAAGGCTAGCTAATATTGAACATATTTGTATTTATTTTCCTAGTTTTACTTTTGACGTTTTGTAAACTTTAGAATGTTGTTGACGTGGAAAAACAATGGTTCTGTAAATTATTTGGATAATGTTTTGAAGTACTTGTCTTTTGCTTGAAATTATATTTTCCCCTCTACAGGCATGTGGATTGGTTAATCTGTAGTTCATGTTCACGGTGAGTACTTTTTAAAGTCGCATTGAGGCTATGCAGTTATAGCGGTAAAATATCAAATAGCGATCACTGTCGCTATTTAAAATCGCGATTTTCGTGGTGCTATAGCGTTTTTTTATATTACATATAATTTCTATATTAGAGAATTAATACATATAGTTTCTTATTGATTATTAGTATTCCATGAAGATCCTTATATACAATATAAAAGATTATCAATAATACAAAGTACAAACATTAATTTGATAGCTATAGCGGATCCAACATGGAAGAGCATACATAAAACCAATAACTATAGTCTATATACAATATAAAAGATCATCAGTTTTAACTAAAATGTAATCAAGTTGAAGACAAGCTGGAATGTAATCAAAATATAGAATGGAAGAGCCTACACATAACCAATACCTCTTGAGCAATTTACTAAACAGTTGGTGTGCATGAAGAGTGAAGACAAACATTTACAAACTGGAATATAATTTGATACAATTCACCCCAATTCTAATTTAAACATTGAACCAACAAACTATAATACAATTCAAACATTGAACCAACAATACTAGTAATCGAATTTTGTAATTGATGTCTGCAATCCAAGTCTGTAATGAAGTCTGCAAGTCTGTTATGGAAATCAGACCTGGAATCGAATGTTCAGATGCTTATCGACATATTAACAATACTAGTAATCAGAAATTAGACCTAGAATAGGAAGTTCAAGAGAATACAGACCAAGTCAAGTGAAAGCTTTCAATCAAAATCTACAATTCGGAGATTAAAATCCAATTCCAATTCAATCGAACCTGCTTGATTTTAGAAACTTATAACGGAAGCTGTAATCCGAAACTACAATCGGACCTGCAATCGAAGTGTTTGAATCAGAATCAGACATGTTTGAATCAGAAATCGAGCCACTAAAGTCGAACCTGCAACTTCCAATCATCGAATCCCAAATGCAATCATCGAACCTGCAACTTGAAATCGAATGTCAAATGAAACCGAACTTGGAATCAGACGAATTCGCGATTGATTCAACTATCTAACAGATGAATTCATGATTGATTCAATCGATGAAGTCATAAAGTGATTCAATATCGATAAACCTGTAATCGAGACTTGAAACAAGGGGAGTCCTAGTTGATCAATATAAACCTACTTCAATCGAGAGTTGATCAAACAATGTCAGGAAGTTGCTTCAAAATGTTATCCCACATCGGCTCATACATAGAAGCAAGGGGAGTCCTTCTAGTTATAAAAAGTGTGGTGTGTGCTCAGGCTATTCACTTCAAAAGCCTTTTAAGTTTCGGTTTACTCCTAGATTTAATTAGCAAAGTAAAAATATTAAATTTTTTACAAACGATATAGCGGTATAAACTGCTATAGCGATCAACCAAATCACGAAAAATAGCGGTATATTGTGCCGCTATTAGCGGAATCGCTAAACTGTATCGCTAAGTGAATATTTCTTGCAGTCAAGGGGCGCTAAGCGCAATAGCTACGCTATAGCGTGCTATTGACTGCATAGCATTGAGGGTGAGTGATGTTTTAAAATCAACACATTTTATTTATTGAATTTTCTTCTAGCAGTATCTAAATGCATGATATTGCAAGTCGACTTTTAAAAAGAAGTTTAAGTGGAGTTGACACGTCGCAGTCGTTGACGCGGTAAAAAATCAAGATTAAACCTTACTATCCACTATATAGGGTAAGTAAGGGTCAAACGAAGGAGTTAGTGGTTGGCACTGTTGTATCAATAACAAACCTTACTATAGTGTTACTCTATAGCACGTGTACATTACTACACTTTATCCAAAATCAACTCAAAACAATCATAAAACAGCAAACAACTAGATCTACACATTAACTATAGATCCAATGCCCAATGATACCAAAAACCAAATCTTTTATAAAATAAAACCAAACTAACAATCATTCTCCGATCCAAACTGAAAAAGGAGCCAAATGATTACTCTTAAATAGAAAACCAAATCTTTGTGGTTAAAGAAATTTCTAGATGCAGAATACTCGCTGCTCAAGAGAGATACAAAACCAAAATGTTACGAATTAACATAAAACTAACCAATTAATACTTATAAAACGGAAAAGCTATGAAATTGAGTCAAAGATGTCAGAGATTCACTCGATGTATCAGTCTTCGCTCTCTGAAATTTGACCTAGGAACATCTATTTATAGTTGTGCAATCCGACTGCCTGCGCCGCCGACCACTGGTTTTTGCTTCGCGAGTCTTGCCTTATCCCGATTCCTCGCGCTTTTGAATTTCAAGTTGCTGCGGATTACGTCTATATCCCGATTCCGGCACCGTGAAGAGGACTTCACCGCGTCGCGATCTTCCCTTGATCCTTATCTACATTTCTTTATTTCTAACTTCACAAATTTTACACTTAAAACACTGCATTTTAGCCTAAATACCACACAAGACACTTTGCAGTAAAATTGATTAATATTAGACATTTTATAACAATAAAACAACTAAAACCCAGTCCAATAACGCGCTAAAAATATTTAATATCAAAGCACGTTATCAAACATCCCAAACTTGTGCTTTGCTTGTCCCCAAGCAAATAGAGCTTTTAAGAAGTTAAGCTAAAAATCTATTTTTTCGGAAATCCTCAATTTCAAAGTTTATTGCCATTTCAAAAGTTAAGCCAAAAATATATATTTTTTCGAAAAATGATCAAAATACCCTTGAGATTCATTACTTCCTAAAGAACTCTTGATTACAAACTCTCAGTTTACCACTTACCCGTTCAAATTGTAAACGTCGTTAACAAAATTTGTAATATCAGGTGAACATTCCTTATCGATTTGTAATCGCATGTTGATGGGTTTAAAGGAGTTTTAGATGATTCATGGATGTCCTTGATGAAAAGGACCAAAGATGTTAATAATGAAGAATGAATCAAATTTTGAGATTGAGGTGTTAAGATGCTATGTTGGTGTTTAAATGTCCATATTATGATTTAATATGGATTTTGGTTGTTAAGTTTGGAATTATAGGTCAAAAGGTGGCAAATGGTGGAAAAGTGCAAGAAATCACTTATCTGACATATTAGCGTCGCTAATGGTTAAAGTTTAGCGATGATATGCTTAAGTAGGTTGCTATTTGGTGAAATGGAGTCGAAAATATGAAGCAGGAACATTTTGGCAAATTAGCGACGCTAATCTAAGTGATTAGCGACACTAATCTCGGTCTGGCAGACTTCCACTTAAAGCTTTGACTTGGTCATTTGGTGTATTCATTTCTAAAAACGGAAGGTTCGGGAGAGTTGGGGTTTAAAGATATTTTGGAGTTATTTCTTGCAATTAAAGGTGTAACTTAAAGGGGTTTTACACCCAAAGTAAAGATTAAGGTTAGTGTATGTTTGTTTATGCATTTGCTAAGTTGAAGTAGCTAAATTGGTTGATTTTGGTTGTTATGGAAGTTGTGAAATTGAGGGTAATAGGTGTGTAATTGAATGGAATAGTGTATTCCTTAATTCCCTAGTGTTTAGGTGTTAAGAATAGAGGTTATGTGAAAAATCTGTCAAAGGAATGCTGATGTTCATAGTTAGCGGCGCTAACTATGAACAGGGGTATAGTTAGCGACGCTAATTATGCCTGTAAAGGACAAAAAGTTTATTTTATTAGACTGGTGTTGTATGATGTCTAAGGAAGGTTTGAACTTATTCCTCTATAGAAAAGAAGGTGTAAGGAACTTACAACTATCCAGTTTAACTTACTTTTGGAGCTTGGACTACACGTGAGTAACTTTACTCAACTTTGATTGGTGTGGTTTATAAGTTATGTATAAAATAGAATTGTTGTTATGTTTTTGGTGCTTATGAATGTATTGTAGTGATATTAGATTAAATGCCTTAAAGCACAGTAGTGTGGTAGATATTGAAAGGTGAAACAGGTCTATAACTAGGAGTAGTTAACTCCAGTTATTAATGGTATAGTCTTAGTTGACTATATTATATTTTGTGTGTTTCCATATGATGTTTTATTAGTTGCATGAGGATTACATTGCAACTAACGGTGAAACCAGTGACCGGTGACAACTTGGTGTACTTAAAGATTAGTGATAAGTCTTACGGTTGGGAAAAGCCCAATATCATTTGGTGAGTATTACGCTATTGGTGTTAGTTTTATATTGGTTGTGATTATACTAATGATGACATAGGTGTTATAATATGTTTTTACTCGTGTTGTTGTTCAGGTAGCAAAAGTATGGTGATATCTTAAAGCATGGTTTGGCTTTACAATTTTTATTGTAGATTTACATTTAGTTAGAGTAGAGTTATTCACTAAGCGTTTTCGCTTACATTGTTTGTGTTGTTGTGTTGTTTTGCAGGAATTAGTTGTAGTCCCCTGGCTGGATCGTGAAACGATATTGGAGATATCCACTTGACGCTTTTCTAGACATCGAGTATTATGTTGTAAAACAAATTTTGTACATTTTTATCAAATGTTTGTAAATACTCGATGTTGGTTTTGGGGCGTTACAAAATTCTATGACTTTTTATGTTGTTCGTGTAGTAGGATGTCAACAACATTATCCCAGATATGTTGACCTTAGGTAATGAGGTGAGGGGAACCACCCTTTTCATGTTTACTGACCCGAACAACACATGCCAGTAATTGAATTTTCCCTCCTGAATCACAAACTTATGATATTTCTAAATCAAACTATTTTTAACTTCTTAAACAACTAAACTTATATTAACTTAGACTTAGCATAAAACAACTCTATAGTATTTCTTTTTTGAAAAATGACTCTTAAAACCATACAACGTCCCCGTTGTATAAAGGAAAAATCAAAATAAATGGAGAAAAAGAGTTACTCCTTATGACGACGAAACACTTGACTTTGGGATTGAATATATGTCGGGGTTGATTGTAGTTATCCATTTGCTCGATGACATTCAAGGATGTGGCGCAATAGTAAACACGCCGACATAACCCAAGTATGGGGGTACAATGACCCCACACTTGCGTTATGCTATTCTCCTAAGGTTGGTGCAAACAATCACAAAGTTGGCTACCGACTATTCACACATAACAGGTTCATCAAAAATAATAAGTTGCACTATACAATTTTTACAAAATTTCTAAACTGAAAACAAAAATAGAAGAAAATCAAAAGATAACTAGAAAAAATAATGTCAATCATCATCATGGTGAGTGTATAAGGGTCCAGCACCGTCTGTGTCGACTGTAGGGAATGGTGGCATCTCCTCAATCCCAAAATGTAGCATGATAATGCGCTGGCTCTCAGCTAACCACCTGTACTGAGCCTCCAATCTGGCCTGGCCGGCCACTATGTCTGATAGAATAGTCTTGACGTCTGCAGGCTCCTGCGTGGGCTGTGGTGTCGGCTGAATTGATGGTACTGGCTGCTCGACTCTCCTCCTCCTCCTCTACGGCCTTGCCTTAGGAGCCTCTGCCTCCTCAGCTCCTGGTGTCGGTGCAATGATTGGCACCAACTCATGCTGTCCCGTCACCTCCGAGACTCGTATCGCCCCATAATCTCCAGGAATGGTGCCTCAGCTCGACGGCATGGGAACGGCCTTAGGCCCTAAGTAACGGTTGGCATGAGAATCCTGAAGGATCGGGCGATGCGTGTGATGTAGTGGCCCCCGGTCCTCGCCCCCTTCCACTTGCTCGACAGGAAGGTGGCTAAGACATGTAGCAAGTGGAGGAACTGTGTGGTGTTGATGATCGCCTACATGTAGAACGTATCCTTCCAGGGAACCTTCTCACCACCCCGATGATGAGCAATCGTGGAGGTTAGAAATAATTAAACCGAATATTAATACAAAATACGTAAAAGTGAAAATTATATTAGCTTGGAAAAAATTGATTGATACATGAAAAAAAAATCATTGTCGTAATTGAGAAATTAACAAGTGCGTATTTTTTCGGTTATTCAACCTAATAATAATATGAAATACAAATTATATACAATTTTATTTTTGCACAACTTCCGGGTAGAAACAGTAGGATGACATGCTTTACGATGAATATCTATTTTAAACAATACTTATCAAAACTTTATTTTAAATTGTATTTAATCATTGTAATATAAGTATTCAATCTGCAATCTTCCAATAGACTTCCTTTTATTATATAATTGAGGATAGCGATAAATTTTTTTTATCAAAATTTATATTTATTATAGGATTTTTTATTTTATATTTAATAATAATTATTATTATTTTAATAATATATATTTAATATTTTTGATGACACAATTTTATTTAGACAAAACTTCATAAATGGTCCCTGTGGTTTCAGAAGATATCGAGTATGATCCCTAACTTTCAAAAACCTCACGCCTAGTCCCTGTGATTTGAAAACTTTTGTTAAATGGTCCCTCCATCAAGTTTTGTCCGTTAAGTGATAATGGCCTTAGGCCCTAAGTAACGGTTGGCATGAGAATCCTGAAGGATCGGGCGATGCGTGTGATGTAGTGGCCCCCGGTCCTCGCCCCCTTCCACTTGCTCGACACCAAGGTGGCTAAGACATGTGGAAAGTGGAGGAACTGTGTGGTGTTGATGATCGCCCACATGTAGAACGTATCCTTCCAGGGAACCTTCTCACCACCCCGATGATGAGCAATCGTGGAGGTTAGAAATAATTAAACCGAATATTAATACAAAATACGTAAAAGTGAAAATTATATTAGCTTGGAAAAAATTGATCGATACATGAAAAAAAAATCATTGTCGTAATTGAGAAATTAACAAGTGCGTATTTTTTCGGTTATTCAACCTAATAATAATATGAAATACAAATTATATACAATTTTATTTTTGCACAACTTCCGGGTAGAAACAGTAGGATGACATGCTTTACGATGAATATCTATTTTAAACAATACTTATCAAAACTTTATTTTAAATTGTATTTAACCATTGTAATATAAGTATTCTGCAATCTTCCAATAGACTTCCTTTTATTATATAATTGAGGATAGCGATAAATTTTTTTTATCAAAATTTATATTTATTATAGGATTTTTTATTTTATATTTAATAATAATAATTATTATTTTAATAATATATATATTTAATATTTTTGATGACACAATTTTATTTAGACAAAACTTCATAAATGATCCCTGTGGTTTCAGAAGATATCGAGTATGGTTCCTAACTTTCAAAAACCTCACGCCTAGTCCCTGTGATTTGAAAACTTTTGTTAAATGGTCCCTCCGTCAAGTTTTGTGCGTTAAGTGATAACGGATGAGGGTAAAATAGTACTTTCCATATCAATTCTTTTTCTTTTTCCATTTTAAATACATTTTTATGAAGTTTTGTCTTAAAATAAAAAACCAACTCTATCTCTCTCTCTCTCTCTCTCTCGTCTTCTTCACCTTGGAGGAATCACCGTCGCAGACCCACGAGACCTTCATCATCACATACCTACATCTCGATTGTTTCTCCCTCACCGGACGTTGATCATCATAAACCATCGCAACTTCACCGCCCCCGTCGACCATCTTCTTCTCAGCCCTAGTCAAATCCCGTCGATCATCGTGTTTGTGTGTATCTGGGTTTGGAGCAAGATGCGTATGAACCTAGGTTTGTTTGTCTCGGGGTTTGGAGCAAAACCGATTGAGGGCTAACCATTGGAGGTCCTTTCTCCCATGGTACAGGTGGGTTTTTATCTAGTTCTTATTGCTACTAACGATGGTGATGCAGAAGACGAAAACTTCACCCATTTTCAATTTACGTTGTCGATCTCGGTGTGTGTACCGAATTCGCCACCAGATTGGAAGATTAATATAAGCTTGGCAATTTCATATACCTACAGAAACAAACACAGCCAATCATGAAGAGATTGTGAGTTATACGCCTTCATAGTACGTGGTATCAGCTCAATATTCTATGTAACTTGTCCCTTCAGAAGCAATTCCTTCCACAAAGAAACACAAAGTGTAGTTCCAAATGGGATAAACAACAATTCAACCAACAAAACAAATACTATGGCTAAAAGTTCAGAAAAAAATTCCCCAATATTATCTACAGAATGTCAATTAGAGTTATGAAAACCCCAGACTCAGCGAAAAGTAAGCAAGGAATTACACGGAAGGAAGGAACTTACTCGGTGGCTCTGGTTTTGCAAATGCAGTTGTTTGAGTGAATCGAAACTTAGGGTTTTCAGAGCAAAGGTAAAATTGGGGAACTTAATCGCACCAGACATTCATCATCATAAACCTCTCTCTCTCTCTCTCTCGTCTTCTTCACTTAGGAGGAAATTAATCGCAGACCCACGAGACCATCATCATAAACCTCTGTAATTCAACCTCAATCATAGGCTTATTTTAATAACCAAAAGAAAATTGTTTAAAAATGGTTTTTTTTTATTTTAATAGAAAATGTTTAAAAAATGTGTTAAAAAAAGAAATTCAAAGAATAATATTCACAAATGGTCCATGTTATGGAAAAGACTATTTTGCCCTCATCCGCTATCTACTTAACGGCTAAAAGTTGACGGAGGGACCATTTAACAAAAGTTTTCAAACCATAGGGACTAGGCGTGAGGTTTTTGAAAGTTAGGGACCATACTCGATATCTTCTAAAACCATAGGGACCATTTATGAAGTTTTGTCTTTTATTTATATACAACCATCCGACATTCTCCTATTATATAGGCAAAAGTTCAACAAGGGACTAATATAAACCATGGTACCAAGGGAATAATCTCATCCACACGATTATACACTTTACGGTGGACGTACATTTACCGGATTATAAAAAAACCCACTTCGTTTTTTTCGTTTTTTTTATTTTTAGGGCTTATTTTTTATCGAAAAAAAATCTGAATATATAGAAAGTTTTAACTTTTTATCCTCTACAAATAGAGATCCATATTGATATACAAAAAATGATTTTTTTTCGAAATTTCCGTTAGTTGAGATTCACATGTGAATCTGAACTATTATTCTGTTTACTGTTGGCATACACAATGACATATGATATTGTGATGTGAATTTGAATAAACTTTTGTGTGAATGTGAATGAAATTAACTTATGAATCGTAGTATATTTATTATAAATGATTAAAATATTGAATTGTTAAAAATTTCTAACTAAATTAATCATATTCATATTTCAGAGTATATTCAAAATACCATATGATATTGATATGTGAATCTGAGTAAATTGTTGTGTGAATGTAAATAATTTATATCATGATTGAGAGTGAAATCATTATGAATGGTTAAAATATTGAAGTAGTAAAAAACTGCTTAGTAACTTCTCAATACTATATGATTTTGATATGTGAATATGAATAAGTTTTCATGTAAATATGAGTAAATCTATTTGTGAATCAAGTATATTACTTATAAATGGTTATAATATTGAAATAGTAAAAGTTTTAAAAGTAAAATAATTACTTATATTCATATTTTTACAATTCAGATTCACATGTGAATCTGAACTGTTATTATGTTATTCTCTGTTGGCATTCACAATGACATATGATATTGTCAAGTGAATCTGAATAATTTTTTGTGTGAATGTGAATGAAATTAACTTATGAATCAAAGTAAATTTATTATAAATGATTAAAATGTTGAAGTGTTAAAAAATTCTTAAGTAAATTAATCATATTCAGATTGCAAATTATATTTAAAATGCCATATAATATTGATATGTGCATGTGTGTAAATTGTTGTGTGAATGTAAGTAAATTCAATTGTGAATCAGAGTAAATTCATTATAAATGGTTAAAGTGTTGAAGTAGTAAAAAACTTATAATTAAATTCTCAATAGTATATGATATTGATATGTGAATATAAGTAAATTTTCGTGTAAATATGAGTAAATCCACTTGTGAATCAAATACATTACTTATAAATGGTTATAATATTGAAGTAGTAAAAGTTTTAAAAGTAATATAATTCTTCATATTTAAATTTTTACAGTTCAGATTCACATTATGAATGTAGAAGAGTTGTACTTATAAAAAACATTTTATTTTTTATATATCAATATGGATGTCTATTTGTAGATGACAAAAAATTATGAATTTTGGTATATTCGGTTTTTATTTTTGAAAAAGAATAATGTCAAAAAATAAAAAAAAAACAAAAAAATGAAGTGGGTTTTTCTATTATAATCATCTACATGTGCGTCGACGTAAGAAATTTACAACCTATTTTTTGGCCGTTGATGATTTTGATTCCGACGATCGAGATTAGTCCCTTGGTATCATGGATAAATTTAGTCTCTTATTGAACACAACCCTATTCATATAATCATATGAACGAAAACCAACGTCAGGCAATTCATGAATTCAATGCGTATGTCCAGCATAATTAAAGTTGGGCTGCAAACTACTATAGGCCCTGGGGGTTGACATATACAAGGGTAAAGGGTAATGCATAAACGCCCCCAACTGCCTATTAAATATTTTTTTAATGGGCTTGACATATACGCCAATTGTTTTATAATACTCTAGGGCCTACTGCCTAGGCACACAATGCCTCAAGTCCTCAACTTTGTAAAGAAACGAATATCGGGTTTGCTTAAAAAACTTGGGTTTGTGTGGATCAATGGTTGTGTAGTTGTCTAACATTAAACTTCGAGAAAATTGCGTTCTATGTACATATTAGTATATTACTGTTAGGTTTATTCTATTAGTTCTAAGTTAGTTAATGAATAATAGTTCATTTATGTATCTTAGTTCCAGGGTTGTGTGATTGTTGATGACTAAACCTTAGTTGATATTCATTGTTGAACCTCTTCAATATTGATGTTTTAAGTTCTTATATGGTTGTGTTGCTATGTTTTATTGGTCATTTCCTTTCACCGGTCTCACTCACTCACATGAATGGTTAGAAACGAGGAACCCATTGTGTTTTTAAGAACATGAAAAAGCACCACAAAAGGAAGATCTTTTAATGTATTTAGTC